>JAKTRQ010000057.1:0-56331 GCA_030579775.1 Starmerella cellae
GATCAGCACGCACCTCAGCGCGATCCCGCCGAGCATGCCCGTGACGGACCCGACGGGCCAGACGGCGCCGCCCGGGATCAAGCCGCGCGTGACGACGACGCTGTGGGAGGACGAGGGCACGACGTGCTTCCAGGTCGAGGCGCGCGGGTTCTGCGTCGCGCGGCGCGAGGACAACGACATGATCAACGGCACGAAGCTGCTGAACGTCGCGGGCATGACGCGCGGCCGCCGCGACGGCCTGCTCAAGGGCGAGCGCAACCGGCACGTCGTCAAGGCCGGCGCCATGCACCTGAAAGGCGTGTGGATCCCGTACGACCGCGCGCTCGACTTCGCAAACAAGGAGCGCATCGTCGACCTACTATACCCGCTGTTCGTCACGGACATCAAGAGCGTGCTGTACCACCCGACGAACCCGGATCTGCGCGGCGGCTCGCAGCAGCCCGCGCAGTCCGCTGTCGGCAGCCAGTCGCACGCGCAATCGCACATGCACGTCCAGCAGCCGCCCGTCCAGCCTCAGCAGCAGCCGCAGCAGCCTCCTCAAGTACCTCCACAGACTCAGCAACAACAACAACAACAGCAACAACAACAGCAACAGCAGCAGCAGAACAAGCTGCCGGCGAGTTTGCAGCCGCAGGGCGTGCCTTCCATGACGCATCCTCAGCAGCAGCAGCAGGCGCCGGGCCAGCCGGGACAGTCGCTGCCGCAGGGCCACCTCCCGCAGCCCATGCAGCCGCAGAACGCACAGCAGCAGGCTCAACAACAGGCTCAACAGCAGGCTCAGCAGCAGGCGCAGCAGCAGGTCCAGCAGCAGCCGTCCGTGCACGGGCAGATGGCGAACTCGCACATGGCGCAGCCGTCCGTGCAGCCGATGTCGAACGTGAACAGCCCGAGCGCGCCGAACGCCGTGAACCACCACCAGCCGATGATCCCCGGTATGGACTCGCATCACCACGGCGCGAACGGCGACGCGGGCAGCAGCCAGCTGCCGCCGATGAACGGCAGCATGGACAACGGCTACCCGCTGAACCCGATAAAGCTCAAGGCCGAGGCCGACGACAAGGCGCACGCGTACGGGCAGGCGCCGCCGCACCAGGACAAGGCGGGCCAGCCGCAGTTCTACGGAAACTACGAGTCACAGCCCGTCGCGAACGGCCAGGACCCGAGCCAGGGCGACCGCTCCGCGGGCGCGCAGCAGACGCAGCCGCAGACGCAGCAGGCGCAATTGTACCAGTAAGGCGGTCGAAGCCGACTGCCGTTCGGACTGCCGTCGGGTTTCTTTTTTTGGCTCCGCTGTTTTGTTTTAATATGTTGAGTGTCTTTCGATATTTGTGACTGAACCGATGAAAATGACTGAGGAGGCACAACCGGTTTCTCTGGATTGTTCAGGAGTCCCTTCTGGAATCCAACATCTTTTGGACTTTAGGAGAAGATCACAGATTTCTCTGGATTATTCAAGAGTGCCTTCTGGAACCCAACATCTTTTGGACTCTAGCTAGGAGAACACCACAGATTTCCCGCGATTCTTTAGGAGTGTCTTTTCCTCGTAGAATCCTTTTCCTCGTAGAATCCTTTTCCGCGTAGAAAGCCGTCACCTCTTAGGAGGACAGTTTTCTCATTTTCCGCGGAGAAAGTTACCGCTGAACCCTTAGAAGCCAGTTATTCATTAAACGAAGCATTGAAAATGGAAAAGACAAGATTTAAAAAGAACTCACCGATGTGAGACAAACTAAAAAGAGAAGTTTCGATGCGTATTTAATTAGTTGCTAAATTATTATGATTATGATTCACCCACATCCCGAAGTCAAAAGTCACCCAAGAAGTCACCTAAAAAGTCACGCAAAAAGTCAGCTACATATCACCCGATATATCACGCGAAACTCGAAAGTCGCCGACATATCACTCGAAAAGCACTTAAAAAGCAATTGAAAAGTCACCCTACACATAACTCGAAAAGTCAATCACCCTACATATCACTCCAAAAGTCAATTGAAGTCACCGACATATCACGCGAAATCAATTGAAAAGTCAATTGAAGTCGCCGACATATTACGCAAAGTCAATTGAAAAGTCAATTGAAAAGTCACACGAAAAGCACACAAAAAGCACACAAAAAGCAATTGAAAAGTCTTCCTACATATAATTCGAAAAGTCAATTGAAGTCACCCGACATACGCGAAACCCGAAAGTCAATTGAAGTCACCTACATATCACGCAAAGTCACTCGAAAAGTCACCCGATATATTACGCGAAGTCAATTGAAAAGTCAATAATCACACGAAGGTCACTCAAAAGGTCACTTATATATCACGCGAAGTCAATTAAAGTCACCAACATATTACTCGAAGTCAATTGAAGTCACCGACAGATCGCTCCAAAGGTCAAGACACCCTACATAGCACTTCAAAACATTCCGCTAATAGCAATCGAAAAGTAATCTAACATTATAAAATAAAATTAAGCTCCACCATCAGTGGTCCGTGTCGATGGACTCCGTCTTCGAGAATATGGACTCCGCAATCACGGCCCGCGTCGATGCGTTCGTGTCCAGCGACCGCCGGCGGCGCCGTTTCGACGAGGACGCGATCGTGAACACGCTCGCCGTGTCCGCCGCGCCGGAGCTCTTTGTCCGCGGCTGGATCTGCGACCCTGTCGGCGACGAGTCCACGGTGAACGCCACGGCCGCGTGGCTGCCGCCGCCGGACCGCGTGTCGCTGTGTATGGAGGACTGGCACGACTGGCTCGACAGCTCCGAGCCGTTCATGGATGCCGGGTACGATTGGGGCTTTGTGGAGGACGCTGCGTTCGAGTACTGCGACTTGACGTTCGACGCCGCGGATTTCGACGACGGCGGCGGCGCGTCGTCGCTCGAGCCCCAGTGCAGGACCTTGCGCAGGAAATGCACGAAGCTCGACGACGAGGACGACGACGTGGTTCGCGGCGTGTCGTGGGACATGGCAGCTAGATTCGACAACGCAGACAGAAGAGTACGCAGAGAGGAAGGAATTCCTCGGCAGTGGCTAGGCAATGCGTCGTGGCAGGCAATGCGTCGGGGCGGTTGTGTTATGTATATACGATTATCTTGAGGCGGTGCTAACACCTTGGGGTTGATCACAGTATATGCTAGGAGGCGATGGCAGTGTGTGACGTCTCGCCCTGTCCCTATTTCTGTATCTCCGCTTTGTCAGGGTCCGCGTCCCTAAATGGTAGTCACGGCTGCATGAGATCGCTGGGATGGCTGATGGGCGGCGCGGTGGACGTGGAGGTAGGTCAAGGTGTGATCAAGGTGTGGTGTCAAGGTGGTGCTGGGGTGGTGTTGAGGTGGTGGTGCTGGGGTGGTCGCTGCAGTGGTGCTGTGCTGGTGGCGGTAGTGGCTGCGGAACAACGCTGGGGACGAACGCTGAAACACCTACCGCCCTGGATGTGCTGACTGTGTGCTGGCTGTGTGTGCTATTGGGATGTGCTATTGGGATGTGCTACTGGGATGTACTGGGAAGTGCTACTGGGAAGTGCTACTAGATGTGCTACCCGGATGTGCTACCGGGGTGGGCTACCGGCGTGTGCTAGCTATGCTAAGGGGATGTGCTTCCCGGCTTGACGTGGGTCGTGCGGCAATGATGTACGAAGGTAATGTGAGGCACGGCGGCGCGAGGCCGTTATGGTGCTCGTAGGGTGCTCGTAGGCTCGTAGGGTCACACAGGGTTCGACCTCATGTCGTCATCACCCAAACGCCAAGGCCTAAAATAGGTGCAGGCTAAGTTTAGATCACCAGAGCGGTGTGGAGACGAAATCGTGGAGACGCGATGCACCACCGCGGGTATCGGTGGGTATCGGTGGGTATCGGGGGACAACCGTGATGGACGTGGACGGCCGTGAGTATCGGTGGGTATCGGTGGATAGCTGTGAAGAGCGTGGTCACCGTGGCAGCTGGGTAGTGGTGAAAGCTAAACAGCGGCAGCGCTAGATCGCGCCTGGAGATGTGCACGTTCGCGACGCTTAGGGTAGATTATCGCGCTGCATCCAGATAAGAGTGACACCACGACCTCACAGTGCCCGTAGTTAATTATTCTCATTGAGCGCAGGCAATTGCAAAAGGCTATGAAATCGGAATCAGAACAGTACTTATCGGAACTCAATACGTTAGGGTCGGTCAGATCGCGCTCTGCACAGAGATCTTCTACATAAAGAGGTAACTTAGTTTTGTCAGTAAGTGTTGTAACTTTTGCCAGTAAGTTTGTCAATAAGTTTTGCAGTAGGTTTTGCAGTAACGTTTGTGAGTTAAAATTGTGCATAGAGTTGCATCATTGCGGGGTCGTAGTGGGCTGAAATTTCGAGTCTGTCGAATTCGCAGGCGAATTGTGCGGACCCGCGGCTACCGACGGCAGTGTGCGCGGATCCGGTGGAATCTTGCACGGTTCGCACGATGCGTCCGGCGCGCGCTCGAAACAATTTTAATTGCCCGCATTCGTGTGCGAAACCGAATTTCCGGCCCGGGGTGCGTTTGGGGCCGAATGCGGCTGCTTTTATCGGCGCGCACATGCAGCGACGCGCGCACACGTGATGCGGGATACATGACTATCTGTGAGGTTTCGCAGGCGAAGCTCCCCTAAGGCTGGCCGGAGCTCGAACCCACGCTGCCTGTAGGCGCTTTTCCGGGGCTCGCCGATGCGTCCCCCATTAGTCCGTCCCTCGCCCCGGCGGGCAGAACCTCCCAACGGCAATCAGGCAGCGCGCAGAACGAGAACACAATCGACGTACATTCGACCAAGAATCGGGGCGCCAGGGTTTTTATCGAGCCGTTTCTTACTGAAGGCAAATCAATAAAAGGAAACGAGGACGAAGGCAAGAGAAAAAAAGAGAGAGAGAACGAAATTCTGCACTTCGGAATTTTTGACTGCAGAAAAGTTCCTGTTTCCTCTAGGTTGCTAGGTTTCTAGGTTTCCTCTTAGTTCCTGCCCGGTTCTTCCGTAGAGCTGGTAGAAAACCCCCGTCCCCCCAGCGCAGTCCTTCCTCCAAAGTGCGGTTTTCTCTCAAGCAGCTTCTCGTCCGTCCGCTGTGGCGCCTGCTCCGTTCCCGAATGCTAGAGCACGGCCCGCGCGATTCGAAAATGACCACCTACGGCACGCCGCGCGGCAAACTGACGCACCGCGCGCGCGCGATCCCAGACGTCATGGTGCACCCGCCGCCGGCGTCACCGGACTCCGTCGCGTCCGCCGACGAGCCGCGGCCCGCCGCGAGCCCGTCGCCGAGCAGCTCGCACGCGAGCTTCGCGGGCTCGGCCGCGGCAAGCACGCTCAGCTACAAGCCGACGCTCTCGCGCTCGCACTCCGACATCGCCGCGCAGGCGGGCTCCTACGACCAGGTCGCGCTCTACAAGAGCTACGCGCGCGACACGGGCCGCCGCGACGCGCCGTACGAGGCGTTCGTGCGCGGCTGGGTCTACCACCCGCACCTGAACCGCAAGGGCAAGCTCATGATCGCGGCCGTCGAGCGGCTTGTCGGCAACCCGGGGAAGTACTCGTCCATCGCCGACGCGGCGGCCGCACACGTCGCGGACAACGTGGGGACGAGCGCGGAGCCGGCGACGTCGTCTGTACCTGTCCCGGATGATCTAAAGAGGGATCTAAATAGGGATCCAAATAGGGATCTGAATAGAGGCGAGAACTCCTCGGACTCGCTGAACCTCGAGCACGCGCGACCGCCATCATCCACGCCGTCTCCAGCATCCCCGGCCTCGCTCTCGCCGGCGCCGCCGCGATCCGAGTCGATGCTGTCCATGGCGGCCACCGTCACCTCGTGGATGCACGGCGGCTCGTCGCACGGCACATCACACGCCAGCACGGCGCACTCCAGCACGGCGAACCTGCATTTATACCAGCATACGGGGCCCGGCTCGCGCGCGGGGTCGCCGCCGAACCTCAGCGCGTCCGCGTCGTGGCTGAGCTTCCGGCCGCCGATGTTCCGCTCGCGCAGCTCGAAGACGTCCTTAAAAGCATACTCCGCGCCGGGCTCGCCCTCGGAGAGCGCGGCTCCTTCTGCGAACAATTCGACAAACAATTCGACGAACAACTCGGCGAACAACTCGACAAACAACTCCGCATCGAACTCGGCCACAAACTCAGCGGCGAGCTCTGCGGCAAACACGGCGCCAAACTCGCCGCAAATGGGCTACGTCCCGGACGGCGACATCCCGCCGATCACGCTGGCAAAACGCCCGGGGATGCGCCGGCCCGCAACCTTCACGTTCGACTCGAACCAGTTTCAGAGCTCATCCACGGCGAAGCCGCACAAGCCGCCGAGCCTGTCGCACCTCGCGCGCAAGGAGCAGAAGCACACGATCCGCGAGCGCATGGCGGCGATCTCGCACAAGTCGCTGGCGATGCGCGACGTGCGGCTCGTCGTCGAGTCTGCGCCGGACGCGGCGGGGCACACGATCAAGCGCTCGTTCTGGACGACGACGGACGAGTCCGGGCGGTTCTGCAAGGACTGCTGCGTGCCGTTCAAGCCCGTGGCCGTGCGCGCGTATTCCGGCGACGCCGTGCGCGTCATGCCGCTCATCTTCGTGCCGTACAGCGGGATCAGCGTCATCTCGGACATCGACGACACCGTGCGCCACACGGGCGTCACGCGCTCGAAGCGCGAGCTCCTGCAGAACGTATTGGCGAAGTCCTTCGACGACGTGCGCCTCGACGGCGTCGCAAACTGGTACAACCGCATGGCCGAGGCCGGCGCGCACTTCCACTACGTGTCGAACTCGCCCTGGCAGCTCTACGACGTCATCAGCGGGTTCCTGCGCCACCACTCGTTCCCGGAGGGCTCGATCCACCTCAAAAAGTACGCAGGCGTCTTCGACGGGCTGACGGAGCCCGTGAAGGGCCGCAAGCGCGCGAGCCTCGAGAAGATCTTCCGCGACTTCCCGAGCCACAAGTTCATCCTCATCGGCGACAGCGGCGAGGCCGACCTCGAGGCGTACGCCGAGGTCGCGCGCAACTTCCCGGACCAGGTCCTGGCCATCTATATCCGCGACATCTCGCTGGCCGCCGACGAGCCGCTCTCGATCCACTACCGCGAGCGCCACAGCCGGCACCGGCCGTACCACTCAGTCGACCTCGCTGCGAACTCGCGCGCGCCACCATCGTACACACACGCGCCACCATCGTACACACACGCGCCGCCAACTTACACACACACAACGTCGGTGACGCCATCTAAACCGCCGACCTTGCCGCCTCGCGTGCGATCATCTGTCCACAATCCAGTCGGAACCGGTAATGAGAGTGAAGAGCCCCCCGAACTGCCGCCTCGCAATGCACGCCGTGCGTCAGAGGTTAGCCGTGCGTCAGAACTGAGCCATGACGACGTCGCAAACATGTCCCTGGACTCGGCGCCAAGCCCCGGATCGGCTGCAAGCCCCGGATCGGCTCCAAGCCCAGGATCGGCTCAGAGCCCGCGATCTGCGTCGAGCAGCAACCTCGACGTGCCGGCTTCTCCGCCTGAAAAGCTCGGGTTCGAGCGCGAAACCATCCTTCCTGCGTCCCTTAGCGCGCAGCATTCGGAACCGTCGTTCAAGACAGTAGTGGACAGCCCACCCGAGAAGGAAGGTTCGCGCGGGATCCCCCAAGCAGGCTCCCCTGAGATTCCCGAGATTCCGCCGAGAAGCTCATCTCATGACAACACGGCCCTGAAATCGTCGAGCACGCGGAGCGAGGCAAAGCAGCATTCCCAGGACCCACCGAAGCTGCCGACGCGGCCGAAACTGCTGCGCCGCACGTCGTCCAAGATCATGGAGGGCCTCAACTCCGTCGCGAACGTGTCGTCGCACGCGGCGTCGCGCCTGCTCGGCCCGCAGCTGCCGCCACGGCCGAACAAAATGGGCGCTAACCCGACGCGAGACGCAGCGCCGCCCGGAAGATCCTTGAGACCCTCGCCCGTGAACATCAAGCATGCAAACACGGTCGGCGAGACGGCGGACTTCCAGCGGTACGCGCGGTCGTCGCTGTCGCCGCACGACCGGCCGCCGTCGACGATCTCGGACATCTCGCAGCCGCACTCCGAGTTCGAGAGCGAGTTCGACCCCGTGTTTGTGCCGAGCACGCAGGAGATCTTCGACTACGAGCGCGTCGTCGACAAGCGCAGCGACCACTGGAAGGCGCGCGTCGCGAAGCAGCAGCGCCTGCTCCCGCGCAGCGTGAGCCTCAAAATGTGGCGCGCGCCGGCCGACGTCGAGCCGGACAGCATCAGCATCATCAAAAAGTGCGCCTCCGAAACGGCGCGCCGCAAGAACGAATAATCATCTAGGCACCATCTAATCACGGCAACCGCCGTGACATAAATTAACGACATTTACCATTATTTCATCAACCTTCAGTACCAATTATAGATAATACCGCAGCATTGGGTCGTACTCAGACTTGCCTGTTTTTGCTGCGAATAGTATTGGGTCGCACTCAGTTACCTATTTTCGCTACGAATAGTAATGGGTCGCGCTCAGTTATTTGTTTTCGCTGCGAATAGTATTGGGTCGCACTCAGAGTTACCTATTTTCGCTGCGCATAGTATTGGGTCGTACTCGGAATTTACCTTTTGTTTATTTCAGTATTGGTTGTGTTACTCGTCAAATTATATACTTGTTTGCTTTTTATGTTGTATAGATTCTAAGTGCCTTTTCAACATTTAGTTCAGTGACCTTCAGACACAATTATATATACGCTACGAACAGCATTGGCTCGTACTAAGGCTTACTTACTTATTTGTTTATATGTTGTTTGTATTTTATTTTGTGTTCTTGTATAGATATCACGCTACCAAAGTCTTGGCTCGTTTTCATAATCACCTATTTATTTACTTTTATATTGTATAGATTCGCGGCGGACTTCCGTTTTTGGCACCGTTTGTTGACCTTAGCATATGACCAGAGGCCGGTGGTCAACACGACAATTGTTGATAGGGCAGACAATGGGTAAGGAATGGCTTGTGATATACACAAATAGCTGAAACTGGGAGCTCTTCTCCACAAAAAAGCAGCATACCGCCGCACGTTACCACAAAAAAAAAACAGTAGTCCAGAGGGTACGAAGCCATTCTTGAACAGCCCCAGTCTGGCGAGCGTTTTTTCAATAACAGGTTACAAAGGGCCTCTCCATGGCGCTTTCGGAGGACCAGCCACCACGAGTGGATCTCAAGATCCCCAGTAACGACGACATCGTAGAAAGTTTTGCAAGATGTCTCACGTTTTCCTCCGCATTCACCCACGCCGGTTTCGAGACCATCAGCGACACCGTGCTCAAGGAGATGAACGAGCGCGCGAGACACCAGCTCGAACGCCAGAACCTTTCGGACGACGACGGATCCAGCGAGCTCAACGCGTCGCCAACCTCGGCTCTGTCCACGCGCACGCGAATGCCGTCCACGCCGACACTCAAGCCATTCGCAGCCACAACGTCGGCCACCACATCCGCATCGGCGTCGCCCGTGCCGGCGAGCATTTCCCGGTCCGTCTCGGCACAAATAAGCCGTCCGCTGCCGAAATCCCCGTCGACCCGGTCGGCCTCTCATAGCGGCCTGCATATGCATGATTTCCAGCGCATGACGAAATCCCCGCCGGAATCGAGGTTCACCGCCGCGCACAACCGCGTGTTCGCGCACTCAGAGCCGCTGACGGCCAGTGCGATTGCGAAACGCACGGGCGAGGGCGAAGAAAGCCCGTCCAAACGCCGGCGTGCGCCGGACGGCAGGAGCCTGGGGCTCCCGAATTCGCCAACCAGCTCTTTGAAGGGGCTCCATCTCGCACAGGAAGAGGATCGGCTCACAAAACTGTCGGCCGTGCGCAATCGCGATCGCCAGAAACGGGACTATTCCCTGTCCCCACGCCGACGATCGACAAAACCGGCCATGCCCGCGGGCTCTATAATGCAACAAGGCACGGTGCCGGATCTGAGACCTCCGGATCTGAGACCGCCGGATTTGAGACCGCCAGCACCTCCAGGAAAAGAACCTCGCGCATTACCAACTCCGTATTCGAGCAGTAATAGCACATCACGTCCAAGACAGCCGTCGGTCACGGCGTCTACCACACCATTCACGACTGCAACTACTTCCACGTCATCAGCTACAGCCTCAATTCCCGGATCTCCGAACGTTCTGAGGTCGTCACACCGCCGAGCCTCTACACAAGCCACGGTTTCCGCTGCGTCTCATGACTCTAAACATGACTCTAAACCCCAGACCATACCACTAGGCGCTGGCATTCCGGGCGCATTCCCAGGAATGTTCAGTCGGGCAGACCGAGAAAACGTGTCGACTCATTTGCGTCTGAATGGAGCGCGATCGCTCAGCAACCCCCTCAACAAGGTCCAGTTCGAGGCTCGGCAGAGCGCAACGGGCCGAATCACTCCGAGCACGTCTTCAGCTTCACTTCGAGCGGCCGCGAGCCCTCAGGTGTCTCCATCGCACCAGAACATGCCGCGGTCTTCATCTACACGGCATACATCATTGAAGACAAGCATAAATGCAGGGGCAAGTATAACCGAGGCAACGAAGGTGCCCACACCGTCATCGCCGTCAATTCCTCGATCCAAGTCTGTGAATGCCGTGCCACGCTCGAGTTCACAGCGACGCGTGTTGACACCGTCTAATGCACCACTCATGGAGAGGCCGGCCGGCGCTACACTGAAACCGCCACCTCAATTGCTGAACTCGCCATTCTCAGAAAACCTCCCGAGCTACGCCCGGCCCACACAAGCCGCATTGCGCAGATCGGAGTCGATTCAACCCCATAAACACAAGTGAGATCTCGCGCACCGCGCGGCTACAAAATCATGAGGCCGGTTAACTTCTTAATTTATTTATACGCTTCTTCTCACCGGCACGAATTTTCCTCCAATTCTAATAAACGACGAAACGCCATAATTTTCTCATTCTTTTTTCTACTGAATTCATGTTTTTTTCTAGAAACTAGTTACATGTATAATCTGCCGCTCCCTAGCGGCGATTTCGCCGCATATGCAATGCACCTGGGTATTTTGGTGTATCCCGCGATCTCTGAATGATTTGTTACAGATAGCTCCCTGCGTCTTTATCGACCTTCTGACTAAGCATGCTAGTATGTACCGGAGAGATTCCACTAAGGATAGGGAGGGAGCGGAACTGACCACTGTCCAAGCCCTTGACTGGAAGGTATGAGGGTTATGGTATTCGCCATGTCAGGCAGTATTCCCAGCATTTTTTTTTCCACACACGGAGGGAGGGGGGGAGAGGCTGTGAACGTTACTAAATATAAAAAAACATTTAATTTAGCTTTATCCAAAAAGCTAACTTATTTATTCACAGTACTTTTTTAGAACCGTTTTCGTACGTATATTGTATGCTGGATCTAAATATAATATTTTATTTTTCTTATCTCCAACGAGAAGCAGCCGATCATCACGTCGACGCCGAAAATGAATAACGCGCGCATTTCCTTGGGTTGTCCCGATTAACCCAGACAACCACCACCGCTGCACGCTGCAGGAAGCTTGGGGACGAGGCATGAGAATGTGCCGAGCTGATGAAAAAGACATTTTTTTCGGCGAGGCTAGGTTTCAAGTCACTAGGACACGTCTGGCAGACCCATAAGCCCTAAACGCAGCGAAATTTTCAGGGCACGGTGAAAGTTATGTCCAATCGCCCAATCAGCGGAAAGGGCAAGAAAAAGCTTATAAACACTCCACCCCTGCCTATTAGTTTCTCCACGGAATTTTCTTTTACTTCCCAAAACAAACCAAAATGTCTGAGAACAAGCAATCAAACTTCTTGATCGACTTCATGATGGCCGGTGTGTCCGCCGCCGTCTCGAAGACCGCCGCTGCCCCTATTGAGCGCGTTAAGCTGCTCATTCAGTCTCAGGGTGAGATGATCAAGCAGGGCCGTCTCGACCGTCCTTACTCTGGTATCACGGATGCTTTCACCCGTACCATCAAGGATGAGGGCATTGCTTCCATGTGGCGTGGTAACTCTGCTAACGTTCTCCGTTACTTCCCCACACAGGCGTTGAACTTCGCCTTCAAGGACAAGTTCAAGGCTATGTTCAAGAGCTCCAAGCAGGACCCCTACCCCGTTGTGTTGTCCAAGAACATTGCTTCCGGTGCCGCTGCTGGTTCCGCCTCCCTCTTGTTCGTCTACTCTCTTGACTTCGTCCGTACCAAGTTGGCTGCCGATGCCAAGTCCTCCAAGACTGGTGGTGAGCGCCAGTACTCCGGTATGGTCGATGTCTACAAGAAGACCATTGCTAAGGACGGTATTGCCGGTCTTTACCGTGGTTTCATGCCCTCCGTCGCCGGTATTGCTGTCTACCGTGGTTTGTACTTCGGTCTCTACGACTCCCTCAAGCCCGTTGTTCTCGTTGGCTCCCTCCGTGACTCCTTCTTGGCCTCCTTCGCTCTCGGCTGGGCTGTCACCACCTCCGCTGGTATTGCCTCCTACCCTCTCGACACTGTCCGTCGTCGTATGATGGTCGCTGGCTCTCCCTACAAGTCCTCCTTCCAGGCCTTCGGCTCCATTGTCAAGTCTGAGGGTATTGGTGCCATGTTCAAGGGTGCCGGTGCCAACATCCTCCGTGGTGTCGCTGCCGCTGGTGTGCTTGCTCTTTACGACAAGATGCAGGTCATCGTCTTCGGCAAGAAGTGGTAAATCAGGTAATTTAATATTTTTTCTAGACGCAAAAATAAATAAACTTGCTTTTCTCGGAAAGCACTATATGAAACATAGAAAAAAAATTCAATCTAATGACAACCCACTAAAAAAATTATTTTAATTATGTACCCTGTCTCTCTTTACCAGTCCACTGGTTTCTGGTTTCTGGTTTTCTGATTTTTCATCACGCTCTGTAACCGCACCGTTGGGTTTTATCATTCCAATAAACGCTGCATGACATAAGTGGTTGGCGGATGAAGAAATCTCGAGGGATAACGTGCTAGTCACGGATCGCCCCTGCAGATTGACGATGCCGATAAAGGCCGTGGATCACGATGCATTATTTCCTGGAGAAGCTTGCAGCAGGTTTTATATCATGCACATATTTCGGTCACGATGTAAAAAGTCCACGCATGTCACAAACGGAAAACCAATATCACATTTCCCGCAGAGAAATCGAATCGAACGGCGCGTGTGGACATATGTATTCACTAAATTTTAGGAACCACCGCTCAAGCGGATTCCACGCACTCCACGCACTGCCCAAATAAAGTAGGTCTTTGGACTGACGTTTTTCGCTGGTTATGCAGGTTAGTAAGCCAGAACTGAAATTCGCCACTTCCAAAAACTTAACCAACTATGGGGAAACGTGACACATGTGTTGAGTTATAAGAGCACATGGCTGCATGTATTCAAAACCCACCCGCCCGGACAAAGCATATTCAGATTTCCAATAAAATTTGGGCTGCATGACTCCTCAGTTTTTGTGATTTCAAATTCAAGTTCAGCTTGACTAGGAGTTTACCAGTTTTTAAGTGAAACCCGTCGGGTAAAATTGATTTCCACCTAAGGTCACCTTCGATCCAGTCGATAGCGCCAATGAATGTCACGCCAGAGAATGGCGCGGCGACCGCTCCTTCCACGAACGAGGGCAAACGCAGGCGTGCTGTCGTGGCCTGCACTTCGTGTCGGCGCCGAAAAATCCGGTGCGATGCGTCGAAGCCTCAGTGCAGTAATTGTATTCGTGCTGCAATTGAGTGTGTTTATCCACCGGAGGGTAGGCGGAAGCGTGTTCGTGTTGTCAATGGGGAGCAGTATAACAATGTTGTTCACTCGCGCTTGAACCGAATGGAGAGCATGCTGTCTCTGCTGTTGGAGAAGGAAGGAATAAAAATGGACAATAAAAATAAATATTCCCACTCGAATGGTGGCGATTTGCGGGCGCCCAGCTACAGTCCGAATGGATCAGATAGCTGTAGTCTCTCCGACTCGGACAACTCAGATAATGGGGACCCTGAAGATGAAGAGGACGACGTTGGGATCGACGACAGTCGCGACATTGGTGGTGCAGAAAAACACGACCAGGGTAGCTTCTCTGGTGGTGCTGTAAACGATGACCCTAGAGATGTGCTGAAGCTTAAGGCAAGACGGTCGCCATTTGTCCTGCGGTATGGGGAGTTCGAACCACTCGTGGCCTACTCTTATGGATTTACGCTGTCGCTGCTGTCTCCCAAGGGCATGAGATGGTTGTGCACGCGAATTGGTAATGAGACATTGGGAAGAGATGCCGAACTGCTGCTCTCCAGTCTTTGGAAACGCAAGGCAGATGAAATGAACAAGATTGGTCGTCAGCCCCATGACCTAAAGCCGATGAATCCCATATTGATTGAGAAAGGCCTTGAACTGCGAGAGAACACGGACTCGGAAGTATTCAAGCTTCTCATTGATGCCGAAGATGTCAACAAGATCCAAAAGATATGCAACCCTCACAACGACTATTCCAAACTAGATGAGGACTCTCCGTATAGCATACTATACCCAGCACTAATAATGGCTTCAACAAGTCCAAAAAAGGCATGCCGTGTCGAGCTTTCGGCCTTCACACCCGAGTATATTGCCGAACAAAATTTGAATGCCTACAAAATCTGTATGCAGAAGGTGTCGCAACTGACTTGGTACCCAACAACTTTCCTTCTACTCAGAATTCTCATTTTGGTGACATACATCATGTCACAAAATGCAGCGTTCTCTCAGATTAGAAGTATGCTGTCCGTGGCAATCTCACGTTCATTAGATCTGGGATTACACCGTGGTGAGGGAAGTCGCTATCTTTCTCCAGTCGAACAAAAGCGACGTGCTTTAGTCTGGGCCTTAGTGCAAGATCTTGACGTCAAAATGTCGTCCATTCTGTCATTAATGCCGCTTATGATAAATTTGGATTATGAGCCACACTTGTTGCAGAGAGATACTGAGGATCCCGATAGCGACCTCAACATCCTGGTTGAAAGCATGGGACTAAATCATATATATGCTGAAGTCTACTTGAAGCTCTTTTCAACCAGAGCGAGAAAACAGAGTGTCAAGCAAATGCTTGTGAATGCAGTCCAGCTCGATCGAAAACTGAATGAGTGGAAGGATTCATTATCACCCACTTTTAGAAAAGGCTTAGAACTTTTGGAGACAAAGGAAGAGCTAGAGAAGGCTGAAATCAAATCTCAGTTGAAAGAGAAACATTTTTCAGCCATCCCAGAAAGCAACGATCGAAACACGACAAAAAACATTAAAAAGAATATCGTGAGATGTGATCGTGAGTTATGTTCGAGTTGGCTAAGCACATGCACTATGGTGTGCTTCTATAATATCAAAATGTTGATCTACTCTATACCCGCGTTTTCTCCATCATGCTTGAACGTGTTTGATAAAGAAAAGGACGGTGTGCCACCGCAGTTACTCAATTCTATTAACAATATTTCGGAGGCTGCGAAGAACACGTTGAAATATGCTTTCAGCGCGCGTGCTTTATACAATCCTGAGTTTCTGGCAGCAGTCGCAACTAACTCGTTCAGCGCGCTGTTTTTGAAACAAATCAGGGATCCTCTCCACCCTTCGAATAATGAGGATCTCATTCAGATCTATCGATACATTACGCGCTTCGAGCAGTATGCTGAAAGGTCACGCCGCGTCGATATTCACGGTATTATCAAAGTCTGGTCGATTTTCTCGAGTGCACTTACTCAGCTGAACCAAGAGTACTCCAAAAAGCGAGATAGCCTTGATCACGGTGTCCGGTGCGCAGCGCACAATGCTGCTACAGACTCAGCTGGCACATCCAAAGCTAATTCTAAGGGGACAGCAGATTCGAATGCAACGGTACATTCGGACAAGAAGTCGACGCCTCCAAATAATCGTGCAGACATTGGCACTATGAAAGAGAACGCTACAGCTTCATCAACCTCAACTGCACCTTCATCTTCGTATCAGCCAACTCACTTCGCCCCTCCTGACTATGCGCGTCTGAAAGACCCTCAAGAAGGGATTAATATACCACCTCAACAACAAAAATGGACAACACAGCAGCAGCCTTCACCAGCTGCGCCGTGTAATAGTGTACCTCATCATTTTCAAAACCAATTTGACAAAGGCAAGCCTCCTGTACTTGCGCACCCTGCGGATGCGTCCAAAGCGGCTTTTGAAAGAGGTCTCTATGCGCCTATTCCGGCACCTGTATATCCCCTACAAACGCCATCTCCTCAGTTTGTGCGTTCAAAGAATGTCGGATCTGAAAATGTAAATGAACCGGGCGTGGGCTTGCCTATGAGCCCAACTAGTAACTTACACCAAGATGTTCACATGATGAACCAGCATCCGGCTGCTGGCCATCACCCTAATGACCCATTCGATTTATCTTATGGCAACTCGCAATGGATCTCCCCAGATGGAACTGGGAATCTTTGGGACACGTTCAGCGGCCTGACGGGATCTGGCATCGAAGAACAACTTTTCAATCAGCCCTCTCAAGACGACATCTATGCCGGCGATGCCCCTAGCAACTGCACAATCTGCTAAATTTTGTTTCGCGTTATCTGCGCTATTTATTATTCTGTATAATTCATTATTTTTTCACATTTCTATTAGACTTCAAGGCCATCAATTTCGCTTCTAATTTTATCTCTGATGATCACATGTACATAATTATATATAGATGTATGTAACTATAAATATCCCTGCGAACTTGATCACAATCAGAGGAGGAAGGCTTTATCGTGCTCCAACAATAACCCTTAAAGGCATGAAATAAATGTTGAAGTGGTACTAGGGTCATAATTTGCAATATATTATAGCTGATTGCGAGTCACTAGGTTCATCGAACTACCTCCAGTCGTGGACTTTGATCGCAAAATCAAAGTGCGCCTGAATGTTCAATGTAATAGCAGGCGCTTTATTGTGTTGTTCCCAATTCAGCGCCGCTATCAACTGGAACAAATTGCTGGTGGTGCAGTTTGACGTTGATGCAAACTACACATATTCAACCAGCATCAATGTAGGAACTCCTCCGCAGCCAATCACTGTGGATCTTGACTTTGGATCCGCAGATTTATCTATGGCAGGAGAGCCAGTAAAGAGCGACTGTCCAGGAGGCTCGTGTTTGACATTCTTTAATATATCTGCCTCACAGTCGTTCCATTATTCAAAGAGATACGTTGATTCAGTGGTGTACTCAGATGGGACTCCATTAACCGGGTTTTTCATCAATGATGTCGTCTCGTTGCAAGGTGCCACTATTGATAGCGCAACTATGTTGATCAGAAACCTGACTAGTATCTCGCAACAGGATGTATCCACGACCTATTCATCGTTTGGAGATAATGCCTATTATAATGCTCTTGGACTAGGCCCCCGAGGAATGCAATCTGGCACGGTGTGGTTGGACGAGAACGGTATACCGGGACCGCTATATCCCAGCTTTTTGGAGGGCGTGAGTAAGTCGCAATCTTACTCTGTGTGGGTTGATCCCGTCACTAATTCCACGGGATTTGTCAATTTCGGTGGCCTAGATGAGTCACTGTACGACCCATCAACCTTTGTGTCAGTTCCGATAGTGAATTTCGTGAACACACCATCCACTGAAGCATATAACATAACTGCGTTGAGAGAGCCCATCTACCTAGGCATTGCCTACAACAATATTACGGTGAAATTCAAAGGTGCTGGTGCGCCTTATGTGTCGAGTGTGGGTTCTGCTGCACAGTCAATCGCCATTTTAAACAGTAGAGTGGAGTTCTCCGTGCCTTTAACTGTAATGAGATCAATTGCCACCATTCTTGGAGCTCAATGGAGCTCTGTTTTTGGGGCGTACCTAATGCGATGTTCACTCCAGCCGCAAATAGTGCTGAACATGGACAATTTCAGCTTCGAGGTATATGCGGAAGACATTTTGGACACTACCGATTTAGTCGATGCTCAAGGTGAGCCCGTCTGTGCGTTGAACATTGGTCGATCAGACCAGGTTTATTTGTCCAACCGTGTTCTCAGGCATTATTACCTCGTCGTCAACTACCTCACTAATTCCTTGGCGTTTGCGAGGCCATTGCCGAACGAGCCGGGCGTACAGCAAATCTTCAACCATATAAATTCCAGCTATCCTGAGGCAATGGCCACAATGGCGCCGGCCTCCGTAAGGTTCGAGGATCCCGCAACAATGACGCGCACTGTCACTAATTGGGGACTCGATGCAACACCAATAAGCTTTGCGCCATCACAATCAGCGACCCTTGGTTTGGAAACCACGATCAAACCCCGTCGCACGTACGTCGAATTAATGTAGTCATAGTAATTAATAAACATATAGTAGTAATGATATCAATTGATGATTTACATGTTATATCAATAAATACCAATATAAAAAACGAACAGAAATGTTATTCTTCTTCCTTTTTCTAAAAAAAAAAAGAAATCATGTTATTATTTAGATGTAGGAGATACTTCTCTACTATTAGCAGCCGGTTGCGCAGCAGTCTCGCCAGCAGCAGCAGCCTCGGCGGCAGCAGCTTGGCTCGCAGATGCAACAGCTGCAACGCCAGAATCGCTAGGCGGAACATCGGCGATCTGTGCTGCAGGCTCCTCCTCAGCAGCAGCGGCTGTGGACTCGTTTTGCCAGTACGTCAGGTTATCTCGGAGCAGTTTCATAATGAGCTTGGAATCGTGGTACAATTCGTCGGGCAACGCATCTAGTTCAGGAATGGCGTCATCAAAGGCTTGCTTCGCGAGAGCACACGCTCTGCTCGCAGAATTTAATACTTCGTAGTAGAAGACACTGTAGTTGAGAGCAAGTCCCAATCTGAGCGGATGCGTCGGACTCAGCGAATCACGAGCAATTTCCGTGGCGGTGACGTAGCTGTCGTACGCGGCATTCGCGCTCTCTTGCTTCTTCTCGGGGCCAGCGAACTCGCTGATGTAGCGGTAATAATCTCCGGCCATCTTGTGATAGAACACTTTGACCTCAACGTCTTCAGCATGCGGAATCAGATGCTTTGTCAACAGCTCAAGCACGGTGTTGCTGATGTCCGTGAGCTCCTTCTCGATTTTGCGCTTTAGCGGCTCAACGATCTCGATATGGTGTTTGCCGAGAGATTCCGTCTCCACGCCGGTTTCCGCCCGCTCGGAAAGCTCGTTCAAAAGGGTGACGACGAGTCGCCAGGACGCACGACGGGTTCCTATCACGTTCTTGTACGCAACGCTCAACAGATTGCGCTCCTCCATCGTCAGATCGGGCGATTGAAGCACGACTTGGCGCATAAATTCCGCCATCTCGTCGTACCGCTCGGCATGCTCAGCGAGACGAGCAAGCAGCATGTAATTTTCACGGCTCGTGCCGTTGGTCAGTGCATCACTCATTGACTTATAACTTCACTTCTAACAAGCAAAACAAAACAGAAACAGATTGGCGAATTTTTGCTGGTGGTGGTTATCCACTAGATCCTTTGGTTATGACAGAGGGTTCTAGAGTGCCTGATTCTATTGCGTATTTACGGTATTACAAACCCTCTGGCCATTCCACTTTCTGATGCTGAGATTGTGATGTGATATGTAATTGATATGCCGCTCGCGAAACCCTACCTTAGCGTTCGAAATCCAGAAGAAAAAAACATGGCGGGCCGCTGCGCTCTGCTCGTTAGGAGATACTGCAACAAAATGACAGCAAATATATGAGCATCGATACTATACGTCAATCACTCATTAAATTTACGCGCTAGACGCGCTTTAACAGAGCTTTTTTATGGTACTATACCGCTATGAGGACATTAGAGGTCTTATCATTATTACGCTGACTCTATGAGCATTTCTGCGTTCGGCAAGATTACGTTAGTACTGATAACGTAAATACACAGCAAAAGAAGTGACTGTCAGGCGAAATGCAGTTGCATCCCAGTCTCTCATTTCCTTGGGAGACACCAGCAGGGCAACATTAAAATGGCCAACGTCATTTCGATAACCAGGCCCGCACACTCGCTAACCTAACTCGCGCCAATGGATCCAACGGCGCACATCATGCTGTCCCCTTACCTTTGTCAGTTTAGGCTTCCAACCCTAGATGATAGGTATTCCCGAAAGTAATATAAGCCACAAACCTACGGTGAGATCAAAGACCGGTTAATAAGCAAGTAGCGACTAACAGAACGCACGGACAAGCACAAAAAACGGTTAGCACAACATCTAGGGTGAAACTCTTCAAGCGATCACACAAGTCTCACGCCCATGCAACTGAATAAGAAATTAGAACTTTTGGACAGCACGTATAAGAAATAATCTAGTCAATCATTAGCCATAGAACTCTGAGGGTCTTAACTCTAAAGGCGTACGCGACTAGAATTTTGACAATAAGTAGTGACCCTCCCCATGACCCACACCAGTTCAGTAAGCAGAGTGCCTTCAGTGCGTGTTTAGCACTGGCTGTCCACTGTATCGATAATCTTACAGAGGTAAGGCATCAGTGCACCATCTAAAATGCCTATAAGATCAATATTTATTCTCAACAGGGCTGGAGGCCTCATATTCCAGAAAGATTTTCGAGAAGGTCTGGTGAAACTACAGGATTCTAATGATTACCTCGTCCTCGCGAGTACTTTCCATTCACTTCATGCATTGACCTCAAAGATATCACCAACTGGTGCAAAAAGTTCTGGTCTACAGGTTCTGGAAATGCCTGGGTTGTCACTGCATTGCTTTCAAACTCTCACAGGTATCAAATTCCTCATAATCACAGATCCGCACGAAGCAAACATATCAGATTATAATCAGAAGGTCTACGAGATATATGCGGACTATGTCATGAAAAATCCTTTTTACACGCTAGATATGCCGATTAAGTGCGAAAAGTTTGTGAGGAAATTAGATGAGTTTGTAACGGCCACTTAGCAGATCTCTTCTCTGCATACATTTCAATGTTTGCAAGAGAATAGCAAGGAAAAAGGCGAGCTAGAAATTATTTATTACAAAGACAGAACAATACTGTAAAAGTGCATTATGCATAATGTTACATAGTTACCTTCACCAAGGTGTTGTGTAGCTGAGTAGTTTCTATGCGAATGCATGGACAAAAATAACACGAGTCAAAATCGCGCTTCACAATGAAATCTTAATCTATGAGTTAAGGTTTTCCTCTTACACGTATGCTAGGTGTTGATTTTATAAAAAAAAATGCTCAGCTTTGTAGCTCATAAGGACTAAATGTACAGCAAAAGCCCCACGATACTACTGATGAAAGAACTAAAGATGCCTGTTCTCAGTGCATCAGCTCCATGATATGCCGCAGCATTCTTGCTCTTTTTGGTAGAGGTGGTGACAGTACTGCTCGAGCCTCCGTTGCTTACAACAAAGGTCGTGCCAAAAATGCCACCGGCTCCACCTCGAGAGGTTTCACCAGTGTATGTGCCGGTGTCAACACCAGAGAGTGCAGAAGTCGGAATGCTTGATGTCGTCACTTGTCCATTGCTGGCAATATTCTTTGTTCCGGTAAGGAACGTCGCAATTGAGGTAGAATAGGAATTTCCAATGCTGGAAGATGAATAGCTAGGTGCTTGCGTAGCACTAGGTACTCCACTCGAAATCACATCGACAGATGCCGACCCACTTACGTTATATTTCGACTCGGCAAGCGAGATCTCATAGCTGTCTAAATCGTAGACAACATAGGCCGATCTCAAGAAAGTGGCGCCCAATACAAGGCTGTTACCATTCGGTAGCATGCCTAGTTGACAGAGTGAGCCATCCGATGTGAGCTGGAATTCGAATTCTGAGAATGGCACATGGATCTTGACGCCAGAGAATTCGAAACTCAACCCACCTTCCAGTCCACAAGTTGCGTAGCAGGCTCCGTTGTTGCCATAAACTCCTCCGATGGAACGCAACACTGCATCCAAGAATACATCGGGAAGCATCATATAAGTAGTGCCGGAATCTAACAAAGCAGGGAATGCACAGTTTACGACATCGGCACTATTTGATCCTTGGTACACCGAAATCTTATCAAGCTTCACTTTCATTTCATTTGGCTTCGCCCCACGGTATGTACTAACGAGAGGCACAGTTTGTAATGAGCCATTGTATTTAGAGTGATCGACACCGCCGAACAACAAAGAGCCTGAGCTGGCATCTATATCGTTCAGCCACATCGAATATGCATTTTGTTTGATGATTCCTTGTTCTTTCATTTGCATTGGCAAATTGGAATAAGTCGGTGAGAAGTTGCCACTCTCATCGTAAGTACGGGAGATCGACTCCAATCCAGGGAGTCCGATTCCCCATACGGAGATCTGTGAATCAGTCTCATTCACGAATGCAAAGTTCGCATTTTTGATCGAGGCAGATCCATACTTAATCGTATCCTGGCAGTAGGATCCGTTGGCAAATGAGCCATCGCCGTAGGATATTTGAAACTTAGTACTATTCTTCGAAAACGTGTTGGACTTGGAAGGGTCAAACTGAGTTCCGGAGTGACATTGGATTTTGTCATCCCTTGTCTCCAGAGCCGTTTCAGCGACATTTTCCTCATCTATCTCCTCGTTATTATCGGCATCCGTGATCCTGTACTTCAAATTTCGTCTGGTGGCACAGTAAGGATTGCCTGACGACATGACCCACAGATCGCTAGAACCCGTGTCAACTAACACGGTGACGTTTTCATTACTGGACCCGATTTGAATACCGGTCGAAAACATCGATACCTGGTTGTCCAGACCAACCGTAGTGTAATCGTTATCTCTACGAGCGAGACGTATACGCTCATGTATGTCGGGTTTCGTTAATGCAAAATGAAGCACACCATCCGGTAGCACTGAATACTCATCAGCAGCTAAACCGAAGTGTGCCATCGCCAAAATTGGTGTCCATAGCTGTATCATTTGTCGAAACATGAAAGTGATCAAAAGTTAATATAAAGCAATTGTGTGTGATTGCTTTTTATGCAAAGTAACAAAATATCTTCTGCCAAAGATGTTTTTAATTCGGTTGAACGATTTTTCAGATGGTTATTTAATCCACCTTCGATCAACTTAGTTTCTTTTAAGTTGATTCAAGATTTTCACCTCGACAGTCAACTAATGCAAAAATAGTTAAAGGACAGGACGTGTGCAAATCTACTAAATTTGAGATTTGTTGTGCACACTTGCATTCATAGACAAGGGTCGCGATTTGTCTGTGGCTTTATATTGCAAGGATGGTTTGGGCAGCGGACCCCCTCTCAAACACCAGTCCACACATACCCTCTCCAAATGCTTGCCAAAACCATAGGAATAATTGGTAAGCGTTTAAGCAACGCCCCAGTGGCTGAGGTCCCAAGCCCCGGCGACGGCTAGACAACGGCGGAAGAGCGAGTGTCTTGCCTCGGCAGGCCGTTTTGAGTGTCACTGAAGCCACGATAAAAAAGTGAAAGCAAGAAGAAAGACAAGGCAAGACGTCAATTTTAGAGAAATACGAGCCTTTCGAATGATCTTTTCTTTGTATATATTTGGGATGGCCTGATATTGCTTCGTGCCTCTTTCAACTTAATTGTGCGGGATAGCCGACTTGACAAATGTACTGCAGGTGCATGCATATGCATATTAATTTATAGCGGCTGCTCTTTCCTGTGGTTACGAAGGCGTGCATGGCCCGTGCATAATATCACGGCTTAGCCGACTTGTGACCAACTTACAGTATTTTTAGTTTTTATCTTGGCGTACATCATTTCTCAATATGCCATTTTTATCTCTATAATCTTGCGTGGCTAAAACTAATATTACTCGTTCCAGTTCGGGTAAACTGAAACTTATCTAGGTAATGCAGCCACTCTTTAATGAGTTTCCCGATTATGTGTGAGCGCTTGTCCAGCCAAATAGTGACGGGCACCTAGCCCTAGTAAACGGCTTTCCACTTGTCACGTTTCATGTAAGAAGGTAGGTAGTTTTAAACTTAGAAGCTGACGGTGTAGGCTTCACGTTACAATGTCACCTGTAGAAAATGTATGCATCTGACTCATGAGGAACAAAAAAAAATCTGATTTTGGAAAACATATCAAACAAAACTTAATATAAATTCACAGGGATCATATACTACACATATAACATTTGTGTATTTCACGTCTCAGCTATTATAGCGGCGAGTTTTGAGCAGACACACAATACGGTCATTATTATCATGCTGAATCGTGAACTAAGGTAACGAGATCAGCTTTCCAAGTTTCAGTGACGCGTGTGTGAGGCGAAGTCATCCATGGATCACAATGCAATTCAGCCATTCAGGTGCATTTATGATCCGACACTTAGCCGAAGTCAATCTAAAGGACCAAAACCTTTGATCGCTAAGGCACGAGTGCATGAGAAATCTGAAGATCCACGCCGGAAGAGTAAATCTCATGAAAAATCCAATATAAGTAGTAAAAGAACAGTTCCCAGAGGTCATTTACCTCTTCCAGAATTTGCGAAGAAATTGGTCACCACAACACGGTGTTTTATAACTGGATTGAACGTGCTGACCACACGGTCAAAATTATATGACACATTATGCACGTTTGGGCCGATTAAAGATTGCCAAGTAACTGTGTCGGACTTTACTGGTGTGTCACTTGGAATTGCATGGGCAGAATTTGATGCTGATGCACTCGAAATGTTTTCCAGTTTCTTGCATGCCTGTGAGAGTGGAAAAGTTCTTGTCGATTCTTGCAAGTTAAGTGCGAAGCCAGACCGAACAGGCTCACATCTGGAGCAAGCAAAAAAGGAAGCCGAGGATAGACTTCAAGTGAAAGAGAAAATCAGAGAAGCTGCAGAGTTGTCCAAGCGTAAGCAGGAGTTGGCACCGTTGGAGCTCAGAGACCTTTCGCCCACTCGGCTGGCCGAATGGTTCGAGAAGTACCTTGGCAAAGATCCCACTTACATATTGATTCGCCGAGTGACTATAACCCCCACTAAAAAGGCTTACGACACTATTTCTGACGTATTCAAAAATACAAATTACCTTCATGTTGCTGGTAATTATACCGGAATTTTCATTGTCTACAAGTCAGAAGACGATGCAATCAATGCGTTGATAAAACATCAAGACAAACGAATTTTTGGCACTCCAATGACGATGTCGTTGACACTATCGGGAGATCGGATAAAGCAAGGCGAATTGAAGAGAATGGCCAAGACTGGGCGTTTAGTGGAACTTAAAAATAGGTCTCTAGCGTCGTCAGATGCACATGCGTTTGTGGTCAATCGAAAGTTGGAGGAAAGTAATGGAAAGTCTGAGTCCAATCAATCCAACAAAAAGACCTCTTTGTCGCACCTGCGTCGTGATGTTATCACTGGCGAGCTTGACATCCCGAATAAGATCCTGGATTTAGTTGCAACACAAACTTTAAAAGAGACAGCCGCCAGCATGAAAAAGCGTCTATTTACTGAGAGGATAGAACCTCTGATCAAGCGCGTTGTGGAGCGTGAACTGAAACGCCGATGGGACGAGCAAGAACAAACCTCTTCCAACGGGAGTGACGCGGCTTTGAACGAAAGTAACGAAGAATTTACTTCCGTTAGCCGCAAGACTTCAGAACCAATGCTTCTATCTGAAGCCGAGGGTAAATTGAATGTCAGAGGTGGTTTCAAAGTTCCCCATTGGCAGGCTGAGCGTGCTGTGAACCCTTTCAAGCCCAGTAAGCGAATCTCAAGTATGATATTTGGAACGCGCATTAAGAAAATTAAAACGGCCGAAAGCAAAGCTTCTGCATCACGCAGTTATGTCCGCGCTCCTATAAATAACGCTGATGATCTCTCGGGGTTTGACAAAAAGTCTGCCAGATCAGAAACTCCTGACACCCCGATTACTGAGCCTGAGAAGAGTGAAGAGATCCACGAGGGTGCAGATGGTGTACATGAGGACAGTATGGAGCTAAAAGATGTGGTGGTTTCACGATCTAAGACAAAGGGAAGCAAGACCGCGAAGACTCAAGCGGCCTCCATTGTTGAAAATATCATTCCCGACGATATGATGAATGTGGAAGGAGAAAATATTCCGGAGGAAGAAGTAGCGGGAATGTCAATTCCCCCATATCCTACAAGCGAAGACCTCGACTCTGTTGGGTCTGATATTAACTCTTTCCGTGGTTTAGTTAGAAACCAAAGTGACTTCGAAGCGTTATGTTCAGCTCTTGAGGAGCTGGATGTCACTGTTGATGATGACAAGGTGATGAAAGGAGAACTCTTGCAAAAGCTCAATTCCAATTTGGAGATAGAATCAGATGCTTGGATGCCTGCTCTTGGTATTGAGCGTTTCCGTATTGCACCTGTGAGGGAATATCTAGAAGATGAGCGTCGACAGTATCTCCCCGATCTCGGTAGAGGTGTACCCATGGAGATTGTACAGAGCTACAGTGAAAACCCGCTATATAAGGTACGTGAAAAGAACTCAGTGAACGATGAGGATCGTGATACGACCAAAACACTCAATGTGTCACGAAGCTCTTTCAATGCTGATTCTGAGCTATTTTCTGGAAACAACCTCAGCAAAAACACAAAAGACACAAGATTGGCACGCTCCGCCATTCATCAGTGGGGTCTTTATGCAGATCAGCAAATACCAGCAAATGAATTTGTCATCGAATATGTTGGTGATATGCTTCGTGACGAGTACGCTGAAATTAGAGAGCGGAATTATGGCTTAGAAGGCATTGACTCAACATATCTCTTCCGATTGGACAACGGCACCGTTGTCGATGCAACTAAACGCGGAAATGGTGCGAGATTCATCAACCATAGCTGCGATCCGAATTGCGTACCCCAAATTTTTGATTTTGATGGTCTTAAGCGCGTTGTTTTATTTTCTCTCCGAGATATTGAACCGGACGAGGAGCTGACGTTTGATTATAATTTTGTTCGCTCGCATGATGAGCATTTCCAGGTGAAATGCGCATGCGGAGCAGCAAATTGCCGTGGATGGCTAATGTGACTCTTATTTATTTTTATTACTATCTATTTATTTGTTTTACTTGAAAATATTTGTATGAAACTCACTGCCTCTTTCAGAAGCTAGAAACCACTTTCGTTGTTACAACGACTTTCCTAGAATGGCTATGTAATTAATATTCGACGTGATGAGGTAAGGGTGGTGTTGACAAAAATATTTAGGCAGACAGTGGTATGTGCAGTGGTGCATCGAGATAAAAAAAATTTAAAGAGTGATTGAACCTGAGATTGAATATAATAAAGGCTTACAATGCCAAAATCTAAAAAAGTGAAGGACTTCGAGAAACAGAAACTGAAAGTTGGCAAGAAGAAGCCGGAGAATTCCAATGCCACAAGCACGTCTTTTCAAACGAAGACGCTAGTTATGCATTCACAACACAAAGGACCTGGTCTCAGCACATATATCTCTTTGACAAGACATCACCAAGCTCCAACAAGGAGGCAGGCTTTGGCTAATATTGGAGAAACTGTGCACTTGCATGAACATGAGATTGGAGAGATTCTACGATCCGTTGCTCCACTCATGGTAGATGAAGATCATCAAGTCCGAGTATCTATGGTACAATTTTTAAGAAAACTTCGCAAAGACTCTTTAGCACCTCACATCAGACTGCTTACAGTGCATGTCCACGCTGCAATGACTCATATAACTCCAGGGATTCGGGCTGACAGTACACAATTCCTAGATGTTCTTTTATCGCAATGTCCATTGGAAATGGTCCGCCAAGGCTTCACCAAGACTTTGAGTCTTTACTTCCCACTAATGGGCTGGCCCCTCGTCGGAAGCACTCAAGCCGGCTCTGTGTCTACAACGCTGTCCTTGGGGAAATTGGCTCCTAAAGCTCGGGCAGCACATTTGAAATCATTACAGACTCTACTCTCGCATGCATTTGAACCAGAAATAATAAAATCCACGGTAATTTATCATCCAGATACGGAAAAATTCATGATTCCTTTTGTAGGAAATCCGTTTGACACGAACGTGACGGATGATGTTGAGGCACGGCGCGAAGCGTTTGAAGACTACAAAGCTCCTATGCTTCGTGGCCTACAGATAGTAGCCAAAGAAGGAGGCGAAACCGGTCGATTAGCAACCAAGATTATTACTGAATTAGATAACTGAATAGGATAATAAATAGATTGTTAACAAGCTTCGGAGCCTTGATTGCAACGAACTCCTGATGATGATAACGAATATGACATGCATGTATTAAGCCCAGCTCAACTTAAAGAGATCTCCGCTGTCTCACGTTTTGTAGGCTGAATTACGCCGTCAACCCAAGTTGGGTCACGAAGCATTTGTGTAAAGTCCTCAGCCCAAATGGGCACTCGTTTCTTGACTTCGTTATAGCTCTGCTCTTTTTCCGTGTATTCGCGAATGATTTTGTTAGTGCGGAAATCAATGTATATGCGTGTATCACGGATGCGAAATGCGACATTGTCGACACGAAGATAGAGTCGGGCAAGAACAAAGAGATTGTTCGGCATGACTCGAATCTTGGCCGAGTATGTAGCTAATCCAAAATCGCCGAGCTCGTCTTCGTAAAGTTGAACCTCATCGAAAAATAAAATTGGGTCGGGCTTTTTCAGCTCTTCATAAGGAATTGTATCTTCACTGGTTTTCACATGGCCTTCGGGAATCACGGATCCCTTGTAATCGGTTGTATAAGTCCAATCGAACGGGTGATGGATCCGGTTTACATCATAGTCGATATGACCCGACGGCACAGGATTCTCCTGCTTATTCTTTATTTTACTGGCCTTCCAGACATCAGAATGAGCAACCTGGAGTGTTTTCGTTTTTCCATTGTAGGTTTTGTCAACAGCATCCAATGCGTCGGCAGGATCAAACACAATCTTGAGTTTCGTATTCTTGTTTTCGATTTCAAGCTTGTTGTTGCCAAAAACCATTTCTGGCATCGGGATACCCAATCGTGACTCTAGCGATTCAATTTCATGTGAATCGATTATAGGGCACTTCTGACTGGTCACAGTCCATTCGTCATTGCTCCATGTTCGCGTACCTAAAGACATCTGAACGACTGCGAGGGAAACCGGAGTTACTGATTGTTAGTAATTAGCAGCAGTATTACCTGTGAGTGTTGGTGCTGATCTGATGCTATGCTATCAAAAAGACAAGTTTTTCCCGTAATCATACACTGATCCGGATCAAGTGTATCAATTAAAGTAGCTCAATACCGAAGCAAGTGAGAAAAATTGAGGAGATGATGGTGGCGATGAGTCCTACAATAACACACTATATAGAGTGGAAGAGGGCACTTCGACGGCCCGTGGCCGGATATGACGATAAGGGTTGTGGGTTTGATCAGGACGGTCCGCGAGAGAGAGACTACCTGAGTGTATTTTTTATTTCTGTGGTGATCAGCGAGTGATCTTGGCATGACAAAAACGATCTTGATCCTGTATTATTTATTCTCATTGAGTTGAAAAAAACTGAATTACTTAGCTAAGTACTTTAAGGTTGAACATGGAACATTGAATTTTGAATATCAAACATTGAGCAGTGAACATTGAACATCGAACAATGGTGTCAGATCATCATCATTCTAACCACCATTCTTCATAAGATGGGCTGCCTGCCCTGTCGCTACATCAAGGCTAGGGGCCCGTCTCAACGAGACTCGTCGTACGCTCAGAAGAGTAATGGTATGCGCTAATGGTATGTACTATTAATGAAGCAGGGAGCAGGTTGGTTTGTATGGGAAAGGGTGCCTGTCATAAGAGCCATGACAGTATAGAGTGGGTCTCTGCGTCAGAAGAACTATGCAGCCGTGGGTGGATCGAGAAAGGATCTACAGAGAGAGTATCGAGACGCGCGGAGGAGTCAGCGAAAAATCCTTGGGAATGAAAAAAATGTTTGTGTTATGTCATCAAGGGCTCAGGGTGGATTGGGCACAATTAGCGGTAGTCAGGGCATATGATTGGTTGCGTTTACATCATCACCCAACTCATGATAATCCTGCCTTGGGATGAAATGAACAAATTGTCTCCTAACCCCGAAACATAGGGTGAAAGTCCAAAGGCATCAATCCAGGTTTAACTTTTCTGAGCACAGGATGGCGATCAGTAAGAATAACCCGATCCAGAAGAACCACTTCCGGAAGCACTGGCAGGAGCGCGTTCGCGTTCATCTTGACCAGGCCGGCAAGAAGAAGAGCCGGAGAGCTGCCCGTGATGCCAAGGCTGCCAAGGTTGCCCCGGCCCCTCTCGACAAGTTGAGACCCGTTGTGCGTGCCCCCACTCAGCGCTACAACCGCAAGGTCCGCGCTGGCCGTGGCTTCACCCTTGAGGAGGTCAAGGCCGCCGGCGTCAACCCCAAGTACGCCCGTACCATCGGTGTTGCTGTTGACCACCGCCGTGTGAACCGCAGCGTGGAGGGCTTCGAGATCAACGTCCAGCGTTTGAAGGAGTACCTCAGCCGCGTTGTTGTCCTTCCCAAGGGCAGCAAGGAGGAGGTTGCCCAGCAGGTTTCCATTGCTGCTGCTTTGCCCATCACTAATGCCAAGCCCGCCGTCACTACCAAGGCGATCGGTGAGGTCGAGACCACAGATGCTTACCGCACCTTGCGAAAGGCGTTCTCTGACAAGCGTCACGCTGGCAAGCGCGAGAAGAAGGCTCGCGAGGCAGCTGAGGCCGAGAAATAAGCACAGACATAATCTATTATTTGTTATAAATATATCATCTTCTGATCTCAGAACAGAACGGGTCGTGGTTGTCTAATCGGGCTTCGAATGCCGAACATGGACATGAGCATGTATAAGTAAGGAACTTAAAAATCAAATGGGGAAACATATACTGGACTCTTGCACTTGTTGAGCTGTTTGTGCTTTTTACGCGTGTTTGGCATATTTTGTGTACAGAGATGGTCATGATGATATACATATACAGCTAATATTTGGTGGTTTAGAATATTCCGGTTAGATGACTCAAGTGGACCGGATAAAATTAGCAGCCCCATTCAGGACAGTCACTTGGAATGGCTTCGGATTGTAGCTCTCGCCATCAATGCTGAGGTACTCGTCTTTTCCTATGGGTGTAAGACGGTACGCCTGGATTTTCTTGTAGAAGGGAACTTTATGCACATGCTTTCCAGTCTCGACAGACCGGAAAGTATTTAGCGAATTGAAGGTGCCAAATGAATTGTCCCACAGTATCATATCCATGGAGCCATCGAGGGGCTCGGCGAGAGGGAACATGCGGGCATCGCTCGACATCCAATCCATATTGCCTACATAGAACATGGTGAGGTTGTCATGATTCTCAACTACCCAGTCGTCCGGTATGGGATCATTCACATTATGGCTCGGAAGCAGCGAATTGTCCGTCAGCGGCTCGGCATTGCCTTCTTTGTACGCGATCTCGCATGGATAGGTCTGGTTCTTAAGCAGTTTGTATATTAACCCCACCACAAATCGCGATCCACCCATCCATCGCAAATGCTCAGTTCCTAAGTCACAGTCAGCAACTATGCCGTAAGACTGACTCAAAAACGAGTAGTATGTTTTGTCTCCCTGAGTAACTGCCATGATATCGTGCGGTTCAGCGCGACCCTTCAGAATTTTCAGTGCTAGCTTAGCCCAATCTTTCACACCTCCATTCAGACTCAAGCTCATTGCATTGCCACTTCCTCCGGGCAACTGGCACAGCTGGAAATGCTTAAGAGCCGCCGCTGACTTCTCACCGCGGTCAGCAAGGCCATTTAAAACTTCGTGCGGAAGACCGTCGCCACTAACTAAGACCAATGTGTCATGTTCGTCCATAGACACATCACGAGCTATCTGTGTAGCCTCTCCACTCGAATTTGTGACAATTACCTTAGTTTTCAGTCCCGCTGCCGCAAACACAGGTGCTGCACGCTCCCTGTATAACCGTTCGGCATCTCCAGGACCACTCTTTGGATTGATCAGAACTAATGCTGGCAGCCGGTTTCGTGGATCAGAACTTAAAGGGTATGCGCGCGCAATTACGCGACGCTCAACATTGGATTCTGGTTCATTACTGCTGCTGTTTGTCTCAGTCGCCATTCCGCCTTCTTCATCTTCCAAAAGACTAGTGTTATCAAGCGATGCTCGGCTGCCGTTATTGTCAGATTCCTTGATTTTAATAACTTTCTCTTCTACGCGACTTGGAGTCTTTGAAGTATCCACATATTTTACAACAAAATGGTTCAGCTGGTGCTCCTCAATACTCAAAATATCCTCGTATGGAATGAGATCGTAACGATTACGACTGCAGCACGAAAATAGTGACGCCTGTGTTTTAATTGAAATCCCACTTGGTGTTAATCTGGCGCTCATTGTGATTCATTCCGCGGAATCCAATCAAATCTGAAGTTATAGCTCGCCTTCAGAAATTTTCCAGGTTTCGAAGCGCGTCCAAATTTATATATTTGTTATATGTAAGTAATCCTTGCCTTCCCCACTATTGACTGGGTATGAGCCGAGTAGACACATATGTCAATTATAGCCACATTTCAGGGCTTGGATCGCGCGGCAAGTGACCCTACTACTACTTCCAGTTTGATTAATGTCGTATCTGTCAAGTTAATTTCAGGAATTACTGTGAGTGCATTAACGGCGCATCTTGAAAATTATTATTGTATTATTTATTATTAGATAGCGGTCATTGACAGCTTTTACTTTGGCAAATTGTTGATGTTCTTCTAATATTATAATAGTTCGGTCCACAAATAATGAGATCGTATTCGCATGCAGCAATATTCAAATCTGAATAGTACTGTTCTTTGGTTGATGTACTAGTCGATAAGCCATGGTTTGTAATATCAATGGAGATTGGGGATGAGGTCTCCGCACAACAAGCTGTGCCGAGAATGCAAAATTATTCTCTTTTTCATTGAGGCCCAATCTTACTCTTCCCGATGTATTTACTATCATGTTGATTGCATTAGTGTCACCATTAGGGAAGGGATGTACATCCATGCTAGTGATATCATGGTTCATATGTGGGGATTGTGCGACCATTTCTGTAAAGGCCTGAACTCCAGCGAGCGGCGTGCCATTCCATACAATTGTAGTACCGTCAGAGATTGATGTGGGTGTTTTGCGCGAATCGACATCCTCGAAAAATGCCTGGCAGAATTTATCACTTTCTCGGCATGTCGCATCAAAAAGTGCGTTCATGAAACTAGTAGCCATCTTCTGTGTCAGAATTGAAGAACACCCGCTCCAATCCTATATTGTACCTAGTATGATCACTCCGAGTGGCTGGGAAAAACGCGTACGCGGTGGCCGTCGGGGCTTTGTTTATTTTCACTATGCAGTTGAAAAAAAGTCGGCATTTGTGGTGCACGCTGTTCCTGCCATCTGTATTGATATTATGTCGTAGTTGGTAGCAGGTCATCTGAGACCATCAATATTATATCCACGGGAATCTCACGTGAGAGCGATTTTGTGGCAGAGCTTGACCCGCCGCCCGAACCCACGTTTTTTACAAAAAATATAGAGATAATGTAGGGAGCAGGATAATGGCTGTGAAACAAGGCCATTGAGAAAACGAACCGCCCATGCGTCAACCTTTCCCTTGCCTCATAAGAAGTAAGGAGTAGCGCAGACATTGGTCCGCACGCCCTTCATTATCTTTTATCTTCAGTAAATTCCGCATACAAAAAAGCCCCCATTTAGTTGTTGACATTTACATATCTTTTAATAGATAGAAGCTCATAAAATGCAGACTCCCCCATGGGAATTATAATGGCCGATTTATCCGTTAACTTGATGAATCCCTGTGTTTCTGCCACTAATCCGTATATTAAATTATACTATCTCCATCATGATGGCTTTTTAGATCTATTCCTATCAAATTAAGTTGACTTTACCTAGCCTCGATGTTATAGATCTCCATCATCCCCACAGTAGTAGCGCGCTTCATGCATAGAGATAAGCACGTGATTGAGCCATTGGACGAAAAAACAACGACAACGGCTGTTTTCGCTTCTCCGAGCACGGGTTGGGCAAATATTCTTCTTCTACCCCAACCCCTTGTGACGACACAAACTAAGAAGTGATATTCGTTAAAAGCCCTCAAAAATACTGCGTTTCATTCTTTGGCTCTTAGACGCTTGAAAGTCATTTATTCAATACACTGTATTCGCAGTAAGGAAATTGACTGCCTCAACTGGTTAGCTTTTTCATAAACCAGACACTTGCGTGGAGATAACTTCGTACGCCTTGTATCTCAAGAAAAATTTGGGATCGTGCGTTGAGTCACTCAAACTGCGTGAACAATTATTTTTTTACTTACATTTTTGAGTCTTCGATACGTTTCATTAAAGCTGAATTTGCGAGCGCTACGAATAAGCTTGTGATTAAGATTCTTCTTCAGACTTTTTTACTCACACATTATCAACAAGAAATCTTGCTTTACATCCCATGAAGCGATTGAATACATACGACATCAGAAGCCGTACACAATGTCCACCAGATTTAACTCAGATGTCTGCTGTTCCAAAATATAAATGTTCTGCCGAGTCGATCCGTCGTTCCTCACGGCATAGCCGCCATAAACGGACAGACTCCAGCAAAGAAGCCATAGCGAATGGCAAGTCTGATAAGATTGATTCAGCCGAATCGAATCCTAGCCCCGCGGGCTCTACAGCACAGGTCAATGAGTACGTCGAGACTCTCGAAAGGCTAGTCGCCTCGTGGGAACAATATGGCCATGATCTCTATGATAAACAAGTTGAGCATTTTGTGACATTCACACGAGGCATGCAAGACTCGTTCATGAAGGGTTCTGCCTCAAAAGCAGAGGCAATTGTGAAATACTGGGAAAGCACTAGTATTGGACATGAGATCAAAGACTTGGAGCTCGTAGAGAAGGTTGCGTGGAGTGTGAATTATCTTGAGAAAAGCCTTGAAGAATCACGGTTATCCCAGGCAATTCAGAAAGCTCTTAACAATGCATGCGATCGCTTGCTTGATTTCGAGGAGTTGCCAGAACCATGGCGGGAAAACCCGTATATTCGACGGGGCTACTGTTTCCATGCCGGCACTTCAGATTGTGTGCGATCAATTTTCACTTGGCACAACGAAACAGCGAACATCTGGACACATTTGCTCGGAGTGATCCTGTTCGTTAGTCTGGGTCTGATCCACCTCCCGAGCACAGACTCGTGGAAACTCGGAAGCTGGATGGACCGATTGCCGATGATCATTTTCATGATGGCTGCACTCAAATGTATGGGGTGCTCAGTGCTTTGGCACTCGTTCTGCAATATCAGTCATCTTAAGACGAAACGAAGAATGGCTTGTATGGACTACACCGGCATCACTGTTTGCATATGTGCCTCAATATTGACTACGGAGTATAGCGTACTTAACTGCCATCCAATGGCTCGAGCGTTCTATATGTGTGTCACCCTTGCGTGTGGCTTCTTTGGAGTGGTTTTAAATTGGCACCCAATGTTCGATACCACAGGTGCTCGACCGCTCAGAGCTCTATTTTTCTGTTGTTTTGCTGTGTTTGGTGGCTTGTGTGGAATCCACGCATGTTTCCACCGGGGCATTTCTGAGACCCTCAGCTATTATGTTCCAGTCTTGAAGAGTTTACTGTGTTACGGAACAGGTGTCCTGTTCTATGCGACACTATTCCCTGAACGTTTTTTTAAAGGATTTGATTACTGTGGTATGTCTCACAATGTCTGGCATGCGTTTGTGGTTGCCGGAATTTACTACCATTACAAGGCAATGATCGAGATCTTTGGTACTGCGGTCACCGAAGTTTGCCCCATCTAAATATTGAATCAAAACTAAGGGCTTATCTTATATGCAAGTCCTATATCCTGAAGATTGATTAAACACTTTGCAGGACTTCCTTTTTTCTGTGTTCGTCACGTTTTATACATCGAAACTAAGTTGAAGAATCCCTAAAAAAGTTTTTATTTGCTATCTTATTGACTAATTTATTTTTTTATTATATTATTTTCCAAATCAAATTTTCTATTGCTATTCAGACAATTCATTCCGTAGCTATACATTCATGAGGACTAAACATCAAATCCACGCTAACGAGAGCAATTCGAAATCAGGCATATAGCGATTTACCTGTGGTGTGTATGTGTGCATACATAAATGTATTATAGTTTGTCAATATATTGTTTAGGGTTAATATATACACTTTCGGGTATCTGAAGAGATCTCTTGTGTCTACCTCTCAACGTTCCGAGGCATAGTGTAAGTTGACTGTGCTGGCGTCAAAAATATACTGCACGACCTTACTGTTGTTCACGCTGGAAGAGTTGTTAAAACATCCTAAAGAGAAGGCACAATGCATCCCGCATTAACAGCTGCAGGCCATGAGGGCGCCCAACAAGGCGAGGGCTTGTTCATCAAACCAAGTACGCAACAAGAAATCGATTTCTATCAATGGATCTTTTCTCGGCAGTCGAGGCTAACGGAATTTCTGCCTCAATTTATGGGTACACTTGTTGAGAAAACCCCAAATCAATCCGAAAGTAATTCCTTACAGCCATTTCTTGTACTCGAAGATCTCTGTGTAGGATTCAAAGAGCCAGCAATTCTTGACATAAAACTTGGAAAGATACTTTGGGATTCATTTGCGACTCCTGAAAAGCGTGAAAGACTTCTCAAAGTTGCAGACAGTACAACTTCGGGGACTTTAGGTTTCCGTATTGCCGGCATGAGCGTAATCGATTCGAACGGTGAGCGAGTAGCATATGGCAAAGACTTCGGCCGTGAAGCGACTATGGATACCGTTACAAAACATTTAGAGACATTTTGGCCGGCGATAGACAACGATTACGTGGTAGATGTCTGCGTGGCAGGCATCATTAGCAAGCTTGAAGAACTTCATGCTGCTTTAAAAACTGAGCATCTAGAGTTTCACTCTGCGAGTGTGCTTTTGATTTACGAAGGCGATATACAAAGTTTACAGACCTCGATGGAACAACTACTAAAAGAACATGGAAGTAATAACGACGGAACCGCTCGAAAACTGCCAACTTCTCCTCATTCGAAAGTCGATCTGCATGACCAAATCGGCGACGATATATCCGATTCTGGCTCAGAAACAGAGCCCAAAATTTTGGATGTACGATTAATTGACTTTGCACATACCACAAAGGCAGAGAAGCCTGATGATGATACTATTGATGGGCTTCAAAACTTGATTACGGAGCTAAAGAAAATATATGAAAAGCACAGTTCATAATTGATAACATTACTCTATTTCCCAACTAATTTACTCTATATTTCCGTTTTGTAGTTCGCACATCTAAACATCCAAGCCCATAGTCTTACAAGAAGCTTCCGAGGCGAGCTGCATGATGAGGTAAGGGTGATGTAATTACCCTCGAAATTTGGCGTGTAAATATATATAATATGTAACGCAGAATCCCTAGGAGGTAATACGCTGCTTGGTGTTCATAACTCAACTGCATCTCTCTTTCCACTCAACATAAGTCAATAAACCAATGGCACAGGCTCTGAAAAATTTCCGTGAATTCGTCGAAGTGTCTCAGCGCAAAGACATTACCAAGGCGGTGGTCAAGCGCAATGCAGACGGCTCTACGAAACTAAAGCTTCGCGGTGCCCACAAGGAATATACATTGACCGAATCCGACCCGAGTCGCGCTGAGAAAATTCTTCAGACGCTGGATCCTTCTCTTGAAGTCACCCACCTTAATTAGAGTTCGTGAACTACGTCATAAATCCTGAGGAATGTATGCAGGGAAAGCCAGGCATAATCTATGCAAAAGAGAAGAAAAGAAAATTATAAGTAAATTGACTATATGTCTTAAATTTCCTGTATTATTAAAATGCCTGCATGTAAAATTGGAAATAAATTCTTCTAATTTTAATGCACGTCCTGGCGTATACGCAGAGTGCATAGTTCACAATTTTGGTCGTGGTTCCAAGAAAACCCTACGTTACGCACTATGTTTCGTATTTAACGTGTGTAAATATAGTCTCGAACGACGTTCAAGAATACATATACGAACAAAACGTCCTTCTATTAGAATCAAACTAGAAACTCCAGGAATAGATGCAATTTTTAAATTACTGCTTATCTAATTTTGTCTTTACTTTTTTTTCTTTGATGTTTATTCTGCAACGAAGAATTGAGTACTCGTATTAAATCCATTGAATGCAGATTCACCAACTGAAGTATACGCACCCGCCTCCGGGAAATACAACCAGTCTCCCATCTTCAAACGGCGTGGGAACGTAGCGCAGGTGTCGATCGAGTCAAGACCATCACACGTAGGTCCCCATAAGCTCGCACGGTACGCATGATTCATGTCTTTTTCTCCGACAAGGTATGCCTTAGGATGCTGATGATCATAGATGATCGAGTTCAGATTACCGTAAACCCCGTCAGTCAAATAAGCCATGTCCGTTTCGGTTGTGGTAGGTGCTGACCGAATGCCAATCACATTCACAACCAGTGTCATCGTAGGAGCAGCGAAAAACCGACCAGGTTCACCAATCAGAATCGTATTATCTGGGAAACGGAGTGACGCATATGTGCGGTCTATCTCCGTGGCAACAGAAACAAAACTGTCTCTGTCTGACTCGAATCCTCCGCCCACATCTAGCACATACATGTTGAACCCAACCTTTTCAGCATAGTCAAATACAAGTCGTGCATCAACTAACGCTTTCGCATGAGCTTGAGGACCGGTTCCACCTCCACTTCCGACATGATAGGCTACACCAACAACATTGAGACCAAGTGATTTGGCCTCCACAAGCAACTCTTCGACCTGAATGATTGCAGCACCAAATTTGCAGCTAAGAGAGCAAATTGCACCTGTATCATCGGTCTTTATGCGTAATAAAAGCTCGCTGTCTGGGGCAACACGCTTAATTTTCTCAAGCTCCATGAGATTGTCGAAGGTCATCCGTTTGACACCATGCTCGTTCGCATAGCGCAATTGTGACGGTGCCTTAACGGGGTTGGCGTATATGATTTTTGACGGGTCTATGCCTGCGTTCAAGGCCAACTTCACCTCGTTTTCAGATGCACAGTCGAAACCAGCACCCCATTTGGCGAGTCGAGTCAAAATATCCGGATGGTTGTTGCACTTAACTGCATAGTGTGGAGTGACCATGGGAAGATGCTTCTGCCATAGGTCTAATTGTGATCTCAATGCCTTTGGATCTACAACGAAAAACGAATCTTCCAAAGGCGTCTCGCCCTGTCTTTGAGCAAGAACCTCGTCAATTTTCGACGAAACGTGAGCTGCCAACATTAAAAACTAGTAAAAAGTTAAATTTCCGAATGCTTGGTAGTGGACCTTTGCTGGGATAACTCAGTTGTCGTTTTTGCGGCCTTTGAAATATTTGATCGTGATCTTACTGATTGTGATCACAAATAGCCTTTGATGTGCTGGTATAGATAAGGGGCTGCAGAGTCATCCCATCACCAGCGCAGTGGGTGAGGCAAAGGATAAGGGCTCCCTGACAACACTAACGAGCGGCACTGGCAGTAGTGATGGATCATAAAACGTCACTTGGGGTTGTGAAGGTTGTTGTCCTAGAATATTTCAATTTGGGCCGTCTTCAGGGTTATGTTTCTGCAGTGATCAGACCTTAATATATTTTATTGCGTCGCATTAGAAGAAAGAGTTAGATTGCAAGACATTCAAGATGCCGCTTTTTACTGTGAATTTTTCTGATGATGATCCACTGTTTTGTATGAGCTTTCACCCTGAGAAGCCTCAATTCGCAGTAGGTCTTGCGACTGGCCGAGTAAACTTCTATGATTACGCTAGTAAGGTCGATCCACCTGTTCCGACCCAGTTGTGGACGACAAAGCGCCATAAGGGCAGTTGCCGAGCCATTGCGTTCGATCAGTCCGGTCAGTATGTCGTGAGCTGCGGATCAGATGGCGTTGTGAAGAAATTCTATGCCGAGACTGGTAAAGTAATTGCGAAGAACAAGATCACGGCAGGTGCATCGAGCATTTGTGTCAACGAGGAGTACGTTGTTATTGGAGATGACGATGGAGCTGTACATGTCTTTAAGCTTGCAGATCTAAAATTGCACCGTAAGTACGATCTGCCCGAAATTGATTCAGTCACTGCTGTTTGTCCATTGAGTGCAGTCAACAAGCACAACTTCGCAGTGGCTGCTGATATGCATGTCTTCCGCATTGATGTTCGAAAAGATGATGTTGTTAGTAAAAGCGAAGATCAGGAGGATGAGATCTTGAGTGGATGCATCACGAGTGAGAGTCGTAGTGCATGGGGAATGAGCGAAGGCGTTGTGACCATCTGGAAGAATAAGGGTCTTGGTGACCAGCAACAACGCGTGAAGGTCACGAAAGAAGGCAGCATAGACTCCATGCTCGCAGGCGAGGTGGATGACCATGCTATTGCCGGCACGTCTGATGGATGGGTGGCCGAAATCGACGTTGTATCAGGACAACTTCTGCATAAGGCTCACCATAATGCAGATGTGCCCGATGACGATGTGTCATATCTTGACTATGACTATGACTACCGGCTAGTCAGTGGCAGCATGTCTCTTTTGAAAGTGTGGAATACAGACGAGCTTGCCGAAGATGATCAGAGAGAAAAAGAGCAAGCCGAAGCCCAACTCAAGCGATCGAGCTCAGAGAAGTCAAAAGGCAAGAAGAGCAAGAAAGCGAAAAAGAATAACAGCGGCAATAGCAACAGCAGCTCCGAGCCGTCGGCGTTCGCAGATCTGATGGGTTGAGTTTAGATTATGTATATACATTTTAATCACCTCACATCTGATAACTCATAAAACTGAGCATCATGGAGTAATCCAGAAGAGCACCGGCCCACAGAATAATTCCGTTGATCAAGTTTTTCTTGAAAAAGCGACCGCAAGATGCAGGGGTATTAAGGTCGACTCGGTAGATCATGCGGGCAAGATTGCCCATTGAGAGGATGATGCCTGTCAAAAAGCCGGGTCCCATACCTGCAAACGAGCCAGCAGCGACGAGCGAAGCTGTTTGCAGAGCCCAGAAACGGTAGGCAATCGATTTGGTGCGGTTACCCCACTTCAAAGCAGTTGACTTGACGCCGATCTTGATGTCATCGAGCTTATCCTGATGGCCGTAGATCGTATCATAGATCATGCTCCAAGAAAAGGCGCTCGTGAGCAATGATGTGCCTGTTGCTAGGACGGACGGGTTCCAAAGGGATAATCCTAGTGCCGGGAATCCCATAATGGCACCCCATGAAAACCAGAACGAGAGCCAGATCTGCGGGTAGTATGTGTATCGTTTGAACAGTGGATAGATCAATACGGGAATAATGGAGAGTGCACCGACACCCCAGCATTCGTGGGGAAGCGAGAACAGAACTCCCAAACTTGCAATTCCCTGAACGCCAAGCCAAGCCACGGCCTGTTTTGTCGTCACGTCACCAGCTGCTAAAGGTCGGTTCGTTGTACGCTCAACGCCTTTGTCCAAATCCTTATCAAGCAAATCATTGATCGTGCATCCAGCACCACGAGTTAGCCAGGCACCGAGCAAGAACACAGACAGATAGTAGCCGAATGTTGCAGGCGCAATGGCACCCATAGTTGCGCCAATAGTCAATGACCATGTGCAAGGGGCATACAAGAGCCAAGTTCCGATGGGTCTTTCCATTCGGCTGAGCCGTGCAAACGGCTGCCAAGATTTTGGGAGCATGTTCACAGCTCGCTCTGCCAGTGTTAAGCATGCTGGAACTTCAATTTTTTGAGCTGTGACAGGCGGGGCCGAACTAGGTGTCGAAGTCGAGCTCAAATCAGAAGCAAGCGGCTTCTTGTCCGAATATAATCTCACATTGAGCGCATTTGCTGTACCGAGCCAAACGCGATTATTGGTAGCAAAACGGCCGACCAGTCTTTGGTGTCCTAAACAAAGCATCGCAAAGAGGCTGTGAAGTGAAGTGAAATATTAAGATCAGTTCGAAAGAGAAAGATGAAACAGATATTACTGTGTTCTTCTGGCACTGAGTATCTGTCAATGTACGCCTATTCTATAATGATCTCAAAATGTGTCTAGGAAGACGTTCACTGAAAAGCTTTGAAGAACGTCTAATAATTAATTTTCAAATAAAGTGAAAAAAGAAATTGTCCACAGGTGCGTCAAGAAAAGCTCTACTTGGGTATCTATTCGTGCTTCCCCCGTAAAAAATGACGGCTTTGTTTGGCCGTCCTAGATCTCTGGATGGAATTGATGGGGGATCCCTCTGTGGATCGACGTGTGACCACTTAATTTATCAAGCACCAGCCTGCCCGTTACCTGCCCTAGTGGGAAGGAACGTATTCCCACTGCCCTAAACACACGCGCGTCTGTAGGCTCTTTTTCAGTAACGACGAGCATAGTAAATAAACGTCCATCCTGTATAATTACACCTACGACTTGACGCAAATCAAATTAAGAACAGGATTTTCGTAGAAAAATGTCAGTTGCTACAGCCACAGCACCTGTGAATATTGCCACGTTGAAATATTGGGGCAAACGCGACGTCGACCTGAACTTGCCGACAAACTCCTCTATTAGTGTGACTCTGTCCCAGGATGACCTTCGTGCCACAACCACTGCCCGTGCAGACAATGGCTTTTCTGAGCAGAATGCACTTTACTTGAACGGCCAGAAAGAAAAGATCGGCAAACGCACATTGCAGGTGATCACTGAGCTTCGTAAACTTCGAACGGATCTTGAGAAGCAGGACGCAAGCCTTCCGAAACTCGCCGATTTGCCCTTGCAAATCGTTAGTGAAAACAACTTCCCCACCGCTGCTGGCTTGGCGTCAAGTGCTGCAGGCTTTGCTGCGCTTGTGAAAGCTGTGGCTCTGCTTTACAAGCTTCCTCATAATGCCAGTGAACTTAGTGTGTTGGCTCGCCAGGGCTCAGGATCTGCGTGCCGATCGATGTTTGGTGGCTATGTTGCGTGGGAAATGGGTCAATCCGCTGATGGACTCGACTCTCGTGCTGTTGAAGTTGCTCCACTTGAGCACTGGCCCGAAATGCGGGCGCTGATTTTGGTTGTCAGTGCTGAAAAGAAGGACGTCTCGTCCACTTCTGGCATGCAGGTCACCGTGAAGACATCCTCGCTATTCAAAAGACGCGTAGACGACGTTGTTCCGCAGCGGTTCGTCGATATGAAGCAGACTATTGTGAACCGAGACTTCGCTGCGTTTGCCGATTTGACGATGCGCGATTCTAACCAATTCCATGCAGTATGCTTGGACAGCATGCCCCCCATTTTCTACATGAACGACGTCAGTCGTGCAGCTATTCGCACGGTGGAGCAGATCAATGAGAAGGCCGGCAAGACAGTTGCCGCTTATACTTTTGACGCTGGGCCAAATTGCGTCATTTACTATACTGCAGAGAACGAGCAGGCCGTTCTCTCCGGACTGAGCCATTTGTCTCATGTACAGGGCTTCCCTCAGCATGGTGCTGTGGCTTCGCAAAATGAGCAGGAGGCCACAAAATGGGCATCTACTTTGCAATGCGGAATCGAGCGAGTCATCAGCACTCGGGTTGGCCCGGGACCCATGGAGCATCACGAGCACCTTGCTCAAATGTAATAGCTGTGTTTTATCACGTATGATCTAAATTAATTAATTCTTAATTCTGAATGAAACAACGACCTGAGACATTCTACAGACGTGGATTAAGCATGTGGCAATTTTTTTTCACTTAACCTCTATTTCAGCCAATTCACACACAAACAACTCCCTTTCAGCGGCAACACTTTAGTTTGATATTATAATAAATTCTTAAGTTATGTTATGTCGAGCTAGACTCTAATATTTAAACGGACTCAAGGACACGCTCCTTGAATTCGCCAGCAACCTTGCGGCCAGTGTCGTCGACGGAGGCCTCGCCGTGGAGGGCGAGAAGACCACCGAGGTCGAACTTAGGCTGCTTGAGAAGCTTGACCTTGCGGACGTTCACGTTCTGAAGAGGGAAGATGCCCTTGGTGGACTTGACGATCTCGTCAGAGATGACATCAGGAACAAGCTTGGCAACAAGCTGGTTCAAGGTGCTCTGAGAGGCCTCACGGGTCATGATCTCGCTCATCTTCTTGCGAATCTGGCGGATTTGAGAAGACTGGGCGTAAGTGGTCTTCTTAACCTGGCTCGGGTTACGCTTGGTGAAGGCGATGGCGAAAAGACGCACAAGGTAGTCATCCTGGGTCTTCACGGTGACGTTGCACTCGATGAGAGTCTGCCACTTGCGGACGAAAGAGCGCAGCTTGTCGCTGGCAAAGTCGAGGCCGTGGAAGTTGGTCAAAACATTAGAGCCCTGGACCTCGTCAATGCGGAGGCTGATACGACGGGCAGCATAGTCCTCGCTGTTCTTGAGGTCAGCAAGAGACACGTCAAGAACACGGCCCTTGAGCTCATCGTTGGCGTTCTTGATACCGGTGGAGCGGTTGACCAAAGTCTTGCCCACGTCACGAACGTCGAAAGGAGCCGGCGCGCGGATAGAGTACCAGTCCTTACGGGTGAAGGGGTCGACCGTCTTCTTCTTGGTGCCCTTCTTGCCCTTGCTCAAGCGCTTGTTCTTACCAATAGCCATGATTGATTAAGGTAACTGATGAAATTCTGTATACCCAGCTTTCACTTTGTGAGACCAGGGTACCAGCCGGAGGGACGATCCAGCCGTCTGTGAGTCGGTGGGAGGTCCTAGTCACGGGATTTATTAAGAACTAGCGCTTTCAAAGTAAACCCTGAGAACTTCATGTCCATAGAAACAGAAACTAATAGCTGCTGGGAGCTATTATATTATGTCATAAGCCCTATGCCTCTGCCTTTGATTTCTGGTTGCTACACATTACTGTTTACATATAATGACTATCTGTGGTATCAACGTTATCACCAATTTTGGAAAAAGTGACAAAACAATGACGTAGCTATGGCTACAAATTTCTAGATCAGTGACGAAAAGAGATTTAAACTCGGCTTCCATTTTTTTATGTTTTTTTCTATTTTTTCTCCTTTCATAAAAGTTTTCTTATCATTAGGAACAATATCATCTAAAGAAACAAATCCATTCTTTTCATGAAAGGTTATTGGAAACCTGCTCATGTTCTGCGTGCCTCGTTGTCAGAGATTACACCATAAACAAAACAACAATAAGGAACATTTAAATAGATATAATCTCCGTGTGCAGTGCGTCTCACATTCATTCATTCCAGCGTACTTCTTATGAACGGCATTCTCATTGTCATATCTTAGGGTTTCATGCACATGTCAATGTGCTTGTGACAGGCATATTCTTCGGCGTTATGCATGATCCTACTTGCCGCTCCGGCGATTGTTCCGTGAATTCATTCCGTTACCAGTCTATGCTAAGATCTATTAGTAACTAAGTGTGACATTCGTTTCATATCCACACTTTTTACGCCATAGTCTACAAAATAGATGAAAAGTAAGCATGGCACGTTTGTACTAATATAACAAAACCCCTGCCAACTTTTGTAAATAACTTTTTTCGAACTTTATAACTGCATAAAATTTAGTTTATCCGAAATTCATAACTGCCTCGAAATTTCCCCCGTATTTTATGCTCTCTATATTTGCCGAAAGTCATTATCCGATTACTCGCGTCATTCCTAGCCCTATTTTTAATTTCAGTGCGCGTCCCTTTTTGTGGCGGAATCTGATCAGGTCATAACAAAAGACTAAAAGGAGTGTTTCTTTATAAGAACGCGCGAAACCTAACTCTTTTCGAGCATATGGATTCAAAGTCTGATATATTCAGTGAATTTCCTGATGCAAGTGTTGAGAATCCTGGCTTTTTTGCTACTTACCATGAACGAAATGCTGATCAGCTGTTAAGAAATCGACTGGAGGAAGTTATTGGACCCATTTCAGACGCAGTCTTTGCAAGAATGAAGCCAATTGCTTCCACTAATCTTGAAAAAGCTGTTATGGAGTACTTAGATGACTCTCAAACTAACATTGAAGACGGAACCTCTGATTTCCAGAGTCACGATTCAACCACAAGTGCTCCTCCAAAACTAAATTCACATTCAGTTGCTAACGTTAACGACGAAAAGGTTTTGAACTCAAGTAACGTAGAAAATACTGATGAAATTGAAATTTTTGATGATACGGCTATGTTGGATATTACCAAGAAACCTCTTGATACAGAGCAGAACGTAGACATACCAGAGGTGCCTCAAAAATCTAGCATAGATCCAGAATTGTGGAAAAACGGCTGTCGCTATCTTGGTAGCATACAGGCTTCAGCTTGGTGTACAAGACAAGGAACATCGCTTGTAAAATACGGTGAAAGACTTAGAATTGATCGACTTGGTCAGTCCAATGTCGTCAAAAATAAGTCGAAAGACGACTTCAATGTCCGATTTTACAATTCAAGCGGTCTTAACTTTGCACGAGCATGTGAAGAGGAGGCACGCTTTATGTCAGTTCTCCTGGATGCGAACGTGTGCAAATTTGAAGCGACAGTGATATACGCCGATACGAAACTCAGAATAGGCTCGACAGTAATTGTGATGGTTGACTGTTATCTTAAAATGTCAGCCTTTTCCTCAATGACTTCATTTGGTATCGATAATGGACATACCAAGAAAAAGACTGTGATAGACGAAACGAAGGAAACTCCTGAAGAGAAACTGGTACGACAAAGACAGATAGCTCTTGTGGATCTATTCAATCGCCTTGATCTCATTAAGAACCAGGCAGGATTAATTGATGATCCATCGAAAAATAGTAGCAGAGCCGCCTCTACCCCGGCGGAAAACAACTTTGCACAGAGCAATACTCAAAATATCGCCGAAGAAGATGACGAATTAGACGCAGATCAATTGAATATGTTTTATGGTAATACAGAGTCTGCTCGCACTAAATTAGAAGGTGAGAGCGTGGATCCACCAAGCACTTTCGCGTTGGAACTATTCCCTTATCAGAAGCGAGGTTTGGCGTGGATGCTCGCCAGCGAAAGAGAAATTGAACATATCGATGAAGCCAAAAGCGAGACTCATCCATTGTGGACGCAGTTCAAATGGCCAGAGGGAGACCCGTTTTGGGCAAATTTGAATAGTGGTGAATTAAGTTTGTCGAGACCGACGCTCGCTCTTAAAAGCCAAGGAGGTATTCTTGCTGACGACATGGGTCTCGGTAAAACAATCTCTGCGCTGGCACTTATACACTCCGGTGTAAATGAATCCAAAGATCACTCAACATTAATCGTATCGCCGATGTCGCTGCTTTCACAATGGGAATCAGAAGTTCAAAAAGCTACTGTAGACTCCAAATATTGTGGATGCTTTATTTATTATGGACCTACTGCTAATCCGTCGCGCAATTTGCTACGTGATTTTTTATCCAGTCGTAAACATGAACGCAAAGTAATTATTACCACCTATGGAACCGTGAAGTTTGAGCATGATCAGCGTGCTTTGCATAAACCTGGTACGAGTCTGTTTACCACCACATTTGACCGCATCATCTTGGATGAAGCTCAGAACATTAAAAATAGGACTACTGTGGCTGCGAAGGCCTGCTTCGATTTGCGTGGACACCGCCGCTGGGTTCTTACCGGTACACCTGTAGTCAATAGATTGGAAGATTTGTACAGTCTTGTGAGATTTATCGGCATTGAACCGTGGAATAATTTCAGGTTCTGGAAATCCTTCATTACCGAGAAGTTTCAAAAACCGGAAACTCGAGAAATAGCCATGAAGACTGTACAAGCTGTCGTAGGCCCCATTTGTTTGCGGCGTACGAAAGCCATGAAAGATCCAGTAACAAATCAGCCATTGGTAAGTCTGCCAGAAAAAACAGTTGAGATCAAGAGGATACCTTTTTCTAAAGAAGAACAGGCACTTTACTCTCATCTTTTTGCTCGTGTTAGGGCGTCAGTACAAGCAAAAGTTTTGGATGGAACTGCTTCCACGCGTTATGTAGCAATTCTCAAACTTTTAACAAGGCTTCGACAAGTCTGTTGCCATCCACTTCTTTTACTTTCGAATGAAGATGAGAACACTCAAAGCAGTCAAAATAATGAAAGCACAGCTGAGAATAGTCAAAACAGGCCGCCAAGTGCGAAGCGTTTGAAGACTCAACCCACATCTAGCGGTAAGCAAGAGGACGACCTGAAACTTGATCTCACATCGGATATGAATTCAATTATAGAAAAATTTACTACAGAATCTTCATCAATTGAATATACCGCAGAAACGTTGCAAAAGCTACTTGACAAGCCACTCGAGTTAGAAGAGTGTTCTATATGCAGTGAGTATCAGAGTGAGCCTGTTCTCACAGAGTGTTTACATTCTGCATGTCGTGATTGTATCATAACGCACATCGACTATCTTACGAGGCGCGGCGATGCTGCTGTTTGCCATATTTGCCGGAATCCCATTGATGCCTCACGATTGTTCACAGTGAACAAAACGCAAAAATGCTTGCAACCGCTTAATCATAAAATGCAGAGCACCAAAATTAGAGCTTTAATCGCAGCTCTAACCAAATCCTTCAGTCAGAATGCCGGTAAAGCTGTAGTTTTTTCCTACTTTACGTCTTTCCTAGACTTGATTGAAACTAATTTGAAAGAGGCAGGTTTCCCGCTTTTCCGCTTTGATGGAGGGATGTCTAAAAACAAACGCAGCAGCGCGATCGAGGGGTTCATTAATAGCCCTCACAAAAATGCCGTACTCCTACTGAGTCAATTAGCAGGTGGTACAGGTCTAAATCTAGTAGCTGCGAAACAAGCCTACTTAATGGACCCATGGTGGAACTATGCTACGGAATCACAGGCTATGGATAGAATTCATCGTATGGGACAATCCAAAGATGTTAATATTACACGTTTCATTATAGAAGGGAGCATTGAAGAACGCATGTTGAAAATCCAAGAGCACAAGCACGCTTTGTCGGATCTTGTCACTAGTAGCGAGGAACGAAAATCCGAAACTATCGAAAACCTCAAGCTTTTACTCGATTTGCAAGATGAAAATGCTTCACCAAATGCATCTTAAGCAATTCACAACACTCAATTCATTCTTATACATAATCTTAGCTATCATCTTGGGGAATTCCCGCATCTTTGGTTTTAAATTTAGGGCTCAACCTATTAAGCAATCACTGAGTAAACAGAGCCCTCAAGATCCGCCCGCTATACACACCACCACTACAGTCCCGTGATCAGTCTATCCATTTAATCCGGTCCTCAAAATGTCCATTTTAAACGATAAACGCTAAGACGTATCGAAGATCCTCTAGCAGATCGTACGCTCGTTGCTTTTGGATTCATATTGCGTCGAGATTCACTGGGGCCTAAATATGGAATAACACGATTGAATCATTGGATTTCTTTGGTGGTTTTCCTTTTAGGTAAATACTTCTTACCGTTACTTCCATAGCAAACTACATAGATTATTCTCACGGTGATGGCGCAACTGTGATGTCGCCATGCGGATCCATCACCCCATTCCTTACCTCTGATTTCCAAAGTTGCTGGCCTACGTTAATAAGGCTTGAGGCACAAAATAAGTGTATTACAAAATTTTTATACGTAAGGTTTCGCTTCTAAACGCCCATCTAACTACGAACGTTATTTCCCGCCAGATTCTACATATGATTTTATTAACGCAGCAGCCTCCAGCGCGTTATTAGATAGGGCCTATCAGTACATATAGAAGCAAAAACATTATACCCTGACATGCAGTTCCTGCCGTTAAGGGCAAGGGGGAAGCCATGTATGAGTTTAGTTTGAGAAATGTAAAGTCCAGTATGTAAATTTTTTTTTCGAGGGTACCTGCAACCAACACAACAACAAAATATGGTGTGATGTCACCACGCCTAACGAACGCTCCCACCGTGATACGAATCTGACTAATACGTCACCACACCTCAGGCACTAAGGGTTGATGCAAGAGACAGCCGCCAGGCTGGTCACCATTGCCCATTGCGAGATGCCCTCAACGCCGGGACGCTAACGTCTCGATCACATGAACCGAGCAAACCAATGAACGTTTAGATACGTTCGAGTGCAGAAAAACATTGAGATTTGCTTATTCATATTTTCCAAAAAGGGTGCTACATTAAGATAACAACAAAACAAGTACCTTCCTTTTGAATGTAGTTACTCTAAATAGCGTAAATAATGGCGGAATGTTCAATTACACCAATTGCTCATAAGTATTTAGTATAAGAAGGAAATTGATGGAAATCTTAATTAGAAATAAATTGAGCTCGATACCGGCACTACCACCCGTGGCTGTTTAGATTTAGCCGTATTTGGGATGCAGCTATCGAAAATCTTGAGAGAATTCAGACATACCCAGGGTTCGGGCATTCTAATCTTGACCCATTCACCGCTAGCATCCAATAGAATTCATGCATTACCCAAATCCACAGTGTTTTTAGCATAAACCAAAGCAGCCCGAAAGAGGCCGCCGATGCAGCTGTATAGCCGGAACGTACCGGGGAATAACCAATCGCACAACAAAAATTTTATAATTTACAACGTAGCAATTTAGCCCGTAGACAGCAAAGTTCTACATCTAAGAAAGACATAATGTTTATTTAAGTAGCAAGGCATGTTTTACGAGATTGGGTCCATGGTTCCAGATATATCTCGCTATTTTTTGCAGTTGTTTGTTTGTTGTTTGTACAGACCTATCACCGATGGTTTACCGGTCAATGTTTTTTGCCCTACCCTTAGCTTATTAAGATACGTCATGACTAACCAGCGGCTAACCAGTTATAAGTGAAGGGATCTGTCCCTGGTTTAAATTTTTGAAATCATCTTCAACTCTTGTAACAAGGAAGACCACACTTAATACCCAACCTTCTCCTATATACAAGATGTCTGAGGACGAAACCAAGCTTGCTGGAGCTCCCACTGAAAATTTAGACGAGTACGCCGCGCTTGTCCGATACGTCGCTACTTATCGCGAACCCGGCCAGACCGAAGAAGAGACCGCTGATGAAGAGGCGGAGCAGAAGCCCCCGCCGAAGTGGAAGTTCTGGGCCAAGTCTGCCAAGCACGGCCAGTTCGTCGTGCCTGACTCCTGGCTCTCCACTGATCTGAAGACCGGTTTGCCCAGCTCTGAAGTTGAACACCGCCGCAAGCGTGCTGGTTACAACGAGTTGACCAGTGAGCACACTAATTTCTTCATTCAGTTCTTGGGTTACTTCCGTGGTCCGATTTTGTACGTTATGGAGATTGCTGTTTTGTTCGCTGCTGGTCTCCGTGACTGGATTGATTTCGGTGTCATCATCGGTATCCTGTTGCTTAACGCTTTCGTCGGTTGGTACCAGGAGTCCAAGGCCGCTGATGTCGTCGCCTCTCTTAAGGCCGACATTGCTATGAAGGCTGTTGTTCTTCGTGATGGTCACGAGCAGACTATTCCTGCGCGTGAGGTTGTTCCCGGTGACATTGCCGTTGTTGAGGAGGGTACTGTTGTGCCTGGTGATGGTCGTATTATCTGTGACTACAGCAACCCCCAGGGTTACGCTGAGTACTTGGACTACATCAACTCTGACCTTAGTGCCAGCGGTAACCACGATGACGATGATGAGGATGAGGATGGAGACAAGGGTCGCAAGCAGGGTCACCCCATCTTGGCTGTTGATCAGTCTTCGATGACTGGTGAGTCTCTCGCTGTTGACAAGTACATGGCTGACTACGTCTACTACACCACTGGCTGCAAGCGTGGTAAGGCTTACGTTATCATCACTGGTACCGGTACCAGCACTTTCGTCGGTAAGACCGCTAGCATGGTTCAGGGTGCTGAGGACCAGGGTCACTTCAAGGCTGTTATGGATTCCATCGGAACCTCTCTTTTGGTTTTGGTCATTGCTTGGATCTTGGCTTCCTGGATCGGTGCTTTCTTCCGTCACTTGAAGATTGCTACTCCCGAGCACTCCTCCAACAACTTGCTCCACTACGTTCTTATCTTGCTCATTGTCGGTGTCCCCGTCGGTTTGCCCGTCGTCACCACCACGACTCTCGCTGTCGGTGCTGCCTACTTGGCTGACAAGAAGGCCATTGTCCAGAAGCTTACTGCTATTGAGTCCTTAGCCGGTGTCGATATCCTCTGTTCCGATAAGACCGGTACTCTTACTGCTAACCGTCTTTCTATCCGTGAGCCCTTCGTTGCTGATGGTGTTGATGTCAACTGGATGATGGCTGTTGCCGCTCTTGCGTCTTCCCACAACATCAAGGCTCTCGACCCCATTGACAAGATCACTATCCTTACCCTTAAGCGTTACCCCAAGGCTCTTGACATCATGCAGCAGGGCTGGCGTACGATCCAGTTCACTCCTTTCGACCCCGTGTCCAAGCGTATTACCGCTGTCTGTGAGTTGAACGGTGAGACCTACACCTGTGCCAAGGGTGCCCCCAACGCTATCTTGAAGCTCTCTAACTGCAGCCCCGAGCAGGCTGCCATCTACAAGGAGAAGGCCCGTGAGTTCGCTACTCGTGGTTTCCGTTCCCTTGGTGTTGCCGTCAAGAAGGGTGATGAGGACTGGCAGTTGCTCGGTATGATCTCCTTGTTCGATCCCCCGCGTGATGATACTGCTCAGACCATTATTGAGGCCCAGCACCTCGGTCTTTCCGTCAAGATGTTGACTGGTGATGCTATTGCTATTGCTAAGGAGACCTGTAAGATGTTGGCTCTCGGTACTAAGGTTTACAACTCTGACAAGCTTGTCAACGGTGGTCTTACTGGTGCCCTTCAGCACGATCTTGTTGAGAAGGCTGACGGTTTCGCTGAGGTCTTCCCCGAGCACAAGTACCAGGTCGTTGAGATGCTTCAGGAGCGTGGTCACTTGACCGCCATGACTGGTGATGGTGTTAATGATGCTCCTTCTTTGAAGAAGTCTGATTGCGGTATTGCTGTCGAGGGTGCCACCGAGGCTGCCCAGGCTGCTGCTGATATCGTCTTCATTGCCCCCGGTCTTTCCACTATTGTTGACTCTATTAAGGTTGCTCGTCAGATTTTCCAGCGTATGAAGGCTTACATTCAGTACCGTATTGCCCTTTGTTTGCACTTGGAGATCTACTTGGTTACTTCCATGATCATCATCAATGAGACCCTTCGTGTCGAGCTTGTTGTGTTCTTGGCCCTGTTCGCTGACTTGGCCACCATTGCTATTGCTTACGATAATGCCCACTTCGAGCCGCGCCCTGTCGAATGGCAGTTGCCGAAGATCTGGATTGTCTCTTCTATTCTCGGTTTCCTCTTGGCCCTCGCTACCTGGGTTATTCGTGCTACTCTCTACTTGCCCAACGGTGGTATTATTGAGAACTACGGCTCTGTTCAGGAGATTCTTTTCCTCGAGATCTCTCTTACTGAGAACTGGTTGATCTTCGTTACTCGTGGTGGTCAGACTCTTCCCTCGTGGGAGCTTGTCGGTGCCATCTTGGGTGTCGATGTTATCTCTACTGTCTTCACTCTCTTCGGTTGGTTGTCTGGCCCTGGTTCTACTTTCGACACTAATCCTCGTGACTTGTTCGATGAGACTACTGATGGTTGGACTTCGGTTGTTACTGTCATTGTTGTGTGGATGTACTCTATCCTTGTCACCATTGTCATCGCCGTGTTCGCCTTCGTTCTCAACCGTGCCCCTGGCTTGGCTAACATTGGCCGTTCCCAGCGCTCCCACGGTGATGCCAAGCTCGAGAACCTCATCGCCCGTCTCTCTCGTCTCGCTATTGAGCACGAGACTGATGAGCACGGTGCCTCTCGCTTCGTCATCGCTAACAAGACTGGCGGTGCCGAGGAGATGGACTAAGAACATTATATTCCAATGCATAATCTTTAAGTTTAGTTAGGCGTCTACTACTAGAAGTAATATAATTATATCGCCTCATGTTATAGCATAATAGTTCTTTTGATAAAAAAGACTTGCTACAACAATTAAGATCTTTCATAGTAATAATAATAAGTTTTGCTTACTTTCAGTTTTTCGATACTCATAATAGAAAAATATAGTGGAGTTGAAAGTCTAAAATTGCACAAAATGGAAGTAAATCAAGTACTACAACAAAGTAAATTAGTAGAGGCAAATCTGTCATGCCCCATCGTTTATTAAATTATGCTAATTATATAATAATTAATAGTCTCTTGTGAAGTAGACTATCCAAAATGAGATATGGTTGGTGCGCGGCTTTGGTTCATGGAAATATTCAATGCCTTTTCTAGTAATACATTGTTCTCCTGTGTCTTGGCATCTTGGGGTTCTTGCTTTGTTCGTGGGTTTGTCGACTTGTTTGATGTGTCTGTGCTCGTTGTCTGCAACTTGTCGTAGTCGTACCCAGTTGCGGTGAAATTGGTCAATTGCTGGGCAATTCGGAGTGCTTGTTCGAGGTTCTGGCTGACTGCTAGCAATCTTGAGACTAAGACGTTGTATATTGATGGGCTTTGATAGATGTTCTCACCGCAAACAAAGTAAACGGCGAGAACGTCGATATCCGTGGGGCTCCGTCGATAAAGCTTTTGGATAGCCCAGAGATCCGGTTCTCGAGCAACTAGGATCCGGTACTCGACGCCTACCATTTTCTCCAGCTCTTTGGCCATGTCGGAGCCGCTTCTCTGCAATTGTTCATTGAAGTTTGTCTGCATCTTCAGCACTTGATTGTTTGACGACCGGTCGTAGAACGGCGACATCGCAAAGTAGTCTAGGACATTATCGGTGCGCAGGCCGAATGCTTGCACCCACTCCGGTGATCTCCACTGGACTTCATCCAGCTCGACATTCTCCATTTTCGGCGTCGAAGGGGGGATTGTATTTACACAAGTAAGAGAGGGGATGCTTGATCAACGAAAGCGGCCTGCAGTAGGCTCACTTTGAAATCTATGGGTAATGGAGAAACCCTTAACAAGACCAGTCCGTGATGGTATAATGGTCAGCATGTCCGCCTGTCACGATTTATCGGTCAGTTCGCGGGAGATCGGAGTTCGATTCTCCGTCACGGAGTTCTTTTTTCCGCACCGTTGGAACCACATTTTTTTTTAAACCAGCAATAAATTTTGCTCATGTATTGTGGTTATCCATGTACTGTGAACGATGTTGGACGATGTTGGACGATGTTCCAGACGAGCCGGTTACGGCCATAGACTGGTAGGGGTTTGTATCGTGACCAAGATCTATTCTGTAGTTTTGCCGAGTCGGCAGACTAATCCGTGATGGTATAATGGTCAGCATGTCCGCCTGTCACGTTAATTCGGTCAGTTCGCGGGAGATCGGAGTTCGATTCTCCGTCACGGAGCTTACTTTTTGTTCCTCTATATTTTATTCATCGGTAATTCTTTAAACTTTGTTTGAAACTTTAGTCCAAAACTCGACGATCTTGGAATAGGTATAGAGCATTCCGTACAGTTTGCACGGCCGCTGCATCGATCTATATAAATAGATGAAACATTGCCATTTGCGTGGTTATTGCCGATTGTGGCACCCGATTAGGGCACACATCTGAACAATGCCATACCATTGCATCTTAAATATAGGAGGATGCGGAAGTAACACAAAACTTTTTTAGAGTATAAACAAGACTTAGTACATAGAAGATCCTGTAATCCGATTACGCATGCTTCTAAAGTGTCAAAATAAATACGAACGGATGGGGTATCATCTCTGAGGGCTTTTCTGGTCGACGGCGTACGCCGGGGACCCGGCATTCGCGCGCTCCGGCGACCGGCCCGCGCTCGCACCAGGCTCCCCCGAATTAGTCGCGCCGTCACCCGGCGACTCGTGCGTGCCCGCGGCCTTGGTCTCGAGGTATTGCAGGAGCGAGGGCAGCCTTTGGGAACGGCTCGTCGCGCCAGTGACCGCCGAGCCCTCTACTGCGAGACCCGCACTCGGTGCATTCCCCACGGCACTCTGCGAGCGCGGCTGGTCCGCAGCGAGCGATGCAAGAGCCGCCACGCCCTCGTCGCGCCGGCGCAGATCCTCGCTGAGATGTGGGCCGGGATCGAGCGTCACGGACGCGGCGGACCGGCGCCGGATGTGCGTCGCGGACCGGCGGCGGCTGTTCTGCGCGGCCGCGACGATCGCCGCGGAATTATTCGGCGAGGCCGGCATGGGCGCGTGCGCCATGAACGAGTGCGACGGCGAATGCATGCTCGTGTCCTGGAATGAAGTCTGGCTTGCGTCAAAGCTCGTGTCGTTGCGTGAGCTCAAATTCGCATGCTGTGAGGGAGGATTCGGCAACGGCGGCGGCACAAAGGGAGACGTTGGATGCGTGGAGGTGGAGGACAAATGCGGGGACGGATGCGTGGATGGATGCGTTGCCGAGGGCGGCTGCACGTACATATGCGGCGACGACGCCGAGGCGGGGTGCCGTGCCTGCTTGCTCGGCGGCGGCCCGCCGCTCGTCTTCGTGCGCTCCGCGTGGTCCTCGGCCGCGCGGCGCTCCTTCTGCTTGCTGAACGGGTTCGGGTACTTCCAGCG
>JAKTRQ010000058.1:0-54755 GCA_030579775.1 Starmerella cellae
GACGCTGTCGCCGGCAGCCGCCGCGGCGCCGGAGAGCGCGAAGTCCGTCTGCGCGAACGGCGGCTCGAACAACACGGCCGCCGCGGCGGGCGCGGCGAGAATGACGCGGATTAGTAGGCCCCACTGCATGTCTTGTCCGAAGTTAGTATCGCCGTGTGCTCAGGAGGGGGGTCAGCGTCAGATGGGGTCGGCGTCAGATGGGATCGGCGTCAGATGGGGGTCAGCGTCAGATGGGGTCAGCGTGGCCGGTTTTGGTCGGTTTCTGTTGATGTGGTGACGGGCTGCGCGTTTGGGGCTGCGTGTTTTGGGCAGCGTGTTTGGGCAGCGTGTTTGGGCTGTGTGTGCTGGCTGCGTGTGCTGGCTGCGTGTGCTGGGCATGGTTAGTTCACCCACCCGCTATATTTAGTGCCGATCGCTCGAAGCGGGAGGCTGCAGTCGCGGTTGTGTCAGCAACTGCAAGTGCTATGCACCGCGCTGATGCGTTGCAGTGAGACATCATCATTTGCGGGTGAGATTATGCGAGGACACGAAGTCACAGGCGGCTACATCGGGCGAGCGCCGCGTTCGGATATGCAGAAAGTATGTACGCTAGTAAGGTCACATTAGCTAGCTTGTAGTAGTGTATCTTAACAATCTGCTTTATGACTCCTATTGTTCTAATTTTTATCTTGTATTTTTACTCATTGGTTAGAGTTGTATATATTTTGAATGTGTTTATATTCTATTTATATACATATTTATATAATATATGTGTATGTATATCATGTGTATATTTATTTATATGTTATATGTATTTATATGTTATATGTATCATGTGTATATTTATTTGTGTTAGGTTGTCTATATTTGTAACCAACTTTCTCGGTGATTTACTCTTCGTAATTTTTACTTTATCTTTCTAATTTTCATTGTTTATATTTATATAATCTATTGACTAAATTTATATATTCTATTGGTAGTTTATCCAGTTTATCCATTTTATTTATATGTTATTGATAGTTGTGTGTTTTATTGGTTATAGTTTGTATGTGTATCTGTTATTCTGTTCATATGTGTATCTTATTGTGGTTGTCATATTTGTATCCCATCAACTTTCTTCATTTATTGTTTCTATTTTATTCTTCATTGATAGCATGTATATATTTGTATATTTTTTGTACGTATATATTTGGATATTTTTGTACGTATATATTTGTATATTTTTTGCACGTATATATTTGTATATTTTTTGTACGTATATATTTGGATATTTTTTGTACGTATTTGTATATTTTGTACGTGTGTTCATGTATACTGATAATTCCCATTAGGGGTTCCTACCCTGATCCAAAAAATTATTTTTCTCCTCTGTATTCGCCATGTCGAGCATCTACAAAACATTGACGAACAGCAAGCCGGCCGACGCAAAAAGCAGCGCTCCGGAGGGGCCGAAGTTCAAAAACCGCCAGAGAGTGCTGCTGCTCACGTCCAGAGGCGTCACGCAGCGGCACCGGCACTTCGTCTCCGATCTGTTCGCCATGATGCCGCATGCGCGCAAGGAACCGAAGTTCGACAAGAAGGGCGACCCGGGACTGCTCAACGAGGTCGCGGAAATGTACAATTGCAACAACATTCTCTACTTCGAGGCCCGAAAACACCAGGATCTCTACATGTGGGTCGCGAAGGCGCCAAATGGACCCACCATCAAGTTCCACGTCAAAAACCTGCATACCATGGACGAGCTGAACTTCACGGGCAACTCCCTCAAGGGATCCCGGCCCATCCTGAGCTTCGACCACGCATTCGACACAGAGCCGCAGTTCCGCCTCATGAAGGAGATGTTTTTGCACACGTTCGGCGTGCCGCCGCGCGCCCGCAAATCCAAGCCGTTCTTGGACCACGTGCTCTCGTTCAGCATCGTCGACAACAAGATCTGGGTCCGCAACTACCAGATCGCCGAGGAGGCGACGACTAAGGACTCGCAGAGCGAACTGCAGCTCATCGAGATCGGGCCACGGTTCGTGCTCACGCCGATCCTCGTGCTCGAAGGTTCGTTCGGCGGCGCCAAAATCTACGAAAACAAGGAATACATCAGCCCGAACCTGCTGCGCGCGCAGGAGAAGGCCGCCATGGCCGCCGCGAGCCAGAAGCGGCACGATGCGCAGGTCGCTCACCAGATCCGCACGCGGAACCGCGTGCTGGCCGAGGATCCGCTCGCGAACTCGCAGCTATTTAAGTAAACTATTTAAGTAAACTAATAAGTAATATGCAGAAGATCGGCAAAGTAGCTATCATTTGATGAAATCGGCAAAGCAGCTGTCATTTGATAAATTTGACATAGTAGCTATCATTTGATAATTTTGAGATAGTAGCTATCATTTGATAAATTCGACATAGTAGCTATCATAACGATCACTTCGGCGTGAAACATAATAACAGTAGTAGGTTTTATTGATTTAAGGTTTCTATTTCAAAGATGTTGGGTCTTCGAATATATTTTTTCTAGAGGGTCATCAGAGAACGTAGCAACGTGCACAAACGCGGTCTACTCCTTCTCAGCCTTCTTCAGGTAGTCCATGATGAACTTCTCCTCGTCACTGGACTCAGTGCTGAGGGCAGGAGCGGGGGCCTTCTTGGGACCGCTCTTCGCCCAGGCAATACCGGCAACGACCAGGCCGAAGGTGGCCATGGAAATCTGGTACGCGGGAACCTTACGTCCGAAAATAATGTAGGTGGTAGACATGTTTCAAGATATGTGAATTCCTCGTGGAGGACGAAAAGCCACTGCCCAATGGTGTTGACGACTCCCACGAGCAGAAGCGTAGCGGTCAGGTGATATGGGCACTACATATGGATATATTCGGTAGGCCTAGGGACAGTTTGTACGGGGGTAAGAAGGACCCTTTCCGGATAGTAGGCCACACAGTAAGACCGTGTGGTAAGGCTACCCACCCTTCGCTGCTATGGCCACCCACCGTCCTTCCCTGCCCCCCTTGGGAGTTTCAGAGCTTCCGACCTTCACCGTCTATCCTCATCAGAGCTTCCCTGCCATACCGTTACCGGTGATAGTGGAAACAGCCAGCCGTATCCTGACCGTAGCGTGTGCGCACTACAAACTGTGTTTCCACCTAAGCCGTTACCCTATCGTGCCCCGTTTAAATCCAGGAACACTTTACCTCTGAGCTAGAATGACATCATCGCCGTAACCACCACCACGAAAAGGCCGGCGACCTAATCCACTTCCCCGGCCCCTAAACACGCTCCCTTTCCCAAATCACGACACTGGAGTCGATTGTCAATCCAATTTCTCCAACACTTATGGTGCGAGCATTCTGATGGCATTGAGATACCGCAATGAGCACGTCATAAACAGCCTGCGTAGTGCATATTCTTTGACGCATAGAGATGACAGTCTTCTGCTGAATGACGACTCTGAGGCCACACCCGTGCCTCCGGAGCCCAATAAACTGGAGGCGTACTTGGCCAGCCTCACCATGAAACTCCAGCTGGATGCGGCAGCAGAGGCGCATTCAAGGTCGTCACAATTGACGTCGCGATCAGACAGCTTTGGCGTTGTTAGCAATGATCAGCGACACACATCCACCAGCGATTTTGAGGCCGATGAGTCGCCGGATCAGGGCTTCAAACCCGGAAACCAACCGCATATGAACCGGTCCGTCAGTGAGCATTTTGGAGCAATCCCAGGAGGAGCGGTTTTGCACGCCACAGCGTTGAGCCACGCGAATGGAGACGCGTCCTTAGCTAGGCGTGGCGTCGAGGAAGATCACGACGATGGACATGTTTCCATGGGAGTAGACGCGACACAGGAGCATTCGTTTCCCAAAGACTTTGCATTAGACATAGACGACGAGAGCGACTTCGAGGACGACCTGCTTCGAGCCACGCAGGAGATCAAGCACCACCGACAAACAATGCTGCCGGCTGGTAAAGCCAGAGCGAATTCACGCGTTTCCCAGAAATCCGTGACTTCAATATCCACGAAGTCTCACAATGTGTTTGAGACTCCGGAAGTGTTTGCGAAACGCACAGATTTCATGGCTGCACCAGAACATAGCTCGAGCTCCCAGCTTACAAGCCAATTGTCAGCCACCCAGCGTGATCCTAGAGAACAGTATTTAGAAGCAACAACGGGACTGAAATCTGGCCAGTCCACTGGTCTGGGACTCACAATGCATCTCAAGCACAAAGCACCAATAAGAATTGTTGTGAAGAATGACTGCAGTGCACACTTAGCCATAGGCTTTGCCCTGCTGAGTGCAAATGCCGACATCGGTGATGCAAATATGTACAATCTGAGACTCGCCGAGGACGATGGTGAGCCCGACGAGGACTTTCCAGCTTTAGACCGAACACGTCCCATCGAATCCTACCATGTAGATGAATTTGCGCTCGTCAAGGCCACTGAATCTGAGTTCAGAGATAACAGCAAACGGACTCCGAACAAGGTCTCGTTCAAAAGCCGATCCTCCGCATCGAGCACTCCTGTTCCAGGAGCGAAGTCACGGAGCAGTCCTCAGCCGGTTGCTGGTGATGGAGGTGACAATGCATCACAGCAAAGCCAGCGATCCCGGCCCAGCATTATCGGGATGCCCGGTGCATTACCGAGCAACAACCCACAAGGAAATGGCCCAGCCGTCAAGTTTTCCCCCATGCAAGCTCCGACCAACAGTAAACAAGACGCATCGAGCGGAGGTTTCAGTGGGAAGTCTGCTGGCTCTTCACAATTCGACAAAATGGGGTCTCGGACGAGCATTCAGTACGCAACATCATTCGGAGATAGTCGGAATGACTTCATTGTTGTCAAAGTATACATGCATCCATTTGATCCCATTCTTTCCCGACCGTTCTGGGCGGACGAAATGGTCCAGAAGCAGACTAAGGTCTCTGAGGTCTTTGAACAAATGTGTCGTGAAAAGATGATGGACGCGGAAATGTATGTACTGCGCACAACTGAAAAGTCAGCCAACCCTCCACAGGCTCCGCCTTCGCCACAGTCGCCGAAATCGCAATCCCAGGCCCCGGCGAAAACGAGCCAACAGAAAGCACTCAATATGAATGCCGCGGTGCAGAGATATATTTCGAAAGGAGCTCCGAAGAACATTTTGACCGCCTCAGTCGGTCCCAACGTCACATCTGGAGGGCAGGAGGAAGAGACCCCTTCAGTGATATTTGAGCTCATTCCCCGTAGACATTTACAGGGCGCTCAAAATTCCGTGCGAAAATCCACGTCACAGACACTCAGTCACGCGGCATCTTCGCCTACGGACAAGGCGAACAGCTCAAATATCAAGAAAAAGCCCAGCAGCGATCTCCAGAACGCAGTGCTTGCCATGCAACCTCTAGGATTCTACAAATACCCAGTTGCGAGACGCCAACAAATGAACTTCCTCGCTCGAAGCGAGAGAGAACTCGTCATCGATGGCGAGTATGTTCATATCATGCCACCCACAGATTGGTCTTTACTAGATCAGCCGAAGACTACGACGTTTCACATCCGCCAAGTATTGCGCGTGAAACAGTCACGTAAAGTCCCCACCAATTTCAGCATTGTCATTATGAAGGCAACGGGTCCTAAGCGGTATGACCTAGAAAGTAAGGATGCATCGACTGCTGCCGAGATCGTGGACCAGCTGCAGAGGCTTAAAAAGGCCAACTTCAAGCCAATTATTTAACATATTTATTTATTTGATCGTATGTGTGTATTATCAAAATTATTTATTACGCGTTTCGAGTTCGTCTATAAATATGGAATAACCAAATACTGCTAACCGGCACAAATGCAACTATATGCATGGAGGACCGCGTACCCTTAATATTTCTCAATATTCTAGATTGTTCCAGTGTTAATATATTGTTGAATGACTATGGGAAAAATCTGAGTCGCACCACGTCATTCTCATAGTAACGACACAGCAAATAGCTTTATTCAGCAAGATATTAAAGACACTAAATCAAATATATCTCAAATTTATCAAAATTAAGTACTAGCTCTCAAATAAACGGCGTTACCTGGTGTGAACCCATTAGTCACGCCGTCAATCACGAACCCCTTTCCCATCCACTGACAATAAATAGAGATCTCCACATCTCTGCAAGATCAACTACCTAAAACTTTCAAGCCACCATGTCTACTAGCATCAAGAGCGCTAAAAGCATTATCCCCCTCTTGGACCGCATCCTTGTGCAGCGCGCCAAGGCTCAGTCCAAGACCGCTTCTGGCCTTTACATCCCCGAGAAGAACGTCGAGAAGCTCAATGAGGCAAATGTCATTGCTACTGGACCCGGTATCCACGAGGATGGCAAGCTCATTGCCCCCTCTGTTCAGGCTGGTGACCGTGTGTTGATCCCGCCTTTCGGTGGCTCCACCATCAAGGTTGGCGAGGACGAATACCTTTTGTTCCGCAACCACGAGATTTTGGCTAAGATCCAGAAGGAGTAATTAGCATACATGTGTACATAACTAATAGACTTTGATTTAAAACATTGGAAAAGTAATATTTCACTTCATATGACCTCGTTCGTCTAATGATATTCGTTCAATCAACATACTTAAATATTACAAAATAGCCCGCAGCCGTACTTTTATAAAATGGGTTCGGAATTTATTTTAACTGATGCGAGTCGCTGTCGCTCATTGTGCACCCATTGCTTTTCAGATTCATCCGAGGCTAATGAGCTAAGAGTGTTCAGGGCGATCACTCGCTGGCGGAATGAGACGTTACGGAAATTTTGATAATGTCTCTGTGCGCGCCAAAATGATCCATGCATTAATTCCCATTTCAACCTCAAATTCAACATTATTCCTCGAGGCGGCTGCTCTTTTTCAAGCTCTTGAATCGTTTCTCGAAACCGTTTCGAATCTTTGTTCTCTATAAATTGGTTCGCCAATGCTATCTTAGCGAGAATATTAGCATTTCCTTCCGTCCGCGTCATTGCCAGTTTTTCGGCCTCATCGAGATCATACACAGCTGTGCCTTTAACTACTCCGCTGAACTCTTGATCAGTTAAATTTTCACTTTGTAAAGATTCTTCAGCCTTCTCCTTTAGTAAATTAGACGAGGCACCTAGAGCAGCGTCAAATTGCACTATGGCTCCTCTTACTTGTCTGTTCAACTGGAAATTTGGTAAATCTAAAAGAGATTTCAGCAATACGCGATCTCGCAACATATAAGCTACCTTCGCTATGCTCAATGCAATTGATGGATTAGTGGCATTGTTCAAACAGGCTTCTGCAACTTCCTTAGCAAACTGCTGATAATCCTTGGCGCGAGCGAATGTTTTCATCAAGTCTACCATGAGTGAAGTATACTTGGGTATCTGAAGCATATAATGTGCTTTAACGTAATTCCAGAGGGATTCACAAGATCGCAATTGACTACTCGTGTATGCAAATTTGACAGCACGCATTATGGCGCTAACGGGAATGGGTCCGCCTTTGATTTTATGTACAAGTTCCAAGCCTTGCAGGAACAGTTGTTGATCTCCGTAAGCGATCAACGTTTGTAGAAGCAAGGCTTTATCGATACTCTGCAGTTCGATATCAGCACTAACGCTCAATTTGCGTAGAGCCATGAAATTTATAGGCGTAAGGCGAGGATGGAATCGCGACAAGCCGCGTATTAGATCATTTTGTATTTCTAGTGGGATGGTCTTTGACTCTTGTTTGACGGCAACGATTGTGGCCAGGGCGAAAAGATTTCGATTGAGTGCTTCTCTAATTTTATCAATAGGATTGAGGTGAGCGTTTACTGCCGCTAAGTCCCGAGGCGACAGGCCGGTGTTTATATATGGTTTGTGGTTTGTGGTGCTGCTGTAAAGACAAGAGCTTGGCCCTGGCTTTCGCAACAGAGCAGAGACTTTTCGCCACATCGCATGTTCTTCTCTCAACTTGGGATTGCCTTAAAGTTGCAACAATCTTGCCACTTTATCAGCTTGCAAAGCAAATCTGTCTCAGCTGCGTTTTGAAAATGTTTTGAGGCCTTCCTGACTACCTACCCAAGTCCACAAACCCAGTTTTGTACATGATTCGAATAGTTTTTTTACCTTCATAAGATTGCCCCATATTAACGTCAACAGGCTGATATCTACAAATCGCTCATTACAATTAAAACTATACTCAGTAGATTGGTTCTATGATTTATTTAAAGGTGTATAAAATTTTTGAAATTTTGGGACGTCTTGCTCCAATGTCAATTTCATATGCGTCGTCTAACCTGCCCTTTTAAAGGCTGGAAAATACGAAACCCTAGATATGAGGGAACTGGCATCGATGATGACCTGCTGAGCTACCGTGTGGGGTAAAATCGAAATGAACGATTTTGGTATTGTCGTGAACCCCCGGGTAAATCAGCTTGACGCAAGTCTTTTGGATAACCAGCTTGTAGAGCAATTGCATGACAAGCTTAAAGATGCTTTTAAATTTTGGAACACAGATTTCAAGGACAAGTACGATGCAGAGCTCAAGCTCTTGCTCAGGTCTCTTCTCTTCAAAGTCACTGTCTGGGATCATGCAGCAACTTACGGAGCAAAGCTTCAAAATCTCAGATTGGTAAATAAGCGTACGGGACAACCAATAACGTCGAAAACGAGAGCATTATACGGGTTCATAACAATACTGGGTCCATACGCCATCTCAAAGTTGGAAGAACGCCAAATATTTAGTCCACAAATTATGGATCGAATTTCACTTCTTCTGAATGCAGCGTCATTACTCAACTTTGTTTCATTCCTATTTTCTGGTGAGTATTTGACAGTCATTCTCCGGCTTCTTGGTGCTCAATGGGCATCTGCAACCCGTGTCACAAATCGTATGGTGAATTACGAATTCCAAAATCGTCAGCTTGTGTGGAATGCATTAACTGAGTTCCTCTTTTTTGCACTACCTCTTGTGAATTTCCGGAAGCTCACTAGAAGGTTACTGCTGCCACAGCTCTCCCGTAAACAAAAGTCTAATGAACTGAGCTTTTTATCAAAACGTCTATGTCCCATCTGTTTCGAGCAGGATTCCACAATTGCTGCTAAGGGGATCACTAATCCATATACAGCAGGATGTGAGCATCCATATTGTTATGTCTGTCTGTCTTTAAGACTTGCCGAAGATCCTGAGTGGCATTGTGTGCGATGCGATAAGAAATTGAGCGAAAAGCTCCTGCAACCATTTGGCAAAAAAGATAAGTAACTGCATTTTTTATTTATCATTATAAATTCACATTATTAATTTGAGAATTGACGCTCGTACATCTCCACAATTTGAGCTGTGCTTGTACTATCTTCCGGTTCTTTGTCGTCGCGCTCTCGGATAAAACGCGGAAATCTCAAACTGATTCCTTTACCATTACCGAGCTCTGATTTTCCGGCTTGGTATACGGGACTTAGACTTAGATCTGCAGTCAAAACTTCCCACACAAACTTGGGCTCAAACCAAACATCAGGTTGTTGATTTGCAGCAGGATCTCGGGAAACATATGATTTTGGTTTAAAATCGGCTAGCGGCGACATCTCGTTATAGAACTTTTCTAGATTAGACTCACTGAATCCGGTGCCGATTTTGCACACTGTTTCATATTCTTCCGAATCCTGATTGTAACAGCCAAGTAAAAATCCTCCATACCAATTTGTTCGTTTACCTTTGCCGTAGTAGGCTCCAAGTACAACCAGATCTAGCGAGTCGCCAACACCCTCCAAATAGTCTTTTTTCAATTTAAGCCAGTTTGTACTGCGTTTTGATGGTTCATATCGACTGTCTTCTCCCTCCAGAGTTTTTACCATTAGTCCTTCACAATTGTGTTCAACACTTTGATCAAGGAAATGTTGGATGTCGTCAAGCTCACGAGAATCCATATGCGTTGCGACAGAGAATCTGCCTGGAGTAGGCGAAAAGTTCTCATGGAGAATCTTTCGTCGCTCTTGGAATGACTTAGCTATAAGAGGTTGCCCGTCGAAATATAAGCAATCAAACGCAAATAAATGAACATGCACTTTGATCTCACCGCTTATGACATCTTTGCGCTTTCGTGTACTTAATACTTGAAACGGAAGGATTTTCTTTTCAACATCATCCCATGCAACGGCTTCGCAATCTAGAATGAAATTAGTTTTGGAGTCATTTGCTATTGTTGGCAAAATGTCGATAATGTCCGGATATTTCTCTGACATGTCTTCCATATTGCGTGAATATACTCGAAGTTTCCCATCAGCATTGTGAACTTGTGCTCTTTCTCCATCATATTTATATTCACATGTAAACAGTTTGTCCTGAAATCTATCGAGCACTTCTGTAACAGACTTTGTTGGCTTTGCCAACATTGGTTTTAAAGGAATGCCTGGGGTGAGCTTAACATTCTCCGTCAAATGCTCTAGGCCATGATCTAAAGCAGAGTCTATGATCATTTCATAATTTGGCACTTGGCTGAAAGCTTCCTTGATGACCTCTTCACCTTCGTCCACCGATAAATAAGTACGTTTTGGTGGATTCGGTAGTTGCGCGTCACGAAGTTTCTCCCAATTGATAAATGCTTGACTCATAGATATTAGTACGGTCTTCTCTGCCAATCCAATGCGGAGTTTTCCTTCCAAACTTCTGACAAGATATTTTGATTCTTCACCGCGACATTGAATTAACATGCCTTTAATAATTGATAACTTTCGTTGCTGACTGTCTTTACCTGCAGTTGTAGCAATCTCTTTCAATTTAGTGAAAACATGATCAATGGTCAGCGGTTTCGGTTTACTGAACATCATAGTTTGGCTTCGCTTAGATGCCAAAGCTACTTGACCGAGATCACCGAGCTTGACGTATTGTTTTTTCACATCATGATGAGATCGACCCGTCGATTCTGCCAATGCTTTAATGATTAGGGACTCTCCAAGACCCAATTCCAATCCCTCATAATCTGGGCCTAGTCGATTAATGCAAAGATAAACCACTTTAGCAAATGTAGAGCCATTGCCCTTTGAGTGCTCGAGGACATAGGTGAACAAATCCGAGCAATATTTCGTTATTTCAAGTCTTTTTGTTGTTGCTTCGATCTTCGCAAATGCTTCAGATAATTTTAGATACGGAATAGCAGTTCCCATATCAGTTCCATGTTCACTTTCGGTAGGCTTTTGTGACCATGATGATTTTGATTCAGTGTGGGGTTTTGATTCTTTGTGTTTTAATTCATCTTCCTGATCTGAATGATTTGAACCCTCCGCAGCACCAGATGTACCCTGTGAATTTTCTGTTTTAATGACTTTGGCAGGCTTCGCAGCCGCAGAACTAGCAGAGCGGTTTGACCCGCCGAAAAAGCTGTCAATAGAGCGTTGCATGCAGCTTGATATTGCACGACGCGAATACATTTATTACATATATGTCCCAGGGTTGGGCTTTGGTCTCATTGATTATCCGTCTTTGTGTTGCTAACGGTCAAGTCTTTTCATATATGTGTATTGACGGTGGTACCCAGGTGAAATTCAAATGATGCCTTTAAGCGGTATTACATAACATAGCGCCTGTTTCAAGGCACAGGGAATATAATAAAGAATAAACGAATAACTTGTGGCAATTTTTTTTTTGAAAACAATATAGCATCTCTCAACCAATTCGCACTGTGATAATAATCGACCGTAACAATATGTACTTTCCAGAATGGACGATGGTGTGCACCTGATCAGTCTGATCATATGATGTCAATATTCTTTTTCATGAAGATCGTGGTGTATGTTCATGTATAATTCGTGCAGAAAATGTAATTAAATAAGCTAATAAATAAAAATGCTGTTATGAAGTATGTTTCCCAGTTCTTCTATGACTTTAGACAAATTGGGCAGATCAGTAACGTGGTGGCATTGGGAGATGCGCCTTATCCAAGTTGATCTCCACTTCGTTGGTATCTAATGATGCAGTCAATCCGGGAATTTTGAATGTGGATCTAAGTAGCGTTGTTTGATCTAATCTTTCCCGTGCCGTTTTTTTGTCATTAAGCTCTGCCTCGACGACTTTCCAATATGCTTCCACATTGAGAAGGTGGTTTCTTCCACTGAAGTGTTGATTTCTTACTCGCGAAGAGTCCTTGGTAAGTTTAGTTCCACAATAATTGCACCAGAATTTACCCATGCGTCTCTTTTGGTAATGGTGATTGCGCAGTTCACACACACTGTATAGGTATCAGCTGGATTGAAAGCACTTGTGATAATGGTATGGTATGGCTTAGCCTCAGCCTTATTATGTTGGAGGAGGCGTAATAGCAGGCGTTTTGACCACACACTGTTCACGTTCACTGAATTGATAATCGTAAACACTTATGCTGTTGAACGTACGGTTCATATGGAGAGACATCTTATGGTCATCTACCATTCCATCAATCTATAACACACTACGTAATATATCTATATAACATAACTCGATTCTATCTTCTCTTGCGTGCTACGTAGTTCCCTGGCTATGCCCAAATATCAGTTATCTCAGGTTACTGTCAACCCTGGCAGAACCCCTCAGGTCCAACATGTGCTTTCGGGCACTTAGGGTGTGCGCTACCCTGAAACGCGTTTCGGCTGTTTAGAATAACAGAACATCAGCCTCAAGCGTGACAGAACACTATTATAAAGGAAAAAGATAATTCGGCTGATCATGGTGGGTCTCAGATTACCACCGGTCACCAGGTACTTCATGCTAGTGGTGGCACTGCTATCCTTATATGCCGCACTTTACCGGGCATGGAACAGACCTGAGGACTCGACATCCATAGTTGACCCATATTATCTTGTACTCGTCATTGGTCGTACACCATGGTGGGCGTTTTGGACTTTAGCAACAACCACTCTGGTTGAAGTCCAGCTCATTCCTTTCGCAATTGTTTTAATAATTATGGCCAGTGGAGGCCGTTACTGTGAGAAAATCTGGACTTCGAGAAGCTATTTCCGATTTATTGTGATTGTTCTAGTGACGACCACTTTTATTGAAACCATTCTCTGGTCATGCTTTGCTAAGCTGCCGCTTCTTGTTTGTGGTGCCAACAGTCTGCTGGCTGGAATTGTTGTGGCACTTAAGCAGATGGTGCCGAGTCACACAATTATCCTACTTAGAAATCGTATTCGCCTGCAGATTAGATGGCTTCCATTGTCTTTCCTTGTTCTAGTCACATTATTGCAGTTTTGGGGATTAGAGAATAATGTGTGTGCTTATTATATGGGGTTTGTGGGTAGCTGGTTCTACCTACGTTATTATCACGAGACTGATACAATTGGTTACGGGGATTCATCAGATGCGTTCAGCTTTGCGCACTTTTTCCCGTCTCCATTGTGTAGATGGCTTGAGTTCCCCATGAACCAGATTTATGAAATTTTGACGGGTAAACTTGGAATAGTTCGAAGATTTACTCAAGAAGAGATAGACAGTAGCAATCAGAGATACGCAGCGAGGCTCTCAGGAACATTGCTCCCAAAGTATGCTCAGGGGCCTCGTCTCACTAATGAAAGACGTCGCATCATGTTACAAGCGTTGGACCAAAATCTCTGAAATCAATATTTACTTACATGTACATAAGCACGCACCTTCATAAATCCTTTCGTTGCAGTTACTTTTCATCTCGTGTTAACAAAAATGAACCAAGGGGCTTTTCGAATGGTTGGCCAAATTTGTAAATTGTATGTCCTCTAAGAACCGTTTCGACGACTTTACCTCTCACGGGCATTCCGTCATATACAGTTAACTTGTTTTTGTACATCATTTTTGAGGCATCAAATGTCCATTTCTCTTCCGGATCAAATATACAGAAATCTGCATCCTTTCCAACGGCAATACTTCCCTTTTTGCTACTCACACCAGCTTGAATAGCTGGGCCCATTGAGCACCATTTTGCAATTTCTGGTAACTGTACTCCGTATTCCTGTGCTTTAGTCCAGAGAACAGTCAGACCAAGACCCACGCTTGTGATTCCAGCCCACGACGTGACGAAATTGCGAACGTGCGTCTCTTTCAGATTGGGTGTACATGGTGAATGGTCACTGACGACGCATTGTATGTCACCATCAGCCAAAGCGGCCCACAATTCACGTTGAGTTTTTTCCGATCGAATAGGTGGAACAACTTTATATAAGACTTCACCGTCAGGAATTTGCTCAGCAGCGAAGGCCAGATAATGAAAGCAAGTTTCAACACTGACTTGACCTTTCAGCTGGCGAAGAGTTGGCAAAGCTTGGGATGTTCCAAGATGCACAATATGCAACTTCAAGCCAGGATATTTGGGAGCAAGCTTAGCAATTTCATTGATTGCATCCACTTCAAATTTATCGGGTCTCAGGGCCAAAAACGTTGAATAAGCACCAGGGTCCTGCTTTGAGGCTGCATGGCCATGATCATGACCACAATCTGATTCTATCTCAGCATGAAACAGTAAAATAGTATTGTGAGATTGCAGCTCTGCCATGGCTTTATCAACATCTTCCATTGTAACCATTGGAAAATCGGGATCAAGACCTTGCATCAAGAAGCACTTGAATCCAAGAACACCACGTTTGATCATTGGCGCAAGCTCAGTGGTATTCTGAGGAATCACACCACCCCAGAATCCTGTATCGACCCAGCATTTGTCCTTGGCAGCTTCGAGCTTCAACTCAAAATTGGCCAATGAGGTTGTCGGTGGAAGCGCATTCAAAGGCATGTCGATAACAGTTGTGACACCCCCACTTGCAGCGGCCTTTGTGCCAGTTTCGAAGCCTTCCCATTCCGTTCTTCCTGGCTCATTCAGATGTACATGAGTATCAATCAATCCGGGTAAAATGACGAGATCTCCATAGTTTTTTGCATTTGAGTCGAAATCACTACTGTATTTGATATCAGTGATTTGACCATTTTCAATATATATGGTGGCAGGCTGGAGTTTGTTCTCGATGCAGACTCGTGTTGAACAAATCGAATGCATTTTTCACTTTGAAGTGTTTATAGTGACTGTTCCTATTATATATCTATGTCTATGCTTCATGCATAACGCGAAACCGCTTTCTGTTTACCTGCACGCCTGCCTCTTATCGGAGCGCATTCACATGATCTCACTCCGCGGCTACATATCTTAATGGGAGAAATGCCCGATGTTGTTCAGATCGATCACAATACAACGAAGCGACCTTATGTTCAAATAACAAACGAGCATGAATGCATTTCTTCTCACGACATCGCATTGTTCTAAATCATAGTACACTTTAAATCAAATTTCGTGAATAGAATGCGGAAATCATGCATTCCAACCTTACAAGGGAAATCCGTGAAAGCATATAAGACACTTAGCACTCTCATAGCTTGTTTTCCACAAACACTTCAAGCATTTAATATAATCATATTTTAATTGCAATTATTTTTGATCAAAAGCTAGAAGTCTGCCATTACTCGACGCAGGGCCGTTGGTGAGAATGATTGATTAGTAAGTGATGATCTCACCATACTTCCAGTGGCAGGCTTCACAAGCCATCGACACGACCTCTGGTTTGAGACGTTCGGGGATCTTGCTTGTCAAATGTCACAAGAACTTTTGGACTACCATAACGTACTTCTGAAGTCAATCTTCACAGAGGCAATCATTGATCAGCAAGAGCCATCAAAAATTGATCAGGTCGTGTCGGATTTCGACAACGTGGCCTATCACATCTCGACGCTCGAATCAAAGACCCAAATCCTGCTCAGCATCGTGCTAAAATCCTGGCCTGACCTCGAGAAGTATGGAGCAAAAGAGTTACTAGAGGCTGAGTACAAAGGGTACGTCACCGAGACGGAACCGGGTTACAATTTCTCATTGCTCATTGACCTTGAAAACCTTGGAGTTGATACGCTTGAACAGCGCACAGAGCTCGTTGAGAAGCTCAGTCTGTTGCGTCGCAATGCGATGGCTGCTCCGTTCCAGCTCGCATTTGCTATGTTTGACGAGATGGCTGCAGAGGCCCAGCAGTATGAACCTGGCACTTATGAGGCGACGCCGAAACAGACCGAGGTCATGGTCATTCGATATCGTGATGAAGAGACCATCTATGTTCAACCAAACTACGATCGTGTGACGGTTATTTTCAGCACTGGTTTCAAGGATGAGACCGACCAGGTTCTGGGTAAAGTGTTTGTGCAAGAGTTCGTAGATGCTCGAAGAAGAGCTCTACAGAACGCTCCACAGGTTCTGTTCAGCAAAGAGCCTCCGCTTGAGGTTCAGCGTTCCGGCTACATTGAACCATCTCGACGAGACCAGAGTTACGTCACTTTCGTTTTGTTCCCAGCTCACATCATCCCCAGAAGACGTGAACGTGCCATCAGCCACATCCAGACGTTCCGTGACTACTTCCATTTCCACATCAAATCCAGCAAGGCTTACGTGCACTCACGCATGCGTCACCGGACTGGCGAGTTCTTGAAGGTCCTTAACCGTGCGAAGCCCGAGAACCAGGAGAAGGCGAGACGTTAGAGAGGCTACACTCATCCACACAATGTCATTATGTACGTGTCTCTTTAGTGTAATATGAAATCACTGCCCACAGCGGAAATGTAACTAAATAAAGAAAAGTATAAAATAAACTGAATCTTAAAAGGTCTCTTAAAGTACTTTTATTTCTCTTCTACAGATTATTGTGTTCTATTTGTACTTCGTGTTTTATCTGTATCTATTTATATCTATGTGCAATGGTGTTCAATCGGTGCGAGGTTCAAGGATTGTGCGGCCGATATGCTCAGCAAACTGATGTCCATACTCATAAATACGATTGCCGCGTAAAATGGTTTCCTCGACACGTCCTCGGACCTGACGGCCATTATAAGGAGTATACTTGTTTTTGAAATGCATCAAGTTCTGTTCGAACGTCCATTCCGTGTTGGGGTTAAAAATACAGAAATCTGCATCAAGGCCAACCTTAATATCTCCTTTCAGATGGCTAAGGCCGGCCTGGCGGGCTGGCGCTTTGGCCGTGAGATCGATGATTTTGGCCAGTGTGAGACGACCGTTATTCTCCGTGTTTAGAATAGTAAGTCCGAGTCCTACACTGGCAATTCCACCCCATGCTTGCATGAAGTCACCACGATCAAGTAATTTTAAGTTGGGTGTGCAGGGGGAATGATCGCTAACGACTGATGAAATATGACCAGCAACCAGTGCATCCCAAAGCTCCTTCTGATTGTCCTTAGTTCTGATGGGAGGACAGCACTTGTATAAAGTATCACTATTTGGAATACTTGCACTGTCGAGTGCTAGATAATGGAAGCACGTCTCGGCAGTGATCGAGACTCCATCTCTGCGAGCCTCTATGAGACTTGGCAGCGCATCTCGCGTAGCCACATGAACAATATGCAGATTGACACCCGGAATTTCCCGGCCCAACTTGATCACAGCGTTAATGGCATCGACCTCCCATTTGTCCGGGCGTGAGTTCAAAAAGTTGACATACTCAGTCCAGTTTTTTGTAGAGTGCAAGTCGCGAACAACCGGTGGATGAGGGTGTCCTCGGTCAAGACCATGCATTTCACCAGCTGGTTCATCGTGCGAATCGTTTGACGTCGCACAACAATCCCCACAATCAAGTTCAGCATGGAACATTAGAACGCTAGGGTGTCCCTTGAGCTCGTTTATGGCATCTTTCACAACGGACAAATCGACCATGGGGAATTCTGCAACACCACTGTCGATTAAGAAACATTTGAAGCCACGGACACCACGTTCCAATAGTGGAACAAGGTCTTTCACATTTGTAGGCACGAGACCGCCCCAGAAGGCCACATCTACCCAGCACTGATCACGAGCAGCCTTTAATTTTGTCTCGAAGTTTTCCACAGTTGTCGTCGGTGGAATCGCATTTAATGGCATATCCACAACAGTTGTAACTCCACCACTTGCAGCGGCTTTTGTTCCAGTTTCGAATCCCTCCCAGTGCGTCCGACCAGGCTCATTCAAATGAACATGACAATCGACCAAACCTGGCAACACACAAAGATCGCCAAAATTCTTGCTAGCCTTTGGGTCGATAAATCCCTTATTTATTCCACTTATTTTGCCATCTGAAATATATACAGTAGCGGGCTGCAGCTCACCGTCAATTAGGATATTATTTCCGGTGATTGATTCATATGATTTCGGCGAAAATTCCATCGTACTTTGGAGCAGTGACAATCTGATTCTAGCGCTAGAGCTTCCGTGGTGTTAATGTGTGTCTATATATGTATGTATGCAGGTGGTGTGAGGACCAGTGAAATCTACGCGCATCCTGACCTACCGCCCCTTCCCCGCCGCGGAGCGGATATGGCTTGTGAGAGCTCCGGCGCACCAAGTCTGGCGCGTAGTCTTCAAGGATACGACAATATTGCATCAGCACGTCAAAAAGGTTCAACTTTGAATTATGGCATTGAACATTAATATTTCTGACGCTGATTCGTATAAAATGCGATTCAAACGTCTGTGACTACAATAGACGTCCTTGTTTAGGCATTTATTCGAGGTGGATTTAAGGGTAAGTGACTTATGCTCTTTCTTGGGCTAGGTTTGGCAACCGTAAACGTACTACTGACATACAGATCGTTCAGGGCGCAAATGTGAGGCGAAGGATCGATAAAAGGGCGAGGAGCAAGTGTCAAGTAATTTCCTAACATGGATCTCGAAAATTTGGAGCACCAAAGCGACTATTGGAACAATCGATGGTTAAATAACCAGACGGGCTGGCGTTTATCCAAGCCGCATGATATGTTAACCGAATACATAGAGCTTGTTGCGCCGCCGCCAGAAAGAGATCCCGATCACTATACTCGAACTATATTCGTTCCCCTCTGTGGAAACACACTAGATATTCACTGGCTCTATTCAAACGACTACAATATTGTTGCATGCGAATTGAATGCACCAGCTGTTCGGGAAATATTTCGAGAAATTGGGATCCAGCCGGAAATCGTCAAACAACGTCTGGCATCGGGAAATTTAGTAGAGGTATATCAAACACGCGATTCGAGAATTCGTATTTTCCGGTGCAACTTTTTCGATTTAGATCCCAGTTTTGCAAATGTTAATGGTGTCTTCGATAGGGCAGCCTTAGTTGCATTACCTCCGAGAACCCGACAAAATTATGCGGTACAGATGATGTGCATCACCCATCTAGCTCCACAGCTACTTGTCACATTCGAGCACGAGCGAACAAAAGTCCCACCGTATTCTGTGCCGTTGTCTTTGGTGAATGAATACTATGGCAATCACTATAACATTGAGATGCTCACGCGGAAATCGATAGCCGACGACTTCATTGAAACGGCATATTTACTCACCCCAAAAACTTCATAATTTATGAAAAGATTGTTTAATTAAATCATATTATCTGCATTATTCAACCAAAATCTTGCATGTCTTGCATATTCTGCATAGTTCAATAAACAAACCACTCTTAATAATATTTGCTATACACATGACTAAGCTCAGTGCAGTCTTTGATAAAAGCGGTCCACTTCCAAATATTTTTCTTTTCCTTATGACCTTCCAAAGTTATACACATGATGAAAAAATTTAACGATGAGTAGCCCCCAGTTTCGGCTGGAGTCCTTTGACCGGGCGAGGCACGTTGAAATCACCGCTTCGCACTTACCTTGTTACATTTTAGAGGCGGAATTTTCTGACTTACTTTGAATGGTCAATACACACAATGTGTCACTAATATATAGAGTTATACTATGTACATTAAAAACGGCATTAGTTGGCCTTGCAAGTACGTATGATAACAGTGCTAGAATATGAATACTTTTTTGGCATGTCCTTCATTTTTACTGATTATATTTTAGGAGCTAATAGTTGAAGCCCTGTCAATAGGACTTCATTGAAGATCTCATATAAGACCTCTTTCAAATAGCTTTTTAGGGATTGATGCGTTCAACCTTCCATTCACCGTTTGATTCAGCTGTGTATTGAAGGCGATCATGAACGCGGGAAGCTCGGCCTTGCCAGAATTCCCAACGTTCGGGGGTGATTCTAATGCCTCCCCAAAACGGAGGACAGTCCAGCACTTCCTTATCAGCGAACTTTTCACGGACCTTTTCGTAATTTTCCTCCAAGGCTTCCCGCGAAGCCACAGGTTGACTCTGTTTTGAAGCCCATGCACCGATCTGAGATCCTCTCGGGCGTGAGCGGAAATACGGTTCCGACTCTTCACGAGTCATTCTGACCGCAGTTCCTTCGACTCGAACTGCTCGCTCGAGCTCTTTCCACCAAAAGCTGAGTGCGACATGCTTGTTCGTGCTGAAATCATGAGCCTTTCGGCTGTCTTCCCAATTGGAGTAGATGATGATTTTACCATCAGCATCTACCTCTTTCATTAAAACCACACGGACATTTACGCGACCACTCGGCAATTCAGCGGTAGCAAGGCTCACTGCTTCAGGAATGTCAATTTTCGCATCCTGTGCTTGCTTAAACCATTTCCTAAACAATTCAACAGGGGATTCACTAACGTCTGTTTCCGACAGCTTAGCTTTCGTATATTGATGCGTTTCCAAAGGAGTAATTAGAGACATTGCTTTTGTTTGTATCTAACGTGCTAGTTGATCAGTCACTCAAATTATTGCGACCTCTATATTATATGCACGAACCCAGTTTGTGGGGAATGGAAAAATGCGGCTTTATTATGGACAAGAGTCAGCGGTACTGCGGAACCCTTTCTTACTCGGTATCTCTTCGGCAGGAACGCTTGCACAGGCTGTACATCGTTACAGTCGGATTCTCTTGGATATGTAGTCTTCGGCTTACATAAAAGACCGGGCCTCATTAAACCATGGGTTGATTACAGTCTATATGAACATGAACGAAACAAGAGAATGAGACATTGTCATGATTTGTGAACAGTTGATGATCAAATTAGCATATTCCGACCACTCTTTTACAAAAACACCTATTTTTACATGACGAACAGTAGAAATGTTAGTTTGCGCAAGGCGCCGTTGAGAAACAAGTTTCCTAGCCCTGGAGTTAAGGGCATTTGCCGTTAGAGGTAAAAAGGACAAAACTACTGATTGCAAGGCTGCTAGATGTGATGACTTGTAGATTCTATATATGCGGTATAATTTATGAGGATTTTGTAGCCAGCTTCACGTTAGCAGCATCAGCATCACTGCGGGCCAAAGTGAGAGCTGCCTGCTGCATCTGCACAATGTTAAGGAACTGCTTCAAGACCCATAGCGGGAAAGTGGTCACACAAATAATGGTCGCATAGCTGAGCGGCACTCCACGCCAGTATCCAAGGTGCGGTGGTGTTTTGAGAGGGAAGCTGTATAGATACAAGCCTACGAAAAACAATTCGTTGGCCGCACATACTGTGAAAAGCACATTAGTGTTCGTATAATACAACTGCAACAGCTTACTGTCGGATCCAACCTTTTTGTGGCTCGACGCACCGCTGCTCAACGTGGCATACATATGCATGTAATGCGAAGCCAAATCCAAGGACACAAGTAGCTGGAACACGACAACATACTTGGGGTAAGCAACACATAGGTAGCAGATCAGTGCAGAGGTTGTGCACCGGTCGGTGACCATATCTAAAATAGCACCAAACTGAGATGTCTGACCCAATCTCCGGGCCGCTGCACCGTCAAGAGCATCCAAAAGGCAGGAGACACAATACAGGATTGTGCAATACTTGGGATGCCACTTCATATAAACTAAAGACAGCAGTGCAAATAAAACTCGAGAATACCCGATGAGATTAGGAACATAAAGAAAGACGGCACACGGCGTCGCCCGCTTCGCTGGAATACTACCCACCATCAGATATTGCCAAACCGACTAACGCTAGTGAATCTCTATTAGTAGACTCTCCAAAGTTGCTTGGCTTGAGAGTAAACTCTTGTCTGCTGCTGACCTAACGTTGGAACAGATGTTGAGCTCGCCGCACATCTGAAGAGAACACCCTTACCCTTATGTCAATTACATACCGTAGCATCCATCATTTGCCCCATCGGCCAATCGAAAATGGTCCGATATGCACATATCTTGTCTCGCCTGCAGTCCAGGTGTCAAATATCATGTTTGTTCTTTCAGAAATCTGTTAAATTATATGCATGGTATGATCCCATGTCGAAAATATTGGCATTGCACTTTTCTGTTTCATGGATTTCTGTAGGCCTCATGGTGCTGCTTGATTTTGTTTTCTAGCTAAAAAAATTGGCAAATAAATTATGTACAGTTCAAATCTTGCGATCAACGCGGTTTAGTTTCTTGGCCATCTTAGCGTTCGTACGAGTACGCTGGCCATGCACTGGAAGACCCTGGCTATGCCGAAGGCCCTCATACGAACCGATATCTACCTTCATTTTGATATTTGCCAGCACCTCATTACGCAAATCGGACTCTATTTTCAGCGATGTTAGTTCTTTTGTTAACGCCATAATTTTAGGTTCGTCGAGTTGATGCATTCTCATCTTCGGGTAGAAGCCGAGTCTCGCACAGACTTCATCAGCAGTAAGGCGACCGACGCCGAAAAACTTCATACGAAGGCCTTCCCTGATGAGAGTATTGCCTCGGAAGCTCTTTCCCATAATAGTCGTCACCATTTTAACTGAGCGAAGAGGGCGTTATAGATCAGCTCGCTCGCTATGGTTGATATATGTGTATCGATAAATGTTTGGAAATTCCATAAGTGAGTTACAACTTACTGCCAATACGCGAAGGCCTTGTCCCTTGAAACCGCTAGAGTTGGGACAATATCAGTAGCGATTTGCCGTTAATTATCAATGGAATCAGGGTGAGGCGTTCTAAAGCGGTGTCGTTCTGAACGTGCATACTACCACATAGGACAACTGATATAACCACTGCCTGTCAGAAATTGTTCTTAGCAACACAGTTTACTTATTTGTACTCTCTCGAAAAAAGTCCTCAATTGAAGCATAGAACCCAAATGGAAGAGCGAGGATACTTTCCAACAATAACAGATATCCAGACACCGCTGCCTGCTGAGGAGCTCGAGATTCTAGAACGACATTACCGCAAGGAACAGCCACATGCCTCGGTACAGACTCGATTCAACCTCGCTTGGGGTTACATCAAAAGCAACAATGTCGCTGAGCAGAAGAAGGGACTCGATCTTCTAGTTAGCATCTACAATGATAGTCCCAGCAGACGTCGTGAGACTTTATTCTATTTCGCTCTTGGGTCCTACAAATTAGGCGATTATACAGCAGCTCGAAAGTACGCAGATATTTTGCTCGAGCACGAGCCCCAGAACCGACAGATTGTGGCATTGAGACAAGAAATTGAAGAAAAGCTCAACCGTGAAGGGCTCGTTGGAATGGCCATTGTTGGTGGAGCTGTCGCCGCGGTTGGTGCAGGTGCAGCACTTCTTGGTGTGCTTTTAGGAAGAAAGCGACATTAGATGCTACGCAGGTGCTGTTACAAATTTAGCAATATCTACATTTTTCTCATATTTGCAATTTTCGTCCATCTTTTTTTTTTTTACAGTTACCATTATTCCATATAAATGACCTCTAAACCGAAATCACGCTTTGATGGAAAGACAATGGTGACATGACTTACTACTTATGTGAACCCCATTGGGTAGGCGAAATGCGCTAACTACTTTTCTTGTTTTGTCATGCCCGACGAATGGACGCTGATGAGATTTCTCGCCTAGTCATTGATCAGTACATCAAGCTTCCTGCCAAGGGAAAGCCGCTTATTCGCTCGAACAATGTCAAGGAATGGACGGTGCTGGCTGGTGTTGTCATTCGTAATTCGAACACTAATTCGTTAGAATGCGTGGCATTAGCTACAGGCGTAAAGGCTCTTCCCGACAATAAGCTTGCTACAAGTGCGGGAAGGTTTCTGCACGACTGCCATGCCGAAATCCTGGCAATTCGGGCATTCAACCGCTACGTGATAGATGCAGGAATTCAGCATATCAATGCAGTATACCTCTATATTTGTGCGCCGCCTTGTGGAGATGCATCAATGAGCCTCTTGAATGGCGGAGCAAGTTGGAACAGTGAAGATCATGACATTCCAAAACCAGGCGATCTGATAAGAGGTCGTGCGCATTTCAATCTGACAGGTCATATTCGTACGAAACCCGGCAGAGGCGACTCTCCATTAACCATGTCTAAATCATGCACAGACAAGCTGTGTCTTCGTCAAAATAGAGGCTTACTTTTGAGCCCTGTAAGACAAATTTACAATCGCCTATTTTTCATTGATGGCCTTGTATGTCCCGTTATCCTCCCAGATTTTGAAAGGGCGTTCTCACGATTTGATCCTGTAAAGCAGCTTAAGTTTTATAAGACACAGATAGAGTTCGAGGATTACCATCCCGATTCGGGGGCGCCTTCCCCGATTAGCCTTGCTTGGTGGGCCACAGGACGTGTGGAAATCATCGCTAATGGCATTTTGCAAGGATCGAAGGGCAAACCAAGTGAGCTTTCCCGCTTGAAATTAGCCGAGGCGGCCCGTGTAAAATGCCCAGCTACCTTCGAAAACATGGAGAAATACTCAGATCTGAAAGCATCGAGCTGTTGGCCCGATCGTTGGGAGCGTACAAGCCTTGATGATTTTGCGTTTTAAGCATTTGGTAGAAAATGAGCGGTAAGTCACTTCTTAATCTATATACTTAATCGATCATTTTTCCTCAAAGGTTTATAAATATTATGCAGTTTTCATGAATGGCTGGAACCTCTACGCGGCTTCGTCTTCGGATTCCTCGCCTTCTTCACCTTCCTCGGCTTCCTCGTCACCAACATCAACATCGGCACCGCCTTCACGAGCCATTTCGGCCGCGTACTGTGCGCCACGTAGAGAGTTCACAATATCGTTGAGACCAGCCTGTTTTGCAAGATCAATTGGCCGCTTTCCCGTCCGGTTCCGGGGATCCGGCTGGGCACCGCACTCAATCAGCAGATCCACAATGTGCTTGCCGGTCTCGGCATTGCCCGGGCCACTGGCGTACTCCACAGCACGATGCAACGGTGTGTCGTTCTGCAGACGATCGCGCGGGTCGATTTCCACGCCTTCCTGGTCGAGCATGTAATCCAGCACCTCGAGGCTGCCGTGATGGGCAGCCAAATGTAAGAGGCCACTGCCGACCGGATCCGTCGTGGTATTTATAATTTTTGCAATCTCTTCGGCGGACTTGCCTTGCAAAATCGAGGTCATGAGACTCTCATTGTTGCTTCGCGCCGAACCAATCAACTGCTCAGTCACAGTTGCGCCTTCCATTAGACGTGGGTGCTATTGGTAGTTCGTGGCTAGATCGAAGGGGGGTGCGGGCCGTTGGTAGTCCTCAGGGCTCAGTGTGCCTATGGCTATAGGTAAAGTACCGAGCACCAGTGCCATTACATATCAGCGGAAAGAACGAGACGGGATACACGTGATACACATATTGTACAGAAACTGTGTCTTTCGTGAAAAAACAAAAAAAAAACATTGTGAATAAATTCACTATTTGATATCGTGATTCTTAAAGATATAAAAATTTTAATCAATTGTTAGATGCACCGATAATTCATGCATTGAGTTTTATTATATATGTCCTACTACCTTGCTTCAAAGAAAGCAGTGGCCATTTCCTCACCCACGGCCTCCCCATCGAACCTCTGCCCACCTCGATCTCACTACATTGAGAACAAGACCACACCAGCGGAAATACACACCCACCATCATAGCGAGATACAATGGAAGAACTTGGCATCGAGCATCCCGCTGCGTCCCAGAAGACCGCGGTTGACAGTGATTCGAACAACGAGGCGAATTCCTATATCAAGCTAAAGAATCTCGCAGCAGAGCTCGAGCTGCTGTCCATTCAGGAGAACTACATCAAGGATGAGCAACGCCACCTTAAGCGGGAGCTTTTGCGTGCACAGGAAGAGGTCAAGCGCATTCGGAGTGTTCCGCTCGTGATTGGCCAGTTTTTGGAAGCGATTGACCAAAATACCGGCATTGTGTCGTCAACCACGGGCTCGAATTATGCCGTGCGCATCTTGTCGACGCTGGATCGCGAGTTACTGAAGGCGAGCAGCAGCGTTGCTTTGCACCGCCACTCTAATGCATTGGTCGACATTTTGCCACCGGAGGCCGACTCGTCGATCACCCTTCTAGGTGCTGAGGACAAGCCCAATGTCACCTATGCCGATGTTGGTGGTCTGGATATGCAGAAACAGGAGATCCGAGAGGCCGTGGAGCTGCCCTTGACCGAGTCAGATATGTACAAGGAGGTTGGTATTGATCCTCCGCGCGGCGTGCTGCTGTACGGTCCTCCTGGAACGGGTAAAACCATGCTGGTGAAGGCCGTGGCTAACTCGTCAACTGCCTCATTCATCCGGGTTGTTGGCTCGGAGTTCGTGCAGAAATACCTTGGTGAGGGTCCTCGTATGGTGCGAGATGTGTTCCGTCTTGCTCGCGAAAACTCTCCTTCCATTATTTTCATAGATGAGATCGATGCGATTGCCACAAAGCGTTTCGATGCCCAGACCGGTGCCGACCGTGAAGTGCAGCGTATCTTGCTGGAGCTTCTGAACCAGATGGACGGTTTCGAACAGACTTCTAATGTTAAAGTGATCATGGCCACAAACCGGGCGGATACACTGGATCCGGCTCTGATGAGACCGGGTCGTTTGGATCGTAAAATAGAGTTCCCATCCTTGAGAGACAGGAGAGAGCGTCGTCTCATCTTCTCCACAATCGCTTCGCGAATGTCGCTGGCTCCGGAAGTCGACCTTGACTCGTTGATTCTGCGCAACGATCCTCTCAGCGGTGCGATCATCACTGCTATCATGCAAGAGGCCGGTTTAAGGGCTGTGCGCAAAAACCGATACATCATCCTTCAGCAGGATCTGGAGGAGGCTTACTCTAGCCAAGTCAAAACCGGATCGGACGTGGACAAGTTCGACTTCTACAAATAATATAATTACAAAAATAAAACAGATATATATATTATATCATTGTCATCTTTCGTGTACTTTGTGTACTTTTTATGTGAAGCTCAATTTCTCTTCTTTTGCCCATCTATATGTGATTTGTCTCTCTTGAATGCGCATTTTGGATTATGGATTATCTCGACGCAGCAAGTCGCCGAGTTTTTTGAACTGGCCGATATTGAAGCCACCGACACTGTTTGATTGACCGTGCCGGCCTTGTTGTGATGATGAAGGAGTCAAACTGAATGAAGAGTTCTCGAATGCCGCACTGAATCCGCTCGGTAGTGGCGGCGGTACTGTGGGAATCTGTTTGAGCATGGGATTTTCTGAGATCAGGTTCGGCTCCTGAGAGGCCATGAGTTTGAATTTGCCAATGGCCTCGTTCTGGAATCGAATGCCTTTGACCTCGAGGATCTTGCGGAAATTCAAGGTCGATCTATCCTTGATTAAGAGTTGGTAATTCATGACGAATGTGTCCATTGGCTCGCTTGGCGTCATAAGTAGTTTCAGCACGGCCTCAGCTTGATTCGCAATTTCGAGGATCTTGGGAACAAGCCGCTCTAATCTAGCCGCACCACGTCCTTCCTTGGCCTCTTCCGGTGCAAAACTAGCAAGCTTTAGTAAACTCTGGGATTTTATAGCGCCAAAGTCTAGTAACAGTTGTTCTGCCTGTGACTCGCCAATGGGTTTCGGAATGCGGGCCATGGCCATGGTTAGGTATCCAACGCAAACAGCTTCGGTTATCTTGACGCTGACGTTGAATATAAGTGCTGCCTGAGGAGCAGTTGCGAAAATCGCTCGTACCAACGTATTGATGTGTTCAATGATCTCCAATGTAAAGGGAGAGACTCTGCTGACGTCGGTGGTTTGTCCACTTCGATGAATTGCCGCAAACTTATTAGCCAACTCGATCCAAACGGGGTCAATGGAACGCTTTGCGTACACGACAAAGAGATCTTCAACGCGAATTGCAACATGCCGGTACCGACTTAATGAGTCCTCGAACACCCTCTCTATTCTATCGGCAGTTGCATCTGCATCTGCATCTGGTTCAACTGAATCGCTCTGTTCGCTTTCGGTTGAGCCTGATTGTGATTCTTGTTCCAGCGATTGAGGTTGCGACGCAGATCCACCTTTGGATGCAGCTTGAATCTGCTTGACAATGTTCTTCTCGAGCTGATGAGTCGTTGAAATGATATAATCTGCAGTTGTTTCTACAACGCCCACAATATGTACTTCTTCTGGACCTCGCAAGTTTGGAGGTAAGTATGCCTGAAGAACCTTCGTAGCATATTGGCCCAGACGCTCAGCCATGACTATGGCCAGACGCATAAGAGTGTCTGGCTGGTGCTTGAGCTTCGCCAGCTGTGCAAGGAGTGCACGGTAAAAGTTCACCATTTCTTTACTTGACGGAATAACGCGATCCGTTTCTTCAGGCTGCGCAAGGTTCTTAGCATAGTTGCTGATACGCTGCGCGAGCTGTCGATCTTGGAAATCCACCCAGAGTGAAAGGAATGGTGTGATATGTGACGTGATGTCACCAGGGCACTTCGCAAATCGTTCGAAGTCATCACAGTCTTGCAATGTCGCAAGTAACAGCTGAATCTGGTCATTATCAGTGCCGCGAAGTTGCTGCAACAAGCCAACAAGATCATTGGATGTACGCTCACATATGTTCTTGACCAGTTCTTGCCGAACATTCCAATGATCGGGGAAACATTTATGATGTGAACTCAAGTATACGAGAAGTACCTTGTTTTTCAAGTAAGTAAATCGCCTCTTGACATTTTCAAGGGACCCAGCTTCATCATCAGGAGTAAAGATTTTCGTATAGTCTTCGAGCATATTATTGCAGTAAAATGTGATCAGTCGTTGACGAGCAGCAGGCTTTCCGGAAGCACTGTCTAAGCTATCTAAGACGAGACAAGCTGCTCTCAATGCAGCTGCAGAACTAATGGAAGGATCACCCTGTGAGTGCAAAGCCTCACGAAAGTCTTCTTCAACTTGATTATAAATTTTGGTTTCCATTTCGCCAATTTCCTGGCTCATTTGGCTAATCTTAGGAAGCGGTCGAAAGGGACGAAAATAATCAATTAAATCCGAAGCTGCTCGCACAGAACCAGTCATATCTTCGTATCTTCGTTCCTTTAATAGTGAATCCAGTTGCACGTACAGATTTGTGAGCATTTTCAGCTGCCGGAGCATGCGAATTGTCGCTGTGAGGTTTTCTTTCGCTGTGTCCAATCGCTTGATCTCTCCAGTTACACTTTTCACACTTTCGAGTGTAGTTTCACCAGTCTGTTGTATTTCACGAACTTCACTCGCTAGAGACTGGAGATCCCGGGGTCCTTCTTGAGCCCATTTCCTGATCTCGGAAATGTCAGGGCGATTTTTCAACTGCCGCTGAATGTGGTCTACGCAAGACTGTGCATAGTCTCTTGCCGAATCAGCCCGCTCAATGAACGCATCAGAATCAGGGAACACGCTATTGAGCGCTTCAACAGGATCCATTGGAGCTGGGTTGTATCGCGTTGTGGACAGCTCTAGCACATGGGCCATTTGGGGTATGGTCTTTGTCAACTAGCAGTTATCAGAATGAGGACTGTATTAGAAGACAAAGACTTTACTTGGACATATATTTGCAAGCAATGTATGAAAGTCCCACACACGTAAATTGGACCACGCGTGATTAGAATTGTTACATACAATAAATTATAAGAACATAATCATTTCGAAATTAGCAGCGTGATTTTCTATTCACTTTAGCACTGACTGGGACTTGTGGCGATCTTAGGAGAGGTTTTATGGGTGCGGGTACCCCAAGGAAATATTCACCAGCACTACGCATCATCATCACAACAACAAACGACTCACTCGTGTCCTAAAAGAAGCCACAGACGATGTCTCAGAAACTGGCACTGCCTCAGGTTCCCACGTCGGGTCTGTTCAAGCAGGGATACAATACTTACCAAAGCGAGGATGGCGTTGTGAACCGTAACATTGCTGCGGTGCGTGACATCGCTTCGATGGTCCGAACATCCGTTGGACCGTCTGGTCGTAATAAAATTATTGTGAACCAGATCAACAAGGTATTTCTCACGTCTGATGCCTCTACTATATTGCGAGAGCTCGAGATTGTTCACCCTGCCGTGAAAATCGTTGTTATGGCATCTCAGCAGCAGGATTTTGAGCTCGGTGATGCGTCTAATTTGGTAGTCGTCCTAGCCGGTGAATTCTTGAACCAAGCTGAGGAGTTGTTGAGAATCGGTATGTCGCCGAGCGAAATTGCTAAAGGATTCGAGATTGCGAAAGACCACGCTTTGAAGACTTTGAGTGAGGTCGAAAGCGATCCTCAAGTCGGCAACACGCAAATTCTGAAGTCAGTTATGGCGCCAAAACAGTACGGATATGAGGATGTTCTAGCTAAGCTCGTGGCTGAGGCGCTGGACTACATCTGGCCCACGAACGCGCACCATTTTAACGTCGACAATGTGCGCATCGTCAAGATTATGGGTGCGTCCCTCTATGCATCGAAGGTTGTTAAAGGTATGGTATTCCCAACCAAGCCCGAGGGAAGCGTGCAACACATTACTGGTGGTGCTAAGGTTGCCGTTTTCACGGCTCCGGTCGATGTTTCCCAAACAGAAACGAAGGGTACCGTTCTCTTGCACAACGCCCAAGAACTTCAGGACTTCTCCAAGGGCGAAGAGAACCGCATGGACGCCCTGGTCAAGGAGCTGAAGGACGCTGGCGTGAATGTGGTCATTGGTGGTGCCGGTATCGGCAATTTGGCATTGCACTATCTAGATAAGCACGGAATCCTGGCATTCCGCGTTGGCTCGAAGTTCGATCTACAACGCTTGGCCAGAGTCACCGGCGCCTCTGCATTGCCGACTCTTAAGGTTCCTGAGCCGAAGCAGCTCGGCTTCATTGATACTGTGCGCGTTGAAGAGATCGGCGGTGACCGTGTGACCGTCTTTGAGCAGAACGATACCAAGACCAGAACAGCTACGATTGTACTGCGTGGTGCTACGCAGAACCTGCTTGACGATGTTGAGCGCGCTATTGATGACGGTGTCTCGGCTGTCAAGGCTTTGACGAAGAGCAAGAACCTTGTTCCTGGTGCTGGATCAACGGAAATGGCCATTGCCTCTAATGTTTTTGCCGAGGGTGAGCGCACCTCTGGTATTTTACAACACGCAGTTAAGGGCTACGCCAAGGCCTTTGAGGCGGTTCCTCGCATCTTGGCCGATAACGCTGGCTTGGATGGCACTGAGGTGGTTTCAAACATATACGCTTACCCCAAGACTACTAAGAACGCCGCTCCTGGTGTAGATATTGAGTCTGAGTCGGGTACCGGTGTTCTTGACGCGCGAGACGCGGGAATTTGGGATATAGCTTTGACGAAGCGATCGGCGATTGACTTAGCGACAGAGGCTGCTATCACAGTTCTGACTGTGGATCAGATCATTATGGCTAAGCGTGCCGGCGGACCAGCTATGCCAAAACAGGGTGGTGACTGGGATCAAGACTAGAATTAAACGTAATTTCTGTTTATATAAAGAAAATCTAAATTGAAAATTTGTTCTCGCCCGCTAATCGGAATGTGCCTATCCGATATTGAATCGTCTTCTTTCTTCGTGGTTACTGAAAAGAATAATGCCGGTAAATATTTAGTAAGTCCGCACGAGGGGAATCGCACATGTAATTGCGTGCGGCAACGGGTGTCATGGATATGCAGGATGCACGTGCAGGTATGCAATACATTCAGATCGATATATTAACATGTAAATTGTAGCGACTCGTCCCTTTCTTTTTAGACTTTTCTCCTTAAATTTTGATAGAATGGTATTCCCTAAGATTCACTTTGGAACTTACAAAATTCCCGCATCCGAAGCTACAGCTGCTGTGGAACAGGCCTTAGAACTGGGATATCGCGGCATCGATACAGCACGAGCTTATGGTAATGAACGTGAAGTAACGCAAGGTATTCTAAACTTTCTGAAGTCACATCCAGATGTGAAGCGTTCTGATATCTTTTATACGACCAAGGTCGCTCAAGCCGATTTCGGCTTTGAGAAGGCGAAGCGAGCCATAGATGAGTCGTTAGAGAAGGCCAATGGCTTGGGCTACATCGATTTGTATCTGATTCACTCAAGCCACGGTGGTCCTGAAGTGCGTTCAGACACTTGGCGTGCACTTGAAGAGGTAAAGAAAACCGGTGCCGTGAAGCACATTGGGGTTTCCAATTGGGGTGTAAAGCATTTAGAACAACTTGCTCAAAAGCAGCAAGAGACTCCATTTGACAATCAAATTGAGATCAATCCATGGCTGCAACACCGGGATATTGTCGACTATTGTCATAAGCACAACATCATAGTTACAGCATACTCTCCTCTGACAAGAGGCTTGCGACTGAAGGACCCTGCTCTGTTGAAACTTAGCGAAAAATACAATAAGACCCCAGCACAGATCTTGGTCCGCTGGGCAATTCAATATGGCACAGTTCCGATTCCGAAATCAGTCACGCCATCTCGAATGAAGGAAAACCTAGATGTCTTCGATTGGGAATTAGCACCAGAGGATTTCGAAAGCCTTGGCGACCCCAACGAATACTATGTTAGCGCACCTGCGTGGGATCCTACGAAGCTTGATTAGATAAATAACTATACCATCGTTGATGCCCATGAAGCGTATCCATGAAGGAAATGTGACAGAGTAGTTAAATTTAGGATATATTTTACATACACAATTTAAGTATTCCACTGTGCACGGCTAGCGACTACGAGCGACATGTGTTGTTACTCGATTCTGAAAAAAAAAATAATACATTAATGGCAAAATCACGATTATAATATTTCCAGTATAATTTTGAACATATAGTTTTTGTCAGCGGCATTGACATAGCGGGTGCGTATGCACGACCACACGGGGGTCCCTCGTTCAGGGTGTGGAGAGTTGTTCCGCTATTGTGGAGTGCGTCGTCGTCTTATGCCACAATTGTGCTTAACCCGTTGCTATCACAACGGCTCATACTACCCTTGTTGGTTTCAACGCCTGCCCAGAACAGAAACGAGACGCTCTGCAGAGTCGCGTTTAGCCCTTACCTAGCCTCCCAACAGCCCGCATATATCCAAGACGACGCGTCGCGTTACCTGCAAAAGACTATTAACCACTATTCGGTTCTGATTTTCTTGTAACTCTTAGCTGCTGAAAGCGCGCACTGGACTTATCAAAGAAGCTCTCTACTTCAGGAAGGCCGATCAGCGAGAAGTCTTTTGATCCACACTAGCGCATTGATCAATTTCATTTTCCTGAGCTTTCGGAAAAAATCGTGCACAGAATAGCAAACGAGATCGACTTTTAGCAGGCTCTGATTTTTTTTGTGGTCTTGATTGCCGCAACACAAAAAATAGATTCAGACCTTTTTGCATCTCTCTATCAATTGTTCACCTATTTTACCATGTCTCAGATATCCCCTGACAAGGCTTCCATGGCCTTGAAAATTCTCTATACTCTTCACGGTATTGAGAGTCAGAAATACGTTGTTAAACCTTCGAGACTCTACGAAGTCTCGGTATTTCGCGAGATCGGCCTCGGCACTGTTGATATGAAACTCTGTTTAGATGCGATACGTGAGGCCTCTCCGGATTTTGCGTCGATCTGCGATACTCACGAGGACGAGTATGCAGTATATTCAGCCGACTATGCTGAAGATGGACTTCCATTGCAGAGTCATGGCAGAGTTTCCCAAAGCACGATGATTGATGCGACGGGAAAGCTGTGTTCTTCAAAATTATTGAAAGAACAACTGGAACTGTTGATTCATTTATTGCCGGTTAGAAAACCGAAGGATATGATTGCAGACTTTATCAATTCGCAGAAACTCAAGTCAGAACCTATCGATATGATGATGCTAGGCAGCGACTCTGGCAAGCATCCGAGTCAGCATATGGCATATCCTCCCCAGTCCCTAATGAATCCGAGCTTGTTACATTCACTACCATCATTGCCCCCGCCTGTACAGATCCCGGCCTCGCTCACTTCAGATATCAATAAACCTTCTCTAAGAAGCGACCCAATACTTCCGTCAAGTCCACCGGTAAGGACCCGATCTACTAAAGGTTCTTCTGATTCTCAGACCGGTAGCCACAGCAATAATACGACGCTTTATGGAGCCACTGGATCAAGTGTAAAACGGGCATATGCAGAGAATTCCATGTCAAAGCGTAGAAAAGCATCCTCACCAAAAGCTGAAGGAGAATCACAGTGCAGTAACTGTGGTGTTGCTGCAGCCTCTACTTGGCGCCGCATTGAGAGCTCTGATGGTAAAAAGGATTTGCTTTGCAATGCTTGTGGATTGTACTACAAGTCGAAACATGTCATGCGTCCTAGTTTCCTTTGGGATAAAATGCGGACCCGTGGGGAAACTGATGCTGCTGCTGCATCAGCTTCTTCCTCTACAAGTAGCCAAACACCGAATACATCGTCCTCTCAGTCAATACATTCTCAATCGCAAGCCAAAGCCACATCGTCTCAGACCAGGCAGTCTTCTCATCATAATCATCAGCAATATCCTTCCACTCGGCAGGAACTTGGTCTCAATGAAAGCCAGGATTCCGCCATGCATGACACTAATATGTTATGGTCTCAGGGCACATCGCATCTCATGACGTCAGATGTCGTAGATATATCCGACAGACTACTCGACAAGCCACGACCGTCGAATGACAAGGAAAACAAGAACAGTGTCGGATCCATATCGACTTCTCAATTGGAGAACTTCCAAGGTGATGCTCATCTTTCAATGCCATCTAGGTTTGACACTGTGTCACAGGACATGAAAGATCCTGAGCCGCCGAGGACGCCAGAGCCCAAGCACACCGAGCTGCAGCCCCTTGACTCCATACAGAAACTTTTTGATATCAACACGCCTGATCCAAAAAATAATTTGATGATGCCAGGGTCGGGTTCCGCGAGCAAGTGGCTTAGAAGAGTAATGAATCCTGCTAATTTTGAGGACTTCCTGCGCAGTCCTACCCCCCGCAAGATGCGGAACAATAATGACTTGTCAATTCTCACATCATCACCACCAACATCATCGAATCTCTTCAGTGAAATTTCTGACTGGACTATGTACGGAACAGCTTCGCCCCATCATAATAGTCCTCGTCCGGTGAAATTGTTCAAAGACGATACTGCTGAGATCGCTGAGAAATAGTCGGACTGTTCAAAAGTTATTTGCATTTGTAATTATAGTCAACCTGTTTATGGTATAACGAATATAACGAACTCTCACTATTTCACAGAGTTGCTATATAACTCGAAGAGGTAAAACCATTAAAGTTACTTGATTATGCATTACAAAAAGGGCCGGAGCCTCCCTCAATATTTCTGTTGACTCTGATATCTGACCAAATCCTGTGGGACACTTGGGTCTACGGCATGGCGTCGGATTAGATCAAAGAGATCTGGAGGAAGGTTCTTTAAAATCGCAAGCATTCGTATCTTGATGCCGCCAAAATTTAGTGGAGGTAGCTTTCGAAGCAGCGTGGCTGGTTGATCGCTTTGCATCAGTTGGGTTCGCATGTCTACAACCTGGGCAACCACAGCAATGATGTTCAAACTACAGCCATATGCAAAATACAGATCCCAGAGAGCAAGCAGTTCTTCCAATGGTGGAGTGCAGGCACTTAAGGTCATCACACTAGCCAATGCATAGATCTCTGCTGTCAGTAATTTCTGCTTTAAACGACGATATAGCTTAGGATCAGTTAGCTCCAACACAGCGTTGACCAACTTTACACCGGTATGAACACCAACTAGATCGGGTGTGACATAGAGAGGGCAATGTTGGCTTATGAGTGTTGAAAATAATGCAAAGGCCTGCGATTCTGTACGGCAGACATATAAGAAAGGAGCACAAAGTACGTTCATACCTTGCACATAACTTGATGCTGAACCTGCAAACCAGGCGTATGCATTCAGGACTCGCAGGAGGCTTTCTTCACTTACCTTCTCCTTGAATTGGCGATCGGTTGCCATAGTTCTAAAGCTATCACTTCGGATTTTGGCATCTAACGGTGATGCTCGTCGATTCACGAGTGCAATATATGTGTCGGCAGCACTAGTTAAATCAATCTGTAGCAGTATTGTCCACACGTAATTACGATATCGACATTGATCTGTTCCTGGTGTGTTTTGCAGACCTGCTGTGAGCACGTCGTATCGCAGCTGCCTCAAATTTTTTAGTAAAAAACTTGGCTGTTTATGGATAGTCGAGTCTACAATATCTCGTGGTGCTTTATTGCTTCCAATTTTGCTTTCCTTCGTCCGGAGTTTATTCATGTGGGCTTTCGTTCTGCAGAGCTCTCTCCGGTTGTTTATGTTTCTGAAGTGCGGGTAGAGCTTAAGGTTAGGTAAAGCCCAAGAGGGAAACGTGGGTAAGAAATCGTTTCATCAGAGAGTTGAAGGATAGCGCTTCAGCATTATTTGCGATTAAATTAAAATAATCTAGAGTGTGAAACACAATCTATTTTTCCCCTGAAAAAGTAAACTCTTTGAATACAAATAGTTTTTGAAGACAATTACAGTAGGAACTGTCATATGGATTCTATGTATTGTATTAACCTAGCAGATGAGCTTTGTCATCACTTCGATTGCTTTATGGATTCGGCTCTGAAGAAACTCGAGGCCGATCTTCTTTTACTTGATGAGGAGTCTAATCACCCATTGCTAACATTTCAGAATGGAGCTGTCAGTGGTGTGGATCTCAATGTTGCCGGTTCTAGATTTTTTTCAATGAATAGGCTTGCGCAGAATCTCAAGATGGGGCCACTCAAACAGATTGTAGTTGCACGCGAAGGCAGCATCGAGCTTGATACATGCCACAAGAAAACGGTAGCTGTTGTCACAAATACCAGATTTGACAGGGCAGTTGTGGCTGACTCGCTTGTAGATCAATTGCTCAAAGATTAAAGCAGCCTGCATCAAGATTCCAACACCCAGTCAATTGTACACTATAAGGCATTGAGGCATTAAAACCTAAGGAAAGTAAAGTGGCATTTAAATAATAAATTATGTGCGTCATTAGGATTTCATGAAAAGCTCTCTTCCAGCCATTCCTGCTCGAAGATTAAGCAGTCTTTGTTCGAACTCAGCATTGGGCAAGACGGGCTCACGGATATTGATGACAGTGAAGGCTTTCATGGACGAGTCATCTACCACTTTTCCCAAGAATTCGTAGACAGCGCCGATCTCGAGTGGAGGCAGGGCATTACCTGTGTGTACTATGATGCTTCCGTCACTGAGCTGCAATGTGACCTCAGTGCCTTCAATACGATCTACCTTTCCAATAACAAGAACGCTCTTATCGAGGTGATGTGGCAAAGTTTTCGCTGTTGCTCGGGGATTCGGCTGCGCAGTGATATTCTCGATATTCATTTTTCAGAGCTGTGAAAACGCGTTTTGTGTCGTTGTGCTGACGCGCCACTAATTACAATATAACTCCTCCTATTTTAAGGGTTGATCAGCTTAGTCGTGCCTTGGGTTGCAACCAGATCTTTGGTCTCAGCTATTAGGCACCCCTAGGAATCGCCTGTACAAAGAGGCGTGACCCACCACTTCCCAGCGGATCACCTCGCAATCCGGGAGGATGCGATTAGTCCTGCCAACCTTGGATCTGTTCGAGGCCTGTACTCACATTATGTCGTAACGTGACTATTTCCTCTTCCAAAAAAACACAAAAGACCACAAATTTCAAAAATATCTCAAGGAGGATTTCTGGGTCATCTAAATGGCGAAGTTGGACCCATCTGAAGTGACTGTTGTTTCCGAGGAAATTTACGCTCCACATGTTGTGTTAATTGACAATTACGATTCATTTACGTGGAATATTTATGAAGTGCTTTGCCGAGAGGGAGCCAGGGTCTCGGTTTACAGAAATGATGAGATCACCATTGATCAGATTCGCGCGCTCAATCCTGATCACATTTTGATTAGCCCCGGTCCTGGTAACCCAGAAGAAGATTCGGGTATCAGTAGAGAAGTTATCAAAGAATTTATGGGAAAGGTTCCCATATTCGGCGTTTGCATGGGTTTGCAATGCATGGTGTCTATGCTTGGTGGTAAAGTTGAATTTGCTGGTGAAATTATGCACGGTAAGACGTCACCTATTTCTCACGATAATTCCGGATGCTTCCGTGGCGTTAGTCAGGGTGTGAGTGCTACTCGTTACCATTCTTTGGCGGCCAAGTTCGAAAATATTCCGGATTGTTTGCATGTTACTGCACGCATCGAAGGCACTGATATGGTACAAGGTGTTCGCCACCGTGAATTCGTTGTTGAAGGTGTTCAGTTCCATCCTGAGAGTATCCTTACTCAGGAGGGATCCGTAATGCTTCGCAACTTCCTGCAGTACAAGGGTGGTACCTGGGCAGAAGTCAACAAATATCTTCCTGGTACTACGAAGACTGCTCAAAAAGAGAATGAATCGATTCTTGACAAGATTTATTGCCAGCGAAAGCTCGATGTTGCTGCTAAATCAAAACTTCTGGGTCAGACTCTTAACGATCTAGAACAGAGCATATCTATGGGACTTGCTCCTGAAGTCATTGATTTCCGTGAGCGGCTAGTCAAAAACATGGATTCATCACACGCAGCATTGATTGCCGAAATCAAGAGAGCATCTCCATCTAAAGGTATCATTGCTGCCGACATTCACGCTCCAACTGTGGCTAAAGATTATGCATTGGCAGGTGCATCTGCCATCTCTGTGCTTACAGAACCGACGTGGTTCAAGGGCAGTCTTGATGATCTTGTACAGGTAAGGCGATCACTTGACATTGTGTCTCGGTCGACGGGAAACCCCCGTCCTGCATTGTTGCGGAAAGAGTTCATTTTTGATGTGTATCAGATTGCCGAGGCTAGATTAGCTGGCGCTGATACTGTGCTCCTCATTGTAAAAATGCTTGGTGATCACGAACTCATTCCACTAATGGAATATTCCCGCAGGTTGGGCATGGAGCCCCTAATTGAGGTGAGCAACAAGTCCGAGATGAACAGAGCCCTTAAATTGGGCGCGAAGGTCATTGGCGTGAACAATCGCGACCTGCATTCGTTCAATGTTGATCTCAGCACTACTTCAAGCTTGATCAGCTTGACAAAAGATACGGACGTTGTTTTGGTAGCTCTCAGTGGAATCTCTGGCGCTGAACAGGTCGCGAAATACGCTGCAGAGGGTGTCAAAGCTATTTTGGTGGGTGAATCGCTAATGCGTGCAGCAAACACAAAAGAATTCGCGCAAAAACTGATCAATTTTGCTTAAAATTTTACTCAGATTGAGGCGACAAAAAAGAAAAGAAAAGAAACGCAATAGGCACAGTAACTATGAGCGGAACAAGAAGTATTTGTATACTGTATCATAATCATAATTTTATATAGTCATAAAAGAAGCATAATCATCATGTACAAGTCGGAAAAGAGAGTGAAACCACACTCGTAATCTAGAAACATATCACAACTTTGCCTTCAAGTCCTTGTAAGTTGGTTCCAACCTCCACAAACGTGTAATCTCATCAGGGATTTTCTCATTAGCAATGGCCTTCTTAACAATTGACACAGGAATTGACATTGACATGTCGGGCATGATCTCTCCGGTGATGTTATCCCGTGCATTCGAGGCCATAATTCCCACGAGCTCATTGTGATTATTGAAGATCGCGCCCCCACTGCTGCCGTTCCAACATCCTGCAGATGTCACCAACATGCCTGGAACATTTTGGCTAACAATTCCTCGAGATTCTAAAGGCAGCGAAGTTGCGCGAGGCATAAATAGGCCATATCCGACCGACCGAATCGGCGAGCCCACCTCCGGATCGGAAGCAGCCAAACTAACCGGGGGAAGAGACAGGATCGGTTGTTCAAGCTTTATTAACACGAGATCGAGACCCTTCAAAGGGATTTCCACATCTGCTGCACGTCTCAGTTCGTGAGGACCTGCCCAGATCTCTAGCTTTTCCTTTGCATTGTCCTGTACAACGTGATTATTTGTGGCGACTAAATCTGGAGCGACAAGTACACCAGATCCCCACGAAACAGAATTGTTAGATCTTATGATGACGGACACCACACCTTGCCAAGTAGAACCGTGGGATGTCAAGCTCTTGTCAAACAAATCCTGTGCTGACGCTGTGGGGTTCTGGAATCTAGCTGGGAGATACTTGTTAATAACGGACCACGGAACGCAGGCCATGAGTCTTCCTTGGCCGTTACTCTTGATGACAGGTCCCAATACGAGACCAACGGAGTGTGTAACAGTGTTGATCAGGCCACCTTCCATTCCGTCAAGACATCTTGCGTCAATTAGAACGAGATCTGAGCTGACCTGGCTCACTACACCAGTTGATACATAACCGTGAAAAAGAGCCGTGTGACTGCCTGCAAATGGAGAGCTAGTTACAGTGACGTCCTGTGCCAACTGCCACAAACTTCCTCCGTCAGCGGGTTTTAACGGATTTAGTGTGAGACCGGCTAGCCGCTGAGCTGTAGATGCAGGATCGCTGAATCGAAGCACAATCAGTTTTGGATCGGGCACAGAGAATTGGGCACCGAATAGTTGCAATCCCTCGGACACTTCCGGCAGTTCGCTCTCAGCGGTGACTTCGAGATTTTCCCAGATCACCTCGGCTAAAGATGTATGCAAGGCGCCTAATGCCCGGTTGTTCCGGAGCTTCAATTGATTCGCTAACAGCGAGGACACAGTTACAACTATTTCGCCATTATTCAAGGAATTGTAGATGTAAACTCCAGAAGCCGTTACGCCATTTTTCAGATCGCTGCATAGTGTTATAGGCGCCCATCTCATTGTAAGCTTGACCCACCCGGTCTTCACGTCCTAAATATAAAAAGACCCTCACCCCCGGGCCCGATAACACCGTCTTTCGCACTTTTACCCCACATGATACTTATGACTATGCCGTGGATAAATGCCTAAATGCAGGGACGGAAGATTGAAACGAAAATGAAAACAACATGTGCATTCAAACAAAACAGGACGAAAACGGTTGAGAGAAAATAATAAGGTTTGGTACAAAACTATACGAAAATGAGCTAAAAATACTGTCATTATCTGTGCTGGCTTATTCGAACACTACACATTATTTGGGATTTCCCTCTTCCTCCTACCTGCCATTTTATAAGTTGAAATATTGTCAACCACTGTTCTTAGGGTTCACCCACCGTACTTTATATAGATGCCCGCAAGATGGATTTAGCAGGAATGATCAATGATGGGGCGGAAGCACTGCATAGAGGTTCTGTAGATAAAACAGGAAGTGCTCCGCCTACTCCGGTGTTGGACACGCGCAGCTCCTCGATCGCAGACTCGGAGTCTGCAAGTGAGACAGCAGTGCAAAGCCCAGACACACACCACCAGCGCCCCAGGCAAAACGGATCGGGCCGCCAACGTGGGCAGATTCCCCGATGGGCACATATTTACAAAGGCCGCAATAACAAAGTGCGCGACCCCAGAAGATGGAAGCTGTCAGAGACGAGACCAGAATTAACTAATATGTTTGATGACGACGTGCAGGCGCCATCGGCACCTCAACCGGCCGTAGCTGCTCCGTCGGCAGCAGCAGACGTCGAACCCCAAGCAGCACCTAGCTCAGCGGCACTTCCGCCGTCACCGTTCCGTCCGTTTCCGATCCCAGCTACAGCAGCCTCGGATATCGGTCCCGGTGGTAATCTCAGCCTCACAGGTCTTTCTGCGTCGATGGCGGGTTTGATCCCAAATGACGATCAGACCAAAGTGCTGGCCGGCTGGCTTTTCGAGAGGATCGAGAAAATCACCGACCGTGAACAGCTGCGGTTCATCGAGGTCGAGTTCAAAATGGGCACGATTGCTGACGACAACGATCTGAGACACCGGTTCCCCACGCTGAGCGAGGCGGTTATCGACCCGATCTACTGGCGACAGCATAATCTGAAATTCAAGACCGCTATCAACGAGCGGAGCTTCCGCTCACTGGAAACGCTGTGTGACTCTATTGAAGTGGCAAACGCAGCAAACGACCGAAACACGGTATTACGGTCAAACCAGCTCCTGACGGACGAAATGTTCCAGGTGCAGTGTGACGATATCAGCACGACGGGCAAGACAAGAGTGCGCGTGTCTCGAGACGACCGCGGCCGAATTATCGAGTGCATACACAAGGAGCGAGTCGGTGATATTTTCCTGTCACTGCCGAACACACCGTTTGATCTCAAGATGTCCATGAGTCTGGAAACGCCCGTGAACTACGAAAGAATAGTGGCACCGCAAATCCAGGGCGTTACTCCGAGCTTTGTTCGTGACAAAAACCGGCTGAAATGGGTTTCACGTGGGTGCACTGTTGATCTCACGTCGGTTCATTCAAAAGGGGTTGCTGGCATGCCTCCTCAGGTCGTTAAGGAAGGTGAAATCGAAGCGAACATGGAGCTTCTCGGCAACGTTCTGCAGGAGTACCGCGGTGGAAGAAATAAAGCAGAGAGTCTGGACAAGTTCTTGGAAGTAATAAGGTACACTGTTGATTCGGCGCGCTTCCTATTGAGAAATATTTAAAAAAAAATAAAAAAGATAAAAAGAGACTTCATATATCTGTAATGCATATAGAATCATCCATATAAAACAGAAAAATAAATAATAATAAGTATTGGAAGGAGCATTCTATCTGGTGTTAATAGCGGATTCCTCCCAGTTCTCCAGATTCGTGCCCATGTTGCCACGATGCCTTCGCTTGTAATCCTCTGCGAGCTCGTGAGTGATCATTTCGGATATTCCTTTTGCGATTTCGAACGCACGCTGCGTGAACTTCGTGAGGGTTGTTGTGGAGAGCTGAGCACCACCGGCCTTCGTGATCTGGCAAAGCTCACGGTCTTTATTAACAGTGATGGTGATTTCACCTTTTCTCAGCGCCTGCTCTGCGGCCGTAGCGTCGAGCAGCGCTATCATATTCAAGTTCTCGTCATCGGCAGCATCTTGTTCATTGTCGTCGTCATCATCATCTTCCATATCTGACTCATTGTTGGAGGCCACCTTCGGCAAAAAGCTCCAGGAGACACTGATAGGCACATGCAACACCGATAAGGGCACCGGCTGTCTATCTCGCACATCATGGATGATGATGTTATCGCCCTCAACGGATGTATCTGGTCGACGGAAATGGAGCAGGCCAGCAATCACACCGATACAGGTAGCATCCACTAGCCCGCCATCGTAATTAAGGTAGTGCACATCCGCTCTGATCTGCCAGCAGCGCTTGCCGGCAACAATGAGCAAACTTTCTAAGTCAACAGCGTTGGATCTTCTCACGGCCTTCTCGATCATTCTCGATACCAAAATTTCCTCAGAGCCGGTCGAGCGGCCATTTTCAAAATCTGGAGATGCCATGGAGCTGATGTCCGTGCTTATGTGGAACAGGCCCTCAAACGGGCGTTCTGGAGCAGGCAGCTTGACGGAGGCACTGACTTGGACAATCAACTTTGTGTTGCCCAAACAGACCTCTACGTTTCCATACTCGTTGCCGAATTTCAACGAGAGCTTTCGCATCTCATCGAACCCGCGCCCATCTAAACGAGTCTCCTCTGCGAGCAGCTGATTCAAGAAATCTTTCTCGAGATTGCTCATACGGAAAGCGACGTCAGGAAATGGAAATTCGCTATCAGGGTTGCGTACAGTGTGTATAGAAACCAGGCAAATTGAGAATCTGAAATACACAAAGGATATCCAAAAGATATCCAACTAATATATATCCAAAAAGGTATCCAAAAAGAAGATATATTCAAGTTTATTGTCAAAACTTCTATAATAATAGGTGTTTTACATATCTGTGCTGACTGCCTCATTGGGGAACGTCACACTCCCGACATGGCAGCATCTACTCGTGGGCAATCGAACAAAGCTCCGCACCCAAGGAAGGCGCAGACCTGCAGGAACCGGCAGACCATCGGGAAAGCCCCTCTACTGATTGCAAACTGAGGGAGATTGAGAACATTTCATGGGTTCGCAGATTGGACGGACGGCGAGCTTCTTTTTATAGATTCCTTCACGTGTTTACGCGCATTTTTCAGGGCACGGTACTGCCGGTTTCGTACCCCAATATGTCAGGTTGGAAATGTGGTAAGAATACGGTAATAGTACCCCCCATAGCCACCGCTCTGATATATACCACCAATATATATACCACGAACCGTCACCTCGACACCTGCCACTAACTTAGAACGAAATGAGTGTTTACATTGTTGCGACCGCGCGTACTCCCATTGGAAGCCTGCTGGGCTCTCTTGCGTCCCAGACGTATGTGGACCTGGGTGCCCACGCCGTGAAGTCGGCGCTCGAGCGCGTTCCCCAGCTCAAGCCCGAGGACGTCGAGGAAATTGTGTTCGGCAACGTCTACGGCGCGAACGTCGGCCAGAACCCGGCGCGCCAAGTCGCCCTGAAGGCCGGCCTCACGGAGGAGACGATCTCGACGTCCGTGAACAAGGTCTGTGCCTCCGGCTTGAAGGCCATCCAGCTCGGTGCGCAGGTCATTCTCACGGGCGGCGCCGACGTCGTCGTGGCCGGCGGTGCTGAGAGCATGACGAACGTCCCGCACTACCTGCCGAGCCTCCGCCAGGGCTCGAAGTTCGGTGGGGCCACCGTTGTGGACGGCCTTGAGCGGGACGGTTTGCAGGACGCGTACAGCGGCCTGCCCATGGGCAACGCCGCCGAGGACACGGCGAAGCAGTACAACATCACGCGCGAGCAGAACGACGACTTCGCCATCGAGAGCTACAAGCGCGCGCAGAAGGCCACGGCCGAGGGCAAATACACGGAGATCGCGCCCGTGGAGATCCCCGGGGTCCGGGGCAAGCCGAGCACGGTCGTGGCGAAGGACGACGAGCCCTCGCGCTTGGACGAGTCGCGTCTGCGCACGGCGCGCACGGTTTTCCAGAAGGACGGCACGCTTACTGCCCCGAATTCTAGCAGCTTGAACGACGGTGGTGCGGCCGTTATTCTGGTTAGTGAGAAGAAGCTGAAGGAGCTCGGCCTCACGCCGCTTGCGCGCATCGTGAGCTTCGCCGACGCGGAGCAGGCGCCCATCAAGTTCCCGACGACGCCCGCGAAGGCCACGGCGAAGGCCCTGAAGATGGCCGGTCTGGACGTGAACCAGATCGACTTCTTCGAGTTCAACGAGGCGTTCTCCGTCGTCGGCATCGCCGTGCCGCAGCTCCTGAACGTGCCTGCGTCGAAGGTCAACGTCTACGGCGGCGCCGTCGCGCTGGGCCACCCGCTGGGCTGCTCCGGTGCGCGCATCGTCACGACGCTAATTTCTGTGCTGAACCAGGAGAACGGCAAGTACGGCGTGGCGGCGATCTGCAACGGCGGCGGCGGCGCGTCGGCCATGGTCATCGAGCGTCTTTAGCTAGCTCGGAGGGAGTCTAATATGGGCACAAAGTTGTAGATTGTTGATTTTGTTGAATGGGCGACTCTCTCAAAATGGGCTCCGAAGGGTGAGGTCGTTCTTCGTTGAGCTTCAGGTGTTTGCGAGATTTCGCGTGAAATTTCACATACCCACCATTTGTACTCTTTTCTCCATTAATGATTATTGTTCTGCAAGCAGAGGTTGAGACTCAAAAGGGGACAAATGCTTTTTATTTTATTTCATATATAATCATGCTTATGACAAGGTTAAAATGTAGAAATGTTCAGGCTCCAACAGTGAAGCACGCCATCGAGAACGAGCCCAGGTCCCAGGACTCGGAGTTCCAGAAGATCCTCTCGTTCTGGCCGGCCGTGCCGAGGACGTACAGCGCCGGCAGGAAGTGGTCGGGCTCCATCTGCGACTGCGGTCCGTACTTGTGCTTCTGCCAGTTCACCACGGGGTGGTTCACGGCGTCGTCTCTATCCACCGACTTGTCCTGAGTGACGCCTTTGATCCAGTCGACAAACTCCACGGCCCAGGGCTGCGGGGTTTTGGACCCGAGCTTAAAGTACTCGAAGTTGTGCACGAGGTTGCCCGAGCCAACAATCAGAATGCCCTCGTCTCTCAGCTTCGCTAACTGTCGGCCCAGCTCGTAATGGTACGCCATGGACTTCCGCGTGTCCAAAGAGAGCTGGATCACGGGAATATCCGCCTTGGGATACATGTGTCGGATGACGGCCCAAGTGCCGTGGTCAATGCCCCAGTTTTCGTTGCCCACCAAGTTGGCCTCTTTGCCATTGTTGATCGTGCCGACAATTTTAGCGACCTTTTCGGCGAGCTCGGGGCTTCCGGGAGCAGGATACTCGACCTCGAACAACTCTTTGGGGAAATTGCCGAAATCGTGGATAGTTTTCGGATCTTTTTGCGCAGTCACGCTCGACTCCGGCACGAACCAGTGCGCGGAGATGGATAAAATGGCCTTCGGCTTGGGCAGCGATTTGGCCATTGCTTTCCAGTTCTTGACGAACTCATCATCGTCTCCGGCCAGGGCCAGCATGGGGTTACCGTGACCGACGAAAATCGCAGGCATTCGAGTCATTGTGTTGTAATAGAGCTTGGTGCTAATCAGAAGACTTAAACCGATCAGAAAAATGTAAACGAGCTTGGACATGAATATTAGCAAATGAGGGACATCTTATATACGCTTCAACGGCCGCACATCAGAGCCACCGCCTTACAGATGATTATGAGAATGTCACTTATCGAGCATGCAGGCATCCAACCACGTGACGCCGGATCTCCGCTTTCTGCGGGTGGGGCTCCGATTGTTATCGCTCTGAGTCGTCGAAAGAGTCGCGGCTCTCCAGGGTAAGGCACACCCTTACATCATGTATACGCATCTCTTACATCATGTATGGCACTCTTAATGAAAGATGGATAATTTGGTTTGCATCGGAAATACGCGCCGGAAATACGCGCCGCTCGAGGTACCTGCGGTTTCCCGATGACAGCGAAACGCAGGCCGGTGGTTCCACCGGTACGGTTCTGATGTTCTAGGGCTCCGAGCTCACGGAATCGTGAAACTCATCACAACTGAAACTCACCACTGGGGTTCATGGCCATGCCCCAATCAACTCGATCTATTATTTGGCAGCCCATCTGTCCAGTTGGATCAAATGTACATACGGTGCCTTTCTCGGAGTAGAATCCGGTTACAAAGTGTAGGTAGATTAATTTATTATAGTATATGCAGATAGCTAGAGTGAAAATAAAAAAATGTCGATATTTTTTGTAAAATCTAGAAGCTTCGTCGGATGAGTTTCACGGTGCATGTCTGTGACTGATGGAACTCATAATGGGGGGAGTGCACGCCCATGTGACACCCGACCAGCATGCACACGCATCGCTTAGCCGCTACACAGATGGGCCTGAACAACATGTAAGTTATGTAAAATCGGTGCTAATTTGTCCCTTAATCGTTGATTTCTCGGCAATTTCGGCACTGACAAGATTCACGAGCGGGGCATATATATATAAGTTTGCATGCAAAGATCGCGGACCTTATTCAGCATGAAGAGATTTATTGACATTGCGGCGAACCTGACGGATCCGCAATTCCGGGGTATCTATCGCAACAAGCAGCGCCATGAGCCGGACCTCGAGGCCGTCATCAAGCGCGCGAAGGAGGCTCATGTGTCCGAGATTCTCGTGACGGGCTGCTGTCTCGAGGAATCGCGCCTGGCCTTGGAGATGTGCCGACAGCACCCGGGCTATCTGTTCAGCACCGTCGGTGTGCACCCCAGCAGCTCCGGGTCAATTCCCGAAGAGCCCGAGGCGCGTGAAAAGTACTTGGGCGAACTTGAGAAATTGGCCACGGAGGGCCGCGCCGAGGGCCATGTGAAGGCGTTTGGCGAGCTCGGATTGGACTACGACCGGCTGTTCAATTCGACCGTTGAGATTCAGCAGCGAGCCTTCGCGGATCAACTCAAGATCGCTGCGCGGTTGAAGCTGCCGCTGTTTTTGCATTCGCGCAACTGCCATGAGGACTTCCACCGCATGTTCGAGCCGTACGCCGACACGCTGAAGGGCGTTGTGCACTCGTTCACCGGCACGTTAGAGGAGATGCAGGACCTGCTGTCGCTCGGGCTGTACATTGGCGTGAACGGGTGCTCGCTGCGGACCGAGGAGAACCTGCAAGTCGTTGCGCAGATCCCGCTGGACCGGCTGATGCTCGAGACGGACGGCCCGTGGTGCGAGATTCGGAAGACGCACGCGTCCTTCAAGTACACGACCCCGCTCCCCTACGAGTTTTCGAAGACGCCGGAAAAATGGCAGCCCGGAACCCTGGTGCGCGGGCGCAGCGAGCCCTGCGAGATCGGCAGCGTTGCGGAGGTCGTTGCGGCGATGCACGACGTGGACGAGCAGGTCGTTATCGACGCGGCGCTGAAGAACACGCTCGACGTGTTCAAGTTCGAATAGACTGTACAAATACATAAAGAACCAAATACAAAAGATAAACAAAGATATCAAACTAAGAAACAAAGACACAAATATAAAATCTGAAAATCAAATGCAAAATTGTACAGAAAGGACTACAAAACAGTGCCATACTCAAGATCCCACACCAGACTGTACAGACAAGACAATAAACAAATAAAGACAAATTTGACAAATTTAGAAAAATATCAAATATCAAGAAATTAGATGCGCACAATATCAAATTAGGACATTACACAAAGTGGGAAAGCAGCACAACACTCAAAATTCCACACCAGACTGTACGAAATAGAGATCACAAAAGCAAACAAAATCAAATGTCAAAAACCAAATGCGTAAGGTGCAAAAATACAAAAACTGAAAAGTTCAGATGTTTCTCTAGACTCTAAACACATGGTGCACTATCAAAACATTAGACTGTACGAAGTGAAGATCAAATAGAGTGCAAATTAAGACAATTAGACAAATATCAAGAAATCAGATGCGCGAAAGCGCAATAGCAAGGACGTTAGATGTTACATTGAAAACGGGCAACTAATAGTCAAGAACATTAAGTATAGATTATACAAGTACAAATAGAGATCAGATAAATTCGAAAACAAGTAAACACAAAAAACAAATTGAGAAGTGTGCAAATAAAACATAAAAATTAATGGCATGAAAAGTGAACAGTACCCAACATTAAGGTTAGACTAAGACAGACTGGACTAGACGACTACACACTCAGTATAGATGTTACGGTATAAGCTGCAGAAAGTACAATGTCAAGACATTAAGTATAGATGATGCAGTAGACGGCACAAAAATAGTACAATGTCATTGCACATTCTCGCTGCACATCCATTGCAGCGTCTTCATTGCAGCATGACGTCTGCATTAGCTCCTCAATGCCGCATTGAGTCGTCATGCAGACATAACATATACTAATATTATCTTCTTATGGCATCATAATGATTGCATCATCACGCCCTCATTGCAGCATTGCATCATCACGTCCTCATTGTAGCATTGCAACATTTGTCCCTTTTTGCAGCATTATGTTCTCATTGCAGCATCATGCCCGCAGCATTACGTGCAGTACTACATAACATGTTACTAGACAGTGCAGAAATCAAGAATAAGGACAAATGAAGACAAACAAGGACAAACATAGGCAAAATCAGATATCAATAATTTAGGCACGAGAAGTTCAATATCAAGAATAAGACAAATAAAGACAAACAAGGACAAATATAGGCAAAGTTAAATATCAAGAAACCAGGCACGAGAAATTCAATATCAAGACCATTAAGTTTAGATGTTACAAAGCTGTACAAAGACCACATAGCGCATCAAAACAAAAGTTAGATATCACTAGACTGTACGAAAATATCAAGGACGTGATACACTGTACAAAATAATACAATCGCAAGAACATTGAGTATGAATGTTACTAGAATGCAAAATGTGCAATATTCAAGCTCAGATGTTATTGAACTGTACAAAATGCGATATGTTAAGTTGATGTTACTAGACAGTACAAAATAGTGCAACATCAAGCATCAAGTCCAGATCTTGCTAGACAGCACAAAGTGAAATATCAAGGGTGTTAACAGTATAAAATAAAGCAATACTTAAAAACTCGACTGTACAGAAGTGCAATATCAAGGATGTTAGTAGACAGTACAAAAGACCCAATAGCACAAAAGGGTGGACTGTACAATAGTGCAACGTTGAACATCAAGTATACGTTACGGAGTCAAAATCGTGTAGTCAAGAACGGAGATATTGCATAACGCATAACGTCGTATAAGTCAAGGACATTAAGTAATAAAATATAATAAGGCGGAAGGACCGCGTTCGGAGCGTTCAACTGCGCTCCAACCAACAATTCACTGCTCCAAACAATTGAATCGTCAACAGGCCAACCGCGTGATGTATTTGCTTAAGCGCTAATAGTTTATAAATAATAACGGTAGGTTAAGATTGGCCTGCTCCATTCTCCAAATATCAGGCAATCAAGAGCCATTTCTCGCAAAATCAATATTTTTTCGTAAAGGATCAGTCCCCTTTCCTTGTTGAAAAGATAAGGAAAAACGAATCCCTAGAGTTTGCGTGCCGATTTAAAAAAAACCTCATGAGGAGAAAATCACTCCTTCTCCTCCTTCTTGGTGGCATTGACATCCTCCTGCTCCTCCACGGAGCCTGCGTCCTCCTCGTCCTCATAATCATCCGGCATGTGCATGTTCAGCCGCAGGCCTATGCGGGAGAGGAGCGACGTCGCGTCTGCGGCGTTCAGCCGGTTCGCGCCGTCGCCGCCCCCAAACAGCTGCTGCACGAGCTGGCTCGCCTCGGGCATGGGCAGCTCGGCCTCGTCGTCGTCGTCGTGCGCCGTCTGCCCGATGTCGGAGCCGTGCGCGCCGCTTCCACTACCGGCGGCGGCGCCGGCATGCGCGCCCGCGCGGCCGCCGCGGCGCCGCGCCTCGATCTCGGCGCGGACCTCGTCGATGCTTCGTTTCGCGACGGGCCCGTCCTGCTTCGCGACGCGGTCCGCGACCATGTCGAACCACTGCTCCTTCGTCTGGCCGGGCTGCAGCAGCGCGACGATGCACGCCGTCATGTTGTCGCAGCCGATGCCGCTCATGTCCGAGTCCGGCGCAAGGCACTCCTCCATCATGAGCTCGCAGATCTCGGGCAGCGGCATGCGCTCGCTCACGGCGCGGCGCACGAACTCGACGGCCTGCTGCGACGTCATGCAGTCCCAGATGCCGTCGCACGCGAGGATCACGAACTCGTCCGCGGCGTCGAGGCTATGCGCTATCACGTCGGGGAACGCCGTGACGATCTGTTGTTCCGGCGCGAGGCGCGCGTTGTTCTTGAAGTTGAAGTCGCCGAGCGCGCGGCTCAGCGCGAGGTTCGCGTTCACGCGGCCCATCTCCACAAACCCGCCGGCCGCGTTGATGCGGCTGCGCTCGCCCTCGTTGTCCGGCTTGTGGTCGAAGCTCAGCGGCTTCGCCGTGCCGTTGCGGCCGAGCACCGTGCGCGAGTCGCCCGCGTTCGCGCAGACGATCTCGGACTCCGTGATTATGGCGGCCGTCGCGGCGCACCCGCTGCCGTCGAAGTCGTCCGTCTGGCTGCGCGCCTTCAGCTCGGCGTCGAAGGCGAGAAAGCCGTCCTGCAGCGCGCGGCCCCAGTCGTGCTTCGCGAACGCGGGCGACGCCTTCACGAGCTCGTGCACCTGGCTGCCGGCGAACTGCGCCGTCTTCTCGCCGCCGTGGCCGTCGTACACGGCAAAGAAGCTGACCTTCGGGTCCGCGCTCAGCTCCAAGACCGTGGCGTGCGCGTCCTCCATGCTGATGCGCCAACCCTGCATGGACGACACGCCGTACACCCGCCGGTTGTCTTCACCCATGGCGGTGTCCTTGTCCGTCATCGGCTGCGACAGGATTTGACCCATTTTTGAAATATATTATGCGCTTAATGATGGGTTTTCTCTTTTTACGTCACTGGAATTTTTGGGGCGGTGTGGTAGATGACGGGCCTGAGCCAGATGGGAAAGGGCAGCAGGGGGGTGAGAGGGAAGAGAACACACAGAGACCGAAGGAGGGAGGGGGCGGTCGTGGGTGGGTGGGATGGTAATGGCGGTAGGCTCCCAAATGGGCTTGTCGGCCACTGCTAATTAACGCTGCTGGGTTGACGCTGCTGGGTTGACGCTGCTGGGTTATCGCTGCTGGGTTATCGCTGCTATTAACGCTGCTATTAACGCTGCTGTTAACGCTGAGCAGCGAGTCTAGGGCAGGGGCGGAAATTTTCTCGAGCGGCGAGAAGCCCACGCCTTCGGCCACTCACTAAACCGCTACCACTACCACCGGTACCGCACGACTCCACCCACACACTCCACCCACACACCCACACGAAACACACGCACGCACTTACTGTACAGCGGGGGAGGGTGTGACACATTCGTTATACGACAATGTGAACATCTGCTGCGTGATAATAATAGATTGGAACGTGCGTGATTTTATCATATTCAAGTGCATAGGCGGGATCTAGATCAGCCAGCGATAACACAAGATAGTCATAGAGTCATAGCGATAATGATCGTGTAGTCATATGATAAAGTGACAAGGCATGAATATATTCATGCCTGAATATATTCAGTCAGTAATGATACTGTGAAAGATATATCGACACGACAACAGTCATGGTCTAAGATACAGTGTTACAGCCATAGTGATATAGTGAAACATGAATATATTCAAGGCAGACTAGCAGTAATGATAATGAGAATAACATATTGATACGGCAACGGCCATGATCTATGATATAAAAATTGTACAGTGATAGTGATAATAATACAATCACACATAGTGATACGAGGCACATGAATATATTCGCATAGTTTGTAGTAATGATAATGATCGATGATGATATACAATGATAAGCGAAACGGGATAGAATGACACATGGAGATGATGATCCGATAACCATTTTAGACAGACTTTAGCGGCTAGTAAGATATGACGATAGTGTTCTATTGGTAGTGATACAACAAACATATTCAGACATTAACACTGGTTAGATGATGCAATGATAATAAAGACCATAGCTAGTGATCATAAACTGATAATGATACAAGACATATTTTGGGTCAACAACGACGAGAGACGATGATATATCCAGTAGCCCGAGATGTCATTAGCAGCTAAAGGTAATACAATGATATAATCCATTTAGGCCTTAGGGCCTGCTTAGGATGATGCACTGACAGTAATCGGATCCATATTTCAACGTTAATGGCGGCTAATGATGATATATTGATAATGATACAAGGCATAACTTGGACGCTTATAGGAACGATATAATGATACAATCCGATGATTTGGCCATGACGATCATGATAAGAGCCAATGGCATATGCGTTCATAGCGTAACGATATAATGCTAGCTATTATTGCAGCTTTCCCAGCGACAATATAGTGATATAATGATTGAGACGCCAGCCAGTGATGATACAATGATATAGTCCAATAAGTCTGCTCGTGATGATAATGACAAAATCCATGACTTAGACGTTAGCAGCGTACATAAAGGATCCAATGCATTTTAGGCATTCCCACCGACGATATATGATATGATTCGTTAATATAATACAATGCACATGTTAAAGAAAGGCCAGAGTCGGCTCTGCTATTATAACGATATCAATTATGTTCCAGCATTATTTAGTGTCGTCGCATGCTGCTCGATGCATCATTTCGTTCGTCGATCAAAGCACTTAGTTTCGTCGGTATGGATGCTGCCGGAGAGCGTTGCGCCGCGATGGCCCGCCTCGCTCGTGCGTGGTCTCGGTGCCCGAGTCCACGTCCATGTCCACGTCGGCTTGCGGGGTTTCGGGCACATCTGCGGCGCTGGTCGGATTTGGGACGCTCGTACTGTCGCTGCGATCCGCATCGTTTGTGGTCATGGTATGGATGGTGATTGTCGTAGTCGGGTGGGCCGGGGTTTCCCGGGTTTCCTGAGTTTCCTCGGCTTCCTGGGTTTCCTGGGTTTCCTGGGTCCCCGGAATCGAGCCCTCTAAGGGCTCTTCCTGCTCTCCGGAAGACTGTGGTGTCTGAGACGGCGACCGGCGCTGTAACGGTGACGGTGGGGGGCGCGGAATGCCCATGTTGAAGTCGAAGAGGCGGTGCGCGCTGTCGGAGAAGTGGATGCGGAACGCGTCGAACAGGCTCTCGTCGACGAACGAGTCGATGTTCGACGCCGCGCCCGTCTCGAGCGGGTTCGGGAAGTACAGCTCGAACGTCGGCGTGCTGCCAAACAGCGCGCGCATCGGCGACCGGATCAGCCGGGGTCTCCGCGGCTCGCCATTCCCATCTGTGCTCGTGCCGTCGGCCGGGCCCGATCCCTCGGTTTGAGTTTCCATCGTCTGCGTCTCCGTATTTGGGTGATCTGTTCCTTGATCTGTTCCTTGATCTGTTCCTGGTTCCGCCCCTGGTTCCGTTCCTGGTTCCGCCCCCGGTTCCGCCCCCGGTTCGTTTGTAGCTGGGGCCGACGCCGTGTCGCTCTGCGATCCGACGCTCGCCGTGTCCTCGCTCGACTCCGAGTCCGACTGGCTGCTGCGGCGCGCGCCGCCCTGCTGCCGCTCGCGCTGCAGCTGCAGCGCCGCCTGGTTCATCACGTCGGACTGCTGGCGCCGCAGCGTCGAGAACCCGCCCTGCTGCGCGCGCCGCGACGTGCGCAGCACGTACGACGACCAGCGCGCGACGTCGAACAAGCTCGACGAGATGCCCGAGCGCTCGAGCTGCGCGAAGATGCGGTCGTGCTCTTCCTCGGTAAAAAAAAAAAAAATATCTTCAGGTTTAAACTCCTCAATATGCCATTTATCCACGTCTGGAGTATCCCAAGGTTTATCTCTATTATGTGTAGAAACCATTATCACTCTAGTATTGTCGTTATCTTGCGAA
>JAKTRQ010000059.1:0-54263 GCA_030579775.1 Starmerella cellae
CGCGCGTCAGCAGTCTCGCGAGCTCGTACAGCTCGTTGCGCACAAGCGCGCCGGCCGTGCCGGCGAGAGGGTACGCAAGCGAGTCGACGAACCGCACAATGCCGTGCGCGCCCGTCGTGTGGTCGATGCGGATGAGGTAGCCGCTGTCGGCGCTGAGCGAGCCGGACGAGCTGCGCACGAGCAGCCGCTCGAGCTCGCGCGTGTCGGCCTGCAGCGGCGCGGGGAAGCTCACGAGGCCGAGCACAAAGTCGAGACTCGCCTCCGTGTACGCCTGCGCGAGCGCGCCGAACACGCTGACGGCCGCGACCTCGAGCATGGGCTTGAAGTAGGGCGCAAACTCGCGCGCGTTCGCGCTGAGGTACGGCGCGAGGCGCGCGATCTCCGATTTCAGCGTGAGCGCGTTGAAGTTCGCGGGCTGGAACAGGTTGAACAGCTGGCGCAGCTCGGGGCTCACGTAGCCAATGACGTTGCGCGCGAGCGCAGCGTCCACGAGCATCTCGCGCGTCGGCAGGCGCTGCAGGTTGATGAGGTTCATCCAGCGGCGCGTGCGGCCGTTGATGTGCGCCGCGTCGTTCGTCGAGGACGAGCCGCGGTTCGCGCTGACGAGCGGCGACGTCGACGGCGCGACGCACAGCAGGCTCAGCACGCAGAACGACGCGATGCGCGACAGCTCGGCCTCGGGCGCGCGCCGCGACGACAGCATCGCAAAGTAGCGGAACCACGTCGCCGCGTGGAACAGGTGGTTCTGCGACACGGCGAACACGCGCGCCAGCGTCTCGTAGTACGTCGCCATGCTGCTCACGGGAATGGGGCGGCGTGTAGCACTTAAAAGCGTGTGCACGTCCTCGATGCTGCGATAAGTTTCCTGCCACAGCTCGAGCTTCACGGCCTGCTCGAGCTGCTCAAAGCGCGTGTCCAGGAACCGCTGCAAAGTGTCGGCGTCCGACAGATCGATGGGGTACTGCGGCGCGTTCTGGGGCATGTGATGCGCGATCTGCTCCGGCGTGACCTCTTTGAGCGCGGCGGCCGTCGAAATCCCCTGCTGCTGCGCGAGCTGCTCGACGGCGGCCGAGCGCGCGGCGTTCAGGTCGGCGTGGTACGTGCTGGACTGCGCAGCGGCGTGCTGCAAATGAGTGCGCAAAAGCTCGGCGAGGCGGCGGAACTCCGTCTTGCGATTGTGCTCCGCGCAGAACCGGAAGGCCGCGGACGCCGCGCGCGCGTAGGCGCCCTCGAGCTTCGAGTTGTTGCGCAGAACGTCGAGCACGCTGCGGTAGTTCTCCCACAAGAATTTGAGCCACGGCGTCACTAGCTCGCGATCCGTGCGGTCCTTCGACTCCTCGTTGCTCACAAGCGCGAGCATGAGGTCCTGCGGGCCCTCCTCGTCCAGGTCGTCGACCTCGGCCTTCGCCTGGTGCTGCTGTTCCTGCTGATCCGCCTTTGTTTGGGCAGCTGCCACAGCCTTTGTGCTGCGTTCAAGCAGATCAGTGACGGCGCGCTCGAGCATCTCGACGCCGTCCTCGCCGGCCGCGGCAATCACAAGCTTGCGGTACTGGTGGAGACCGTCCTTAATGACTTTTCCGCGGCGCAGCTGCACGGCCAGCGCCAGAAACTTCGCAAACACGGGCTCGAGCTGATCAAGCGGCATCGCGCGCGTGCGCTTCGACACGACCGTCTCGTACAGCGCGTCGAGCGCCGCGGCCTCCATGTGCATGGCCTCGAGCTCCTCGGCCCGTTTCAGGACGTTTTCCAGGCGTGGAGCACCGACCATTTTTCGTATAGATGAGGATGAAGGAGATCGAAAATTTCACCTCTGCCAGGCCCGAACCCACGGGACCCTGCCCAGTTCCACTTTAAGGCTGCCCTATATATACATACATATATATCCACATATACATACTCCACATATACATACACCATATATATATTGCGGTTGATTTTAATCGCAAAAAAGTTTGTGAGTTTATAAACTCCACTTAATTGATTGTTCAAATCGCAAGTGAGCTTATGTATTCCACGTAGTTGGTTCTCCGTGGTTTATAACTCAATCAGTTTGTTGGTCAAAATTACAAGTGAGTTTATGATCCCACTAAATAGGTTGTTCCAAATCGCGCGTGGTGAATTCCACTTAATTGTTTGATTCAAATTGCAAGAGATTTGTGAAGTCCAGCTAATCAATTGTTCGAAATCGCAGCGAGTTTACGAATTTCACCCAACTGGTTGCTCAAAATCGCATGGGTTCATAAACCATACTTAATTTGTGTTCCAACGGTGAACTCCACTTAGTTGTTCGCGCAGGGTCGTAAAATGCACTTAATTGGTTGCCCATGGGTTTATAACTCGTTAATTGGTTGTTCAAATCGCACGCCGTGAACATCACTCCGTTGTTCGCGCAGGACATAAACTTCACAATTGGTTGCTCAAATCGCAAGAGTTATGGACCCACTTAATTGGACCTTCAGCAAATGTGCGAATAGCATCCTCTGCACGATCTTGTCCATCTAATCGGCGCCATTCGTCATGATAGATATATTGCTATTGATTCAAATCGCCAGTGAGTTTGTGAGGTTATAACTTGATTGGTTGCTCAAATCGTGCGTGGTGAATCTAACTTAATTGGTTGCTCAAATCGTGCGTGGTGAATCGAACTTAATTGGTTGCTCAAATCGCGCGTGGTGAATTCCACTCAATTGGTTGCAAATCGCGGTGATTCCACTTAATTGGTTGTTCTGAAGGAGCGACAAAGCCATCAACACCAAAGGACGGAGAAAAAGAAAAGGTCCGATACATGCCCGTGCAGGAAAACGTTTGAAAGATCCCGGGCAAATTTCATAAGCCCATTTAGTTGGTTCCAAATCGCGCGATTGATTCCACTTAACTGGATATGAAAGACTACAGCGAGTTGATGAATTCACTTTATTGGTTGTTCAAATGAAAAGGGTATGAATTCCCATAGTAAATCGCTGAGGGCCAGTGGCTTATGAGAGACCGGCTTATTGGAGCTGAAAAGGAACCACGGAATTTATATGTAAAGTAGTTTGGAATCAACTATCATATGTAAATAGGGAGTAACTCAGAGTACATGTAAGATACATCATCCCATTTGGTGTCGCATCAACCCGTTCTTAGTGATTCAGCAGTTGGGCTAATTTGAACAAAATTGGTTAAATGTAGTTATGAGATTAAGTATTCTAACTTGAGCAAACCCAGGAAGATGAGTAGAAATAATTCTCACTTAAATCATTTAAAATCGTTCTAGCTATTCCGACGCAGCTCACGCATCTCCAAAAGAACTCACTTAGTGCGCTTACTGGGAACCTGGGCTGGGAGCTTGCCCTACTCCCATGGACCTGTCCGAGTCGGTGAGCCGGCTGGCCGCAGAATTCTCGGCTCTACTCGAGTCGGTGCAGCAGAATGTCGAGCAAACCGCTCAGCATGAACGTGAAGTCTCTCTAGCATCCCTCGAAAAGGCCCAGGGCCCTGACGGTGTGCTCACAAAGGCAGAGCAAACGAGAGACAGTCTCGAGAGGGCTATCCAGAACTACCGCAAGTTCGAGCAGCAACTCGTGCAATTGGAGCAGATTTACATGATTTCCGAAGACCTAAAACAGGTTGTGCGCGATTTGCGAGATAAAGCTTAATGCATACGCGGCCTCCGAATGCACGTCACTAATGCAGGCACACAACGGAGACGCCATACCTATTTATTATTTATTTCTATTTATTATCACTGTATGTGATGCTCACCGATCCGCTCGTAGGTGTTTTAGTTGATAGATCCCTTCACAAGCGATGATTGTTGGAAAGATGTCGCCTACTCTTCCAAATGAAGCCGGTCCAATGCCCACTAAGACACTTGCTCATGCATTTTGATTCAAATCGCATCATACATTGTATTTCATGAGTGGTTTGCGCACTATTTACCCGATGCAACAGCTTACACCCTCTATCAAATATGTGTTACCAACTCAACAGCAATCATAGCGACCATTCACTAAAAAATTATTACAGCGACCTAAATTCCGCTACCAATTATATGGAGAAATTATTTATTGTTGTACTTTGTTTAATCTTCGATTGTTTCGACATGATCAATGTTTATATTGTTTGCAAAGCGGCAAGGGTTTTGTTCTCATCGATGTGTAGTGTCGAAAACACGGACGACTGGACGCTAAGAGTGCTCGGCTCGCCGTTTGGCGTCAAGCTTTTTGCAGGGTCGGAAGAGATCTCGTCGGAATATTCTCTGAGGCTGCTGAGTGTGAATGCCGACAGCTCACGATTTGTGGCTTCAAACACCAAAAGTCTGATCGTCGGTTCACCTTCCGATTTGTTAGATGCTCTGAAGTCTAGTGAGGGCTCTATCTCGCCAGAAAAGTCCGTTGATCTTGAAGACTCGATTGTTCAAGTCTCCTGGCTCGCTAACGGGTTCCAATTTGTTGCTTTCAGTGAAACCGGGCTGATCTATGTATACAGTGCTGATCTCGAGCTCGTAGCGAAGATTACTGACTTTGAAAACAGCAAGATTTTGCAACTCGATGTGCTGAAAGAGCGACCAGCCTTTACAGTGGCTGCTCAGGGTCATGGAGTGCACGTTTTCGGTGACTTTGACGGTGTCTCCGAAACCAATTCCGAAGCTGATAATAAGGAGAAGCTCGTGCCCCACAACAAAGTCGTTGCACACGGCCATAAAATCAATCCAATCGGTAAGTACCGCAAGATTCTGCACGTCGAAGAGCTACCAGACTCGTCATCTTTAGCGATCATGCAACCAGATGACGACGAAGAGTACAAAGCCGTGCGTTTAGCCCGCACATCTGACAATAATTTAGAGGAAGTGGAGATTGAAGACGCTTGTCCACCATTTGGCGATACTTCAAGGGCATTTGCATGGTTTTCTGGGCTGATTCAAGACTTTCCAGAACCGAAAAAGTACACATATATAGCTGCATGCTCGCAATCCCCGGATATGCTGCTCATGGAAGACACGACAAGACTAGCTTTGAACGACGAATCCGACAAACTGCCACTCACAGAAGAAGACGAAGATGTTGTCCCAGTTGGTGCATCTTTGATGAAGCTCGAAAACACCGTGATTTCTCCGCTGAAAAGCATTGAACGGGCCGAAAACCCGCCATTCTGGCTCATGCTTACACAGGAGGGCCGCCTTCTTGCCTGGAATATTGTCAGCAAAACCGCTGCTCAACAGAAGGTGGGCGTGTTGCCGCCAAAACTACCGGAAATGCCCGGAATCAATCTAAATATCAAGGCAAAGGAGGGCGAGAAACCTAAGGACACCACAGAAGCTAAGCCTGAGGTTAGCGAAACCACTAATGAGACAAAAAATGCCCAGGAGGAAACAACGGTCGCCAATGAAGAGTCCACACATAATAAGGAGGATGAAAACGGACCTGAAGGTACCAGATCTGAAACTTCCAAAGATGAAACAAAAAATATCGCAAAGAATGAGCTTAAGGATTATGAAAAAGACGATGAGAAAGAAAAGCTCAGGAACACGAGCACCGAAATTCAGGGTTCTGAAGCCAAAACTGAGGCATCGACAGATGCTGAAAAGAAGCCAGAAAATTTAGCTACGGATGCGGAGGACAAGTCTGAATCAAAGGGTTCACAGAAGGCAACTGAATCCGAAGAGCCCACGAAGAAAGATACATCCGTCGATGGAAAGGCAGAAGGGGAATCTAACGATGAGTCGAAAAATAGCAAAACCGTTGAGAAGCCGTCCACTGGACTAGGATTTTCTGCTTGGGCAACCAAGGCACCATCAAAGGAGTCATCACCAGCTGCAGACAATGCATTTGCTGCGTTTGCTAACAAAAATACTCTCGCAAGCTTTGCTCAGAAGTCGGATGGCACAAATGTATTTGCCTCAAAAGAATCATCACCTTTCGCTCAGGCAAAGACGATAAACAGCGTTTTTGGCAAACCTATTGATGCTGCCGGCAAATCAAGCCGCTTCGGTCAAAATTTGGAGAACTCTTCCCCATATAGTCAGTTCAAACCAAGTCAAAGCTCTGCGTTTCTACAAAAATCCGAAAATACCTCACCATTTGACCAAGCGAAGTCAGAGCAGAGCTCCTTGTTCGGCCTAAATTCCGAAAATAAGTCACCGTTTAATCAGACCAATGAGGAACAGAGCAATTCACTTGGCCAAAAACCAAAAGCTAACGCAAGTCCATTTAGCGGATCACTTGCATCCTCCTTGAACCCCGCTAAATCAGATCTTTCCGGATTATCGTTGGAGCCTAAAAGATCACCATTAGTTCCTGAGCACGTGGAGTCGAGTGACTCAGAGTCTGATTCTGAACAATCCTTGATTGACGAAGAGATCGAAGACGAGCTGGACTCGATCAGTATCGGTGAGGAGTCAGATCTGGACCGTTCCGACATAGAAGCTGAAGAAGAGATTGATGAAGAGGCTAGACTTGCTCAGGAACGAGAAAGGGTAGAGGCCGAAAGACGACAGGCTGAGCAAGCTGAGCAAGAACGCAAGGAGCGGGAGCGTAGAGAAGTTGAACGCAAAGAGCGAGAGTGCGAAGAATTAGAGCGAAAGAAGGCAGAGCACCTGGAGAAGGAGCGTAAGATCTCATCAACCATATGGACTGGTGAATATGGACCTTTCATGAGCCTAAAGACTGCATTTCAGCGACCAGAATTTCACCTCAACGAGCTCTCTTCGGATATGGATCGCATTTATGCTGAAACGAACTACCTCTTCCAGGTTTTGGATTACAATATTCACGTTCTCGAGACTGACAGAAATTTCACTCATGCTACAAATTTAGACTCAAGTGAAAGTGAGGACGGCATATCGCACTTAACCAGGTCTTTGGATGTGTCAAAGAAACTGAAGAATTTGCATTCTCAAGTTCAAACAGACTTAAATGACAAAGAGAGCATGCGAAAACTCCTAGCTCAAGCATCTGAGGATATTCGCGACATGAAGGTCGATATTGTCGATTGCATTTCCGATCTAACCATCGTTAACGAATCAACAAGCAAGATTGCGTATGAGCTGCGCCCTATGCCATTCCGCAGTGCTGCAAAAAAGGCCGAGCTTAATCGTAAATTGGTCGAACTCGATAGAAAACTGAGTGAAATTAAAGAGAAGATGGCACTTGCGCTTGTCGAAAATCAATCGTCTAAGTTGGACATCCCTAATGTACTTGTTGCTGTTGATACGATCGACCAACGCCTTGATCAATTATCCCGCCGTGTTAAACGGTTATCACTCAAACGAGCGTTTGATAATCACAAACAGGCCATTTTGCCATCAAATTCATTAGTCTCTGTACAGTTCAAAGATGTACAATCACGACGAAATGATCTGTCAAGAAAAACTGATGCACTTCTACGAACACTCTCTGAGCGCAAACCCGAAGATATCATTACACAGGTCGATTTCTAATATTGATATGTCTAATTATATCTAACTCTATTTTAAATAGGACATTATTGCATGATCTTTCGTTTTTTGTTCATTCAATGGCTATAGTGTGGTGTCAAGCTGTTAGGAAGCTTTTTCCTAATTCCTGACCCTAAAGTATAATTCCCAATCCGGTAATAAACAGTGTGCAGCATGCTGCACTATCAACATTAGATGAGTGAGGGTGTAAACAAAGAAGGCCTGTCTTCTTTTGACAGTTATCAAATTATTGAATCGCGCGCTGATCTTTCTTTTCAAGCCACTGTTTAAGTGTATTGCAAAATATGTTTTCTAAGGTTCTAATGATGCCTGTGCTCTTGATGGCCAACTATATGGCTCTTAAATATAGTTTCATGATTCTTGACTCTACCACCCAGGTTCTAACCGTCAAGAATCCAAAAACATTCTGCTTCTGGACTGACAGTTCTCCATTCTGCGTATATTATGAATCCGTGTTCGACGCAGCTTCTAACATGCTCAGATTATTGGAAGAAGCTCGCCACAATTTGTCCAGCATTGATAAAATCGAATTTGCTGTATGGCTCGTATCGCAGTATTGTAAGAGAAGTACTGGCCTTTTCAAGCTTCTGCTCTCCCAATTACCCGAATTTTCTCATTGTGATAGCAGCGTTTATCGCGAGACACTCAAGTACACGATCCAAATGACGATATGTGTTATATGGCAGGTATACTGTTGCGACGTTTCAGTTCCCAAGCACCTCACTAATATCTGCTGCATCGCAACATCGTTTATGGCGTCAATCATCCACTTTGTACTCCAGTTTGCGACAACATTTATTAAAGGACAGTTAATCCTTTATAATCTCTACAGTCTTGCGTTGGCTGTGACCACTTCTGATTTGATTCCTCCAAAGCCGTTGACTCCGAAGGAATCGCTTTGCATGTTGCACAATGTATGTCGTGCGTTGATATTGACGGGCCAGCTGTTTTTTACGTCTTGTGCCGTCGGAGCTTACGCAGTTGCACACACTTGTGCAATCCACTGCAGCAAAATTATGGGAGGTGGCCAGCTTGACAGTCTATCGCCATGTATAACCGAAATTGCGAGATTTCTTGGATTGACAAATGACAATATAGTGCAAATGAAAAGGCAGCTACCAGTGCTTTGCTCTTTTGTTACGCAAGTATTACAAAGACCTATTCTTCCAAAGTTAGCTGCAGTATTCTGTCAGTTATACAAAACTTGTAGTACCCTGGTAGGAGATAGCGATAACTCAATCCGAATGCGCACAGAAATCAGGGTCTGGCTAAGCTTGTCCATTGAATTTGTTGTGTGCAGAATGATAGCCGACATGAATTTCAATCAGTCGGGTGGTCAAGACCTTCCGTACTACCTTGCTTTCGTTATCGAGATGTTAACCAACATTTACAAGGCTGAAGTGCCTCAAAAGTTACTTAGCTCTTTTCACAAGTCCGAGCTATGTTCAGTCATATTTACGACTAGATCGCTTTGTGGTCATGGTATCACTCTTGAACGCATTGTTTTCTCGCTAAGTCCCATCAAACAGCCTGCAGATGTCAATTTCTCCGACACACCTAGCACCTTCTCTTCAAGTGACTCTTCTCAATATACAGTTTCGCGATTGCGCAGAGCAGTTACGTATCGCAACTTGACAACTGATACCGAAGAAGATTTCGTAGTGGAAAAGCACCAGGACTATTTGCAGATGGCGTCCAGCACTATTGAGGCAGTTAAAAACACTCTCAACAAGGTGAGACGAGCAGACGCGTTTTTATCCGCGGGCGATGACACTTACGTGGCTCAGGAAAACATCAAGAAAGCCATTTCATTGAAAAATCCGATTCGTTCGGTTGTCTTATTTTGCTATCACCTGGCACTTCAACGACTGGATAATCTACAATTCGGCCACTATTTCAGCTATACAAATAGATGCAACACTATCGGCACGAACCATACGTTACTTGATTATGAAAAGCATTCTGATATTGGTGAAGAGGCAAAAGATGGCAACTTTATGATGAGCAAAGACAGTATGCCAATCAACAGCCGGCAGACTGCAATGAAATTTTTCTGCAGTTGCTTAAGAGGCTTTCCATCTCCGGATGGTCACTCAAGCCCAGACTTGTTGAAGGAGATCTACCTTGCATTTTACACGATCACTAGCGGCACATTCCAGAATGTTGACGTCCTCTACGAAAAATATAGAGCACAAATAGATAGCCTGCTGAGAACTCGTACAGGCAAATCTGTCGGGCAATGTGAAGAGTACTTGGATAATACAACGAAAATGCTAGAGGAGCATAGCATTGGCTACCAACCGGCTGCTGACATTGACTTGCAGATTCTTAGCAATCTATATCAATCAATTGATGATATCATGGAGATTATAACGAAGTACGCCGGTGAGCATTATCGTCTACTTCAGTACGCTCGAAATTTTCAAGCCTTTGTTTCTCATGCAACTGCTAGTTCGCCAAACTATCAATATAAATGCTGCAAAAAAAGTTTGATCTCATGGGGTATCTGGTCTGCTAAGGAATTCGACTTGGACATCGCCCTAGTCGAGGGGTTAGACTCTCAGTGCAATGCCAAAGCGATCACTCAAGGCCCACGGCGATCTGTCATTGATTATTTCTCATGGACACATAATGATGAAGATGCGCATTGCTATCCTATCGAAAGTCTCTCAGCTTGAGATCAGCACAATCTAGTGCATCTTCCGCGTGAATGGATTACACATTGCAGCTTTGCATAGCCTTTCATTACATCGTACCAATACGACCTCTATTACCGAATGATATTATTATAAGTCTATTATATTGTAGTTTAATCTCTGTTACGCTTCCACATTTCGAAGATCATTTAAAAATATCAATGGTTCGTGTATGGAAAATTTCCATTTGGCTTACCCACCGGATCCTAACGGCGGTCTTATTCTCGGTTTAATGCCGCGAATGCAGGTATTTCCAAGTTTCCTTCGCGTTTCCACTTAGATCTTGATACGTAAAAAAAATGACTATATGCTTGCGGCTCGTTCTATAAGATAATACTGCATCTGAACCGAGGTGGCAATCGTATGACACGTTATTGAATCAAGTTCCCAAATCTTTCTTAACTAAGATTGTCATGTGTGATCCGATTCCGAGCAACCATAAGAATTAAGATGTTGGCACTCTAATGGCAACAGGGTTCAAAGCCGCACCTAATTCAAACCTTCCATATGTACAGAGGCGTGGAGAGAACCCTTAGGGCACCAAATGTTGTGGGTTTCCCCCACCCCCACGTTCTACCCGTAACCACTGGCGCTATTGTTTACGAATGTCCTCAGGAGACCGCAGTTACATATGGTTACAGACCTGAGGCATGACATGCTCCGCCGGTGTGCCGGTCACTTCTCGTTGTTCGCGACAGTGGTCTTGACGAATGCAACATTGACTCGATTGTTCATTGTTTATCACTGGGTTTCACTCCACGCATATAATTTAAATTTATCTCATTCCTTGCTACAGTAACCCTCATATTAATGTGCGCCGCGCTACCCTCGCGTCACAGAGGACAGGCACGGCTCATTAGGCATTGGCATGGGGAATTCATAACAATGCGGGTTATTGCAGGAACGACGGCTATGTCGGCCACATCAATGGGCGATGGCTCTTCCGAAAAGAATGGAGTAGCCGGGAAAAGACCATCTGTGAAGAAAAATCATGTGAGCCGATAATTTTGTACGTTACATGTAATAATGACGTGGTGTCAACTGCAGATCTGACGTCATTGCTCCTGGCGTCACGGAAAGGTGGTTGGAAATTTATAGGTTTAATTGCCATTGCGCAGCAATAGAAAAAAATGATCTCCGCTGTTTCTAGAATTAAATATAGAAAAAACACATAATGGCAAGAAGAGTAGACTACTGATCCGCCTCTATAAGGTGTCCAATTTTAGGCTCAATTGCATACACAGTGTGCATGAAATCAAAGTCAATATGCTCCGGAGAAATATCACCGCACCGACGCCGATTCTCCATGCCTGTAATTTGGCCCACAGTGGAGTGGCTCCCCTGCCTTCACCGGGATGAGGAGAACCCTTAGCCGTTGTCTTGTGCAGATCACAACACCTTGCTGGGTAGTGGGTGGTGGGCCAAGCTTGCGTCTACTGCATTATGCACAATCACCTAACCTAGCCCATATCGGTTTAGAAGTGCCTGTTCAAGCTATCAACAGGCGAATGTGAACCTGCGGATATGCAGAGTACATGCGGAATGTTTAGCAGTGTGTATCAGCCCAAAATAATCGGAGAGCAACCAATTGCCGATCGGTGGAGTGCAATCATTGAGGGGAGGCCGCATGCATGAACGCACGTTGAAAATCCCCAGATTTTCCATTGCGCGCGAATCGTTCTGAAAACTATATAAACCTCTGTGATTACCACTAAATAGTTGTTATCCACACAAGATTTTACACTAACTCGATCACAACAACCACTTGACTACTACTATATCCCCATTGTTACTTCAATTGACGCATTTTTACAACAATGTCCGCGACCTACACCCTTACTCGTTTGGACACTTCTCCCCTTGAGTTGAACACTCGTGACCAGATTCCTGCCATTGGCTATGGCCTTTGGAAACAACAAGGAAAGGAGGCAACTGACTCTGTGAGTGAGGCTTTGAGAGCTGGTTACCGTCACCTTGACACTGCAGTCGCCTATCAGAACCACAAGGAGGTCGGCCAAGCTATTCGTGAGTCTGGTATTCCTCGTGAGGAGCTCTGGATCACCTCCAAGGTCTGGGGCACTCACTTTGACAACCCCTCCGAGGCTCTTGACGAAATCCTCGAGGAGTTGGGCGTCGAGTACCTGGATCTGTTGCTCTTGCATCTCCCTGTAGGCTTCATTCGTAACCCCGAGGATCCCAAACAACTCCGCGGTCTACCTGTCGACGGAAATATGAACTACTCTGACGTCTGGAAGCGAATGGAAGAGCTTCCCAAGTCCAAGGTGAGAAACATCGGTGTTTCCAACCTTACCATTCGTGCTCTTGACAATCTATTGCAGACTGCCAACGTTGTTCCTGCTGTGAATCAGGTTGAGATGCACCCCAATTTGCCTCAGACCAAGCTTCTGAATTACTGCAAGTCCAAGAACATCTTGGTCCAGGCGTACAGCCCGCTTGCTCAGGGTCAACACGAAAACCCTGTTGTTCGTGAGATCGCAGACGACTTGGGCGTCTCTCCTGCGCAGGTGGTATTGTCCTGGGGTGCTCAGCGCGGCACGAACATTTTGCCCAAGTCTGCCCACCCTGAGCGCATGCGTGCCAATATGGAGCTCTTCACACTCAGTGACGAACAGATGAGGAGAATTGACGAGCTCGGCCGCGACCTCAAGCGATATAACGATTTGGGTGTCAAGTACGGTGTTCCCATGTTTGATGATGAGACCGACTCGAAATGAATAAATACACATTTACACTCCTACATATATATTAACGACATAAAGTAAGCATAGATGTATAACGATTCCTATTTTCGATGAACAAGCACTTTCAATAGATCTGTTATCTCTCGTCAAGCCTATGCCACACCCAACATAGCCGCCTGGAATTTCGAACGAAGTTTCACCAAGCGGGGAAGACGAATTCTCGAACTTGGGCAAAGAAACCGAGAATCAAGAGAAAACGTGGCAAAAAAATAGCTCGGATCTAGATCTTTCTTTATCTGCAGGTATCTCTATGATGTCATTTTCGAAAATGAGGCTTCAAGCGCCGGGAAAATGGGTAAATTCCAGTGGAGATACCGGCTTGAAATGTTAATTATTTTACCTAAAAACAGTATATTATCGGTTAAAAATTGCGCATTTTTTATTGCAATAGCCATTGAGCAGATTGGAACTCAATTGAAATGCTGAGACCAGATCTGAGCTCTGTTTCTGTCATCTTTGATCTCGTCAAGCGAGTCATTGATAAGGATTAGGTTAAAGCTCCCCTGCACAATGCAGGTGGGCTAGGTCGTGCAGTGTACATCAATACGCACGGAATAATCGCGCGAAATCATGGGCCTACTCAGGAGAGATACCGGCATTGAGTACCCGGATCTCAATATTTTTAGATCGGCAATTCACAGTGATGTCATAGTCGATTAAGTGGGGGGCTCCATTTGTGGCGTCAATTACATGCCTCTGATAAATGTCCTATCTCTGATTTGATATATGCATGAAGTTACTCTTTTTAAGTGTGCATTTTTCATAGATTTTAATTAAATTTATGACCCTTATCTTGCAAACACATGACTACATACTCTCGCGCAGCTCCTCCCACTTCTTTTGAGGCGAGATCTTCAACGAAAAGTCGATAACCGGAGTACCCTGGTGGATCCACGATGTGGAGTAGATGTCGATGGCGGGGCACAAGTACGAGTTCAAGTTCTTATCGGTGAGTCCACCCGAGCACTCCAATAGAACGCGCGTAGATCCCGAAAAGTGATCTTTGAGGTCCTTCTTCAGCTTCGCAGCGACTTGCTGAAGCTGCTCCGGCGAGAAGTTGTCAAGCATAACAACATCAGCACCGGCCTCAATGGCCTCGCGAGCCTCTGCCTCGCTCTGAGTCTCGACCTCGATCTTCACAGCAAATCCACCGAAGTCCCGAGCAGCCTTCACTGCCTGAGTGATCGACTGCGATGCCCAAATATGGTTGTCTTTCAGCATTACCATCGAGCTCAGATCGTAGCGATGCATGTCGCAGCCACCCACAGCCATGGCGTACTTCTCGACAATACGGAAACCAGGTGTTGTCTTCCGAGTGCCTGCAATTATGCCAGGATAGGACACAGCCTTGGCCAATTGCTTGATATGACGGCAGCGAGTAGCAATTCCTGAGCTCCGAGCCAGAATGTTCAATGCCACACGCTCAGCTTCAAGTAGCTGGTTCGCTGGCCCATAAACTCGAGCTACAACCAGCTTATTGTCTTTGATCTCATGGATCGACGACGTAAAAGTAGGGTCGAGGTACTCGCCCTCTTCGACATACCATTTCCAGGTCAGTCCACACTGGCGCCACACCTCTTCAGCAAACGGCACACCGGCTAAAACTCCGGCTTCTTTCAAGTAGAGTGTTGCTTCTTGGGGCTCATTTCCCACAACAAGTCCACCGACATCAAAAGAAGGAGCGTCTTCTTCCAACCAGGTGCTGACTTGGCGTTTCCAGCCTCCGCCATGGGGCAAAGCTGCTTTGTACATCTCGGATAAAAAATAGCAGGCAAGTTGCTGCTGATCTGACGTGTGACGAGGGTGTGGTTACTGTCAGTACGCCGTTATACAGGACGCGCACTCAAAATGTGGGGATGGGACTTTACCCTAAGGCGGTTAACTCATGATAAACGAGGACCGTTGCGTTGGGACAATAAGTACGAGCATTGGCGGGAGATGATAGCGGAATTTTGCATATTTGAGTGTAATTAATTAAACAAATACAGAATTATGAAAGTTCGACAATCTAAATTGTGCTGCTTATACTTTGGTTAAGTTTTTATTGCAGGCCTCGGATGATTTCGGACTTACTGAAGAAGTAGCCCCGGTCAAAAAAGACTGGTAAGATCCGGTGGAAAACGAGGGTAATCATTGAGATTATGTACAATTGAGCATGTTCACATGTGAATTCGATCGGATGTTAAACTGATCAATTTCTTAAACGCTGGTGACAAGAATGTACCGGTTCTAATTTGCAAACCTATGATGTATAATGAACAATGATTTTATCATTTCAAACCAGGCGGCACCGGTATGTATATGTCTAAGATAAAAAAACTATGAATAGATTCAATTAAAGTAATAGTTGAGGAGTGGTAAAGCAGTAACTGCATGTTTACATGTGAAACCTATCGGTCTCAGATGTTAGCGATAGAACGTATATAGCTTCTTTTCATGCACTTATAATGCAAAAGCAAGGACAATCTTCAAACTCGACTAGAAATAGTGTTTGCATAATAATGAAGTCAACAACGCGAGGACTTTCTGCCTCCACTGACTGTCTATTAGATAAATACAATATAAATAGAATTAAATTCATGCATTTGCACGAGCGTTCTTGCGCTGGCGGTGCATGCTCTTTTTCACAAGCTCCTTACGCTGAGTCCGGCCCAAAGAGCGCGGATCAACGAGATCATCACCAGACTTCTTCTTGTCCTTACTGTCGTACTCAACCAGCCACTCGTTGTCGCCCTTCTTGTTGATGCCATTGTAACCCCACTTCGGGACCCACTGCTTTGTTTCTTCGTCATAGACCATCTTTCCATCCTTAGCCCGCCTCTTGATGCCTTTCTTCTCAGCGAACAGCTCCCATCGTGTTTTGGGCTTGTCTTTCGGCACGGGTTTCTCTCGAGGAAGACGCCACAACGGCTCGGGAAGCACAAACAGAGCCATTGAGCTGTTTTGATCGTTGCTCGAGTTGATGCTGTCGACGGTGCGCTTGATCGGCAGCTGAAGCAGCTGGTTGATCAGCAGCTGGACATTGTCTCTGCTGACAGCATGGATGCGCTCGTCGAGCTCGGCGCCTTTGACAGAGGTCAAATCCAGCGGGTTTGAGTCGCTCAACGCCAAATTTCCGAGGTCATAACTGACCGGAATGGCCTTTTCGACGGTCGCTGATTTTCTCGACATTTAGTGTTAACGAAATTTTTCAGCCCTACCCACATACATATTAGGGTGCATCTGTAAAGGCAATATTGAGATATGGAACCGTACGAATAGACATAGGTATTTGATGCTAAATTTGGGAAACAAACAATATAATATAATTTAGAATAAGGACTACAACTTATATTTCCTACTAATACTCAGCAATTTACTTGATTGACAACCGATATGGTTGACAGCCGATACTCTGCAACTGATGTGCTCTACAAATGTACACATAGAAGTTTGACGTTTGCAAAAGACTATATATTGTGCACCTAGAGTTTACAATAATAACTATCATAACTATAGCCGAATTATATCTCCCGACCTGCTAGTCGAATAGACTAAAATAGTGATGGGTGGCCACCAGAACCCGCACAGAGAATCTGCCTTGAAACAGGTTCAATCGTCCTGAGATGTATCCAAATCTGCATAGTTAACTTACTAGCCTAAATTTGACACAAACTCGATACAAATTTGAGCAAATCCATCTTCGTCAGATTAAGCTGGGCATATCTCTGTCACCCAAAATTACATACATATCACAAGTTTTTTTCCAGAATGAGCTATATAATTAAGAGGATAAATAATTTACTCGCTCTTGAGAATGGTCATGTGGCACTTACCACAGTACAAGCGGTCAGGACCAGCGTCCTTCTGGTGCATGGCCATGAAGGTTGAGGGGCCGCAGTTGCTGCACGGGGTGCGCAACAAGTTAACGGAACCATCGTCACCAACCTGGAAGTACTGGAGGATGGCCAACTTGTTCTTCTTCCGCTTGTGCGGAATGCGCTTGGGAGTGGTGTAGACCTTCTTCTTACGCTTCTTGCCACCGCCACGCAGACGGAGGACCAAATGAAGCGTGGACTCCTTCTGGATGTTGTAGTCAGAGAGGGTGCGGCCATCATCGAGCTGCTTGCCGGCGAAGATCAGACGCTGCTGGTCAGGCGGGATGCCCTCCTTGTCCGAGATCTTGCTCTTGACAGCCTCGATGGTGTCGCTGGACTCGACCTCAAGGGTGATGGTCTTCCCCGTCAACGTCTTAATGAAAATCTGCATTTTCACTGGTGAAGGGGATCAGGATGTGAAGAGAAAGAAAAGACGAGGACCGGCTTTGGCTGGGTTATTGACCTGATTTTTTTCACCCTACGCTCTCCCAATGACAGTCACGTGTGGGCGATGACCGCCGGCTAATATTGAGTACACACAGCCACATGTATTTCGAAGCGAGCAGGGCTCGTGCACTGCCTTTAGCACTACCTATAGCACTGCTTTTGGGAGCACGGAACCCTGGGTCCCAACAGAACAGCCATGGCCCAACTATTATGTGTTATGTCATCAAAGCCCTAAGTGAAAACTGTTTTGATGGTGAGTCCCAATTCCACAACCCAATCTCAAGCAGCGTGCTCCCTAAGCGCTCCCAGCGATTGCTGGCCTTGCCTCCAGGCTTCCCTAAGACTTCCCTAAGGCTTCCTAAGGCCTAAGGCTTCCCTCCCAGCTTCCCTAAGGCTTCCTTAAGACGCGCACACCTTTACGGGAGAAGGCACGCACCCTTAGGAAGAGAGAGACACCCTAAACGCGATACTTCCTGGAAGCACCACACTAATGGTAAGCCACACCCTTGGAGCGGCACCAGAGATGGAAGGCCCCCTCACCATATTGGACTTCTCTTAATCTCAAGGCTTCTTATCTCTAGGGCACAACCTTCCTTATTTGGCTCATGACACCAAACCGCCCCACCAGAAGAATGACATTTAATGCATGAAAAAACAAACATTGGCGGTATTCAGATCCTAGAGAGTGTATGATACAAAACCCACACATAACTTGGATTATTTTCACGCAATTCCCAATAATCTTGAGTTAAGACTTCCTCACGGGAAGGGTCCTCTCAATGTAGAATGACGTCTAATCAGGGAAAAAAAGAGGCCACGATCTCGAGACCTCGCCCCACCATCCTATTTTTGTCAAAAGTGGAGACGCATCCGCACCAAGATAACGCTGCGTCTCAAGTTCTTCTGCCCCCTGTACGGATTTTCACTGCCCTGGTTTGTAGAATGGAGACACTCGCATTAAAACCGCACAAACAAGATAAAATTACAGGACCATTAGGTCAAAAAACTTATATATAGTGCGTCGTGGGGCTGCATATAAATAATATTTTCATAATAATAATAAATATCGGCAATAAATAAGAAATGGTTCGTCTCTGCGGCGCGAAAAAATCCGTGGTTGCGCGGCACGAGATTAGCACCATCGGCCATCGCTGCACTCGTACGCTTGCGAGGTCCGGCCGACCGGCAGGCAGCCGTCGACCCCGATTAAGGTGGTATCCGCAGCCCCAGCCCTGCGCTGTCGAAGGAACTACCCCCGCCCACCGCAGGTGCAAGTAATTAATGCAATCGCTGTGGTCTTCTCGCGCAGTAAACAAACGCCTGCATTGCGTCCGGCCGTCGTTCAAAACCTGCATAAACACAGCCGGGACTCCAGATAAATAAATACCCGCCGTTTTTCCAGCATTCAGGAAAACCACATAACCGTTTTGTGCTACTCTTTCGACTGGATTGCTCGCTTCCGCCGCTGCTTTCGCCCGTTTCCAATCGCGTCGCCTTCGTTAAGTCCAAAAGCACTCGTTTCATATAAAAGGCCGCCTTCAGCGGTTTGTTGAACGACGAAAAAAACACCAACCATTTTAATTTATCATTGGAAAAACCAACACTAAAATTCGGAAATGGACTGCAAAAACACAAGCTCCCTCTTCACCGTCGGAAAATCTATTGGCCACGGCACCTTTGGCGATGTCGTGAAGGCTCGTCTTGTAAGCGACCCAACGACGGTAGTGGCCATCAAACAGCTACGAAGGACGTGTGACATGGAAGATGCCGATCGGCTGAGAGAAGTCATGTTTTTCAAGGCGGTTCCGGAGCACGCAAAGCTCATCACGCTCTACGACATGTACCGGGACGCACGCACGGGAAACGTGTGTTTTGCGCTCGAATACATGGATTTCAACCTGCTGCAGTTCATCGAAAGTGTGCGAAAAAGCAAGAAACTACTGTCTCTGTCCCAAGTCTCCGTGATGATGCGCGACACGCTGCAAGGAGTCGAGCATATTCACAAGTACGGCTTTGTCCACCGCGATATCAAGCCCGAAAACGTGCTGGTGCACCAAACTCGGCAGGGATTGGTCGTGAAGCTCGCCGATTTCGGCCTGAGCCGGCCAATGGGCGTCGATCACCCGTGGACAAGCTACGTGGCGACGCGCTGGTACCGAGCTCCCGAGCAGCTGCTGCAAGTGCGGTATCACGATGCTGGCGTCGATATTTGGGCGATTGCCGTAATTGCGTGCGAGCTGTGCAATTTGAGACCGGTTTTCCCCGGGAAAACGACGTTCGAAATGGTGCAAATGCAGCTCGAAACGCTGGGGCTTCCGAGTCCCACGGCCACAGGTGGCGAATCGCTCGTGCTCCTACCGCGATTACTGAATTTTTACGACCAGTACGCGATGCCGAAATCGGCGTTTTCGGGCCTGAAAGCGGGCTACGAGTGGTTTCGCCGCGAAAGCCACGAGGCGCTGCTCCCGCTCATCGTGGCGGGGCTGCAGTGGGATGCAGCGAGCCGGCCGAGCGCAACGCGGATGCTTGCCATGGTCAACAAACTGATGCAGAGCGTGCAAATCAACCGCGTGAACACAGCGCGGCAGCTGCACTCACAGCACATCAGCAGCAACTAGAAAAACCAAAAAAATAGTCACAAATTTGGTATTGGAAATATGGAGGCTGACACAGACACGCATTTGCTAACAAAGAAGCGGGGCAATACATAATTCAATCAAAAAAGGAGTTGCTAGCAGACAGAGATGAATTATGAGGGAAGCCAAAAATAATTGCCTAAGTAGACAACGGTAGTTTGATTGGACTCAAGCTGCATAATCACAAGTTGCCAAAGTTCCGTGTTGACTTTGAACTGGGAATTATTGTCGTTTATCAAGCACTTGGTAGGTGACATCTTCTGCAAAATCCTGTGAACGTCTTGTGTGAATGTCCTTTCTAAATCTGATACTCCTCGGTCAACCTCTTCGTCTTTATAACAATGGCATCTTCTAAACCCATGAACCATCTTTGGATCTTTTCTTCTTTTGTTGTCGTTTTCCGCTGTCGTCTTTGTTTCTCTGATTAGGCCTGCTCAGTCATCTTCTCAAATGCACCAAGTGAACGCGCGACATCTGCATAAATATCGCTCTATTAGTCGTTCACCGTGAGTGACTGTCAATTTCAGCAGTCCATTCTCTGTCTGCATTCTATGTGAAACCCTTTCTTCACTCTGTTTACAGCATAGAACCAGATAGGCATCCTTGATCCCGTAGTATCTTGTTTTTCAGTTTCGTTGCTGGTTCGTCGTTTATGTGTTTCTCTGCTTTTTCGCTGGTTTGTTTATGCTCGCTTTCGCATATAATCCGCCAAACTCATGCGTTTCTTCGGCGGAGGCGGTACATTCAGCGACGCTGCCTGCCACACAAGCGATGGAAGTGCAACCTGCGGGTCCTCGTCGTCCTTTTCGAGCTTCACTTCTCGTTTCAGCCGCGGTTTCTCGTCCTCGGGTTCGGGACTCGGCAAATTCTCGGATTTTAGGATCTCAGCCGGCCGTAGTCGGCGTGGAACAACAGTAACGTGGTGTTTCTTCTTTTTCTCCGCTTCAGGCGCCCAGTTCGCCATTTCGTCAGTGTATTCCCAGTCCTCTTCTAAATCGGGTCCGTCCAGCAGTTTGCAGGGCTCACATTCGGATTCCGTCGTGTCCAGAAGCCAGTAGATGTTTTCCATGATCTGTGCGTTTTCGTCTGAATGTGTGTGCCGCCGTGGGTGGTGCTTTGGCCAGTACCAGCCGAGTGTGAGCTCCTCGCCGCTCTTAATTGCGCGTCTTGTGAACAAAGTGAGCCGCAAATTGCCATGAGAATCCTTTCGTGTAGCCAATTGTGTGTTTGGAGCGCTGCTCCGGCGCAGGAACACCGCTAAAGAGCCGCGACGCCGGCAATCGACGACCAACGGAAGCCCAGGAATGAATGCAACACCACGTTTCGGGCACCCGAGCCGCTCAAACTGGTTGTGTTTGTTTGTGACGTACTCATGCCTCGTCATAATGTCGCCAACGACTTCACACACGAACTTCTGTGCACCCAGTGGCGTGTCGAGCACTACCGCCGAGTCGTTGAGCCCGAAGCGCCATTTTCGGCCCGATTTGTGCCGAATGACCGATATTCCCGCCGGAGATTTCAGTTCGCGATTGCTCACGGATCTGAGCCGGTCGGTTAGCTCGTTTTTCGCCGCCCAGACCTGTAATGCACGCTCGGACCAGACGTTATCGCGGATCAAAATGTTGCAAAACTTGACATCAAACGGCTCGTTGATTTTCTCCTTGGTTGTGTGCGCATTCCGGCTCTCCAGGCGCCTTCTTCCCCGCTTTCGGCGGTCCTCGTCCTCGTGTTCGTCGTGTCCGTGCGACCTGCTCGTCTCAGTGGGCTGGTGTTTGTCTGAAAGAAACCGTTTTTGGATGCTGCGAGCTCTTTCTTGGTTTACGTGGTCAATTGTGCCGCTACAGTCCGGACACAGGTAGTTGTCGGGCACAGCGTTCTCATCGCTGATGTCCATGCACTTGGCGTGCTGCCAGGCATTGCAGCGTTCGCATTGGATAGTAAAATTGTCATCGTGGCTGTATCCACAGATGCAGCGGATCAGCCCCGAGTCCTCAGGCAATATCTCGGCCATGGAAACGGCGCCGGAATCAGGTACAGTGGTGATGGACCAGGTATGACAGTGCGAGAAAAGAAAGGGTTCACCAGCACCTCCCCATCACTACACGGCATGCCAGTGCACAAATGCAGAGGAAGCATAATCTCGCATCTAATTCCGCATCTCTCCTCCGTGCTGCATGGCTTTTGATAATAATTTCTCGGTGGGCTTGTCGGCTGGTTCCGACAACACAACTTAATCGCTCGCCGCCGTCATATAATAATCATAGATTGTAATGCATTTTTTTAACCTGTTGTTCCCTTAGATTGGATTGATAATCCCAACATGAACATCCCAGCCTGGGACTCCCCAGCCTTGGGGCCCGCGTGGGTTAAGCCCAGCATTATGGCTACGATAGGACGGGCAAGAATTGCACCGTCAACTAAGTTCCGCCGGTAACCCGTAGCTCCCCGATAGCCTCACCGAACTAATAAATTTAACCCTAGCGACCGCCGCCTCGTCAGAAGAGAGTTTCCAGATCGAAAAGCTCCCCTGATCTACGTGAAAACATCCAAGCATGGCGCACCGAATTCTGTGGAATGTGGCCATCACCGGCTCCCAGGTCGTGGGAAAGGCCTTTATGGAGGCATACAAGCAGGCGAACTCTGCGTCGCTGAAGTCCGCCGCAAGTGCCGCCGCTAAGAAGAACGTCGGCGGACTCGGCCTATCCGAAGCCCGAAAAATCCTGGGCGTTGACGACGGCGAACTCAACCTCGAGGAGGCCAAGAAGAAGTACGACTTTCTGTTCGATGCAAACTCGAAGGAGAAGTCCGGGTCATTTTATTTGCAGTCCAAGGTATATAGAGCTTGGGAGAGAATAAAAGCAGAGGTCGGTGAGCCGCCAAAGGGCGAGGCTGAAGCCAAAACAACAGAGAACAAGACCAACTGAACGTGGACCAATGCTTAGGGTCCTAGCTGCTTTTCCCGGGTACTGTTCTTATGATACGTTCCTTCATAGACCGGTTTGTCATTCATTATGACCGGGATTCGTTGGTGCGTTCTTGAATGATTTAGATTAATGAGTGTCCGCTGCGTTGCGAGATCCCCCGAATTTTGGGGTCCTTTGAGATCACTAAAGTCTAACGCAATGGAGAAGCACAACAATGTATATAGCTAGCATTTTATTATTTCGATAATAGAGCGACATAGTATATGAAGTATTTATGGCGATTCCGTTCCGGAAAGAGACGGTGTTCATAGTGAAATCAGGATGGGTTGAGTAGATATGCAGGTCAATCAACGCCCGCAGTTAGAACCGAAAACAAAATGAAACCACACGTAGTAACACTCTATCAAGTTATATTAATAAAAAGATACGTTGAAGTAGACTACTCCTTGTTATCATATAGTTCATCTGTAAATGTTTAAATTGCTTTTGAGGGCTTGTCCTCTCATGCATCCATCCGATAATGCGGATACCTTCATTACAGGATAGCTGCCATCAAAAATATATTCAATCAAGCTACTGATTCACCGTGCCGTTTTAATTTAGTACAATATTTCTCAATTTGATGGCTGCAACCAAATGTGGTGAACTAACAATTTCTTATCCTGTCTTTTAATAGATATTTAAAGGGAACCACCCAAGTAGTTTCCAACCAAAGCACGGTGGCTCAGTTGATTCGGAGCAACAAGGTGCAAGGCCTGGTGGTCTAGAGGTATGATTCGCGCTTCGGGTTCTAAATCCAAGCAGTTCAACTGTTGAGCATGCGTGAGGTCCCGGGTTCGATTCCCGGCCAGGCCCATCTTTTTTTTCTTTTTCGCCCCCATGAATCCGACACGTGACATTGACTTGCATCAAGTGATCTCAGTTTCTTGCTCTGAAGAAACAAAGAGAAGCTTGATGCAACGCAAGCTCGAAGAATCGACCGACGGTTGCTCTCTGCAAGCTTCCCAAGATTACGAATTTGCCATCCGCCTTTGTTAATTAGTCTTCCGCTGTTTTTTTCGCATATGTGATTCTAGCTTGGATGCAAGGACCCGTGTTCATCAATTGTTTAATTTACCCGTATGTTTATGTATATATGCAGTTGACATAAAAAAGCCGGAAGAACTTTTTTCGATTATTTTCGTCATCCCGAGAATCCCAAACATAATTCGTTTTCTCTGATAACTTATTGCTCATCAAGAAAAACATGTTATCTTTCAATCAAGTTAGGTAGAATTAATTTTGCAAGGACCCATTGATCATTTGCCGTTCACTGCCAAGCAATTGCTCTCGTAATACTGTTTTGTGGAAAAATTTATGTTTTTCTTTACATGCAATAAGCTTTGCATGAGAGGGTGCATGCATGGTTAGCGCAGTGGACTAGTATTTCCTCTTTTTTTGTTTTTTGAGCCTTGCTAATAAGATATCCTCGGATGTCTAGTCGTTCGCATCGGAAGGCCGAAGAATATAGGGCAGGGACTAAACCGCCAGCGTTAATTTCATGCACTGCATATTATTAAGGGCTTGCTTGGAAAGTAGTGGACCCATTTCGACGCACCCTGCAAGACAGACTTTGCTAAAACAAATGATGCGCAGAAACTCAGAATTTCTAAGAAAAGCAATCGTGTCAAACTAGTCCCATTCCTTGATCATCAGCTCCCTCGGCGATGAAACCAAAGTCACTAACCCCTCTTTTTCCCAGAGATCAATAACGGTTCCCGACCCTGGACTGCGCAAAAGGCTAGCCAGCACAGCCCGATGTGGTTAATGTTGATGCATCCGCGCCCCGTTACCCTTACTAGATGTGGTTTGAGACAAATCATGCGCCAACCCTAGCACCTTAATCATATTGTCATGTGATAAAAGCTATATAAACATGGATTATTCCTAATTCTTGTACATCCTTCGCATCCAAATTTTTCCAAAGATGAACACTGCTATCTTCGCTGCCGCTCTCGCCGCTACTGCCCAGGCCGCCTCTAACAACTCCACTGGTGCTGCCAATGCCATCTCCATCTCTAACGGTGCTATAACCGCCGTCGGTGTCGGTGCTGCTGTCGGCGCTGCTGCTCTCTTCCTTTAAGAAGTTTCGCTTTAGCAGCAATTAAAACTCCCGACTAATTACTATTTCTACTCGACAAGTTAATAATGGTTTAATAATTTAGTAAAGGACTCTTTTCCTTGTTGTATGTTTACGCGCGTGATTTCATAAATACATTATCACTGTATACAAGTATCTCCAACCTTTATTATGATCTGTAATTGTGAAGGAGAGTCTCTCGCCTTTTTTTGTGCTTATTATGCGGAAAGAGTAATTTAGTATAGGAAGAAGTTAGATAGTTCAGGCTATAAAGTCGCAGAAAATTTCTGGTTTCATGACACTTGAAGTTTTTCCCCGTTCATGCAGGAGTCACAAGCGACAGATGGTGCTTATCAGTTTCCCCGCCCCTTTTTTCGTGACGCGATAAGGCAAGAGGCGCGTCGAAGCTTATTTGAGATGAAACCTTATTCTGAGGCCATCTCACGAGAGCGCAGAAGCGGTAGCAAGGAGAGCCGCACAGATTAGACATATGTAGTAAATTTTCACTGCCGTGAACTATTAGTTTTTGTCACGAGGTGACACACGTGATCTTGGCTGCATTGAAAAATAACTTTGCGTTATATGCTAGAAGATAGAGGCATTAAAAAATGCCGCACTTCTTGATCAGACCCGAAAATTCCGTCATAGACGCAGGTTTCGCAACGGCTATTGGACCGCCCGCGAATGACGTCAATTCCAGTTGCGAGCATGTAAATTGAAGACTTTGTTGCACTGACTCTTGGCATGAGTCGGGATTTAGTATATAGAATAATTGAATTTATTAAAAAGTCTTTCGCTCGATTTAGATTAATTTTTGTAGGTATTCTCTAGTTGCTATCTTTGCCGAACACCAACGGGCGCATCTATGGTATGATATATACATCTATATAGTGGAATAAATAAATAAATATGTCCTTCCCAGTGGAAGAAACAAGTACAAATTGAGTCAGTGTATGGGCTCGAAAGCCAATGCATTAATGGAGCTTCGTCTACCAAGGACTCCAGCTCTTTCTTTTCCTTCCCTGTGTATTTCTGAATTCAGAGAGATTCATAGACTCTGGCTCAACCGCTTGTTTACGCAAGTGGTCGGTCGTTCGCATCCTTGTTTGCATTTGAAACGCGGAACAAGACCTGCTCAAAAGCCCGACGGCCTAATTGAGCGTTCTGCTCGAACTTGCAGATCGAGTACTGCTCAAGCTTGTGGCAAAGCCGTTTCAGACTTAAACCGGCGCTGAACGTAGCACTCTGCGTGAAAAGCGTGCTGTTTTGAGGATTCGCTAAGTCACGATCATAACGAACAAGTTCCGTGACGCTGAGCAGAGATGCATAGTCGAGATTCTGCGATCGAAGGACAAGCGAGCCCTTCTTCGGGTCAACCTCGCTAACTTCGCGTACATACGCGCTTCCAGACGTGCCAAGAAGCTTCGAGATCCAATACGGAACCTGCTGGCGGCAGCCAATCAGACGCTCCGTACGAAGAACGCCGGTTTTGGGATCAATATCTCGGCGAAGAATATCAACACTCTCGACGTGTTTTGTTATATCATTAGGATATTTCTGCCAATTTGCCTTGGTGACCTCTTCCCACCGGTAATTGAATGTGCTAGTGGAATCAAAAAAAAGCATGGTTCTGTGGGGGAGTATTTTTCTTGTGGGAAAATTCGGGGTTGATGATTTGAAATTTGTCTTATTTTTTTCTCGTAGGAAAATGTGGGGTTTCTATCACAAAAATGGATTTTTCTATGCGCAGTGATAAATGTTTTGGATAAGATGTTGCCTGGCTTTATATTTTGTCAGTCAAATCTTAGTTTCGAATTGATCACTAAAAGGAAAAATAAAAATATATATTAAACCTTTTTTTTGTACCTACGTGCCGAGATATCATCGGCTCACGCCTCTCGCGCCGTACAGTCAGCTTGGATCAGGTTTTCTCCCAAACGGCCGACGCCGGAGGAACGCTACCTAGCTCTCTCCACCAATGACACGGTTTGATAACCGATTATCTAAGCGGCCTCGGCGAGTCATTTCAAAAATGATCCGGGTTATGTTGGGTAGTGGCATTCACGCTGAATAGTTCAAATTAGTCAAATCTGAAGTCAATTCGTGCAGACATGCCGACTATCCTAATCCTCGGAAACTCATGTCAATCGTCAACCCGATTAAATAAACTTCCGGTCAGGAACTAAAATTAACTAAAATATAAGTAACTAAAAGTATGTACGGGAAACAAACTCTTTCTAATAAATAAAAAAACATCGCCATTACACATGCATGCGTGATATAACGTGCCGGTGATCCTGGCACATTAGGTGAGTCCAGAGGTCTGCCGGATTCCTAGCTGGTTCTTGCATAATAATCAATTTCAGGCGGATTAACATTGCCCGAAAATCCCTCATCCAAAATTTGATCTTCAATTCCTTATAAGCTATAATTTGTATTATGCTGCATTAGTAGGATGATAACAACGGTTCCGACTGACAATTTTCGTTCGATGGTCTAGTTGGATCGGCGGTTGAATCTTCTTCGTACTCGGCTCTCTTATGCGAATATTACACTGGTACCCCACTTCTCGCCGAAACAAGGAACAACGTGCGATTCCAATTTTTCCTCGAACCCCCCTTCTCGGTTGTGCAAGATTGAGTACCCACACTAGACTGCTGTGCGAAACAGCATGCTGGAAATAGGTCTAGGGGTAATGTCATTCATGCATGTAGCCTTGTCAAATTGCAGTGGTGTCGTTGCCATAGAGGGAAATCATATGTCTAGTGCACATATATGGTTGTGATTCGCACATGTATCGACTTAACCAAGGTGAAATTCAATTTCCGTTGTGAATACGGTGCTGATCCCTTGATTCACTGATATTTAGTCTATCGGCGTATCTTGTGTGACGCCTTATCAACGGCAATGGAACTTGGTTCTTTAGTAAGTCGAAGTCCGGCTTGCATAAGTAGTCACTGTAGACATGCGTCCCGTACTCGTTCGGGACGGCAGCCACTGTGTATAATAAATAAAATGACATATACGATGAATAAAATTATACGACAAGTAAAATTGTAATTAAAAATATAATTACTAAAATGAAGTTTCCAAACAGTTCGTACCATAGATTATACCCTCAACTTTATTGTTTCCTTGAGCAAATCCACCCAAGACACTTTGATGCTCTATTGGTCTACATGTCTGTGTGGAAGGGATTAAGAGCCAAGGCAAATTTATTGCCCAAGATGATCGGTAGGTCATCAAGGGTTGAGTAGTTGTGTGTGTGGGTTTATCTCAAATTAAAAGCCGTTCGTCCCGACAAGTTCGGGTAGCGACCTACGCTATATGGAATGAACTCTCAGAACTGTATTTTCGAGCTTTTTAATGATGAATGATTTCCTACTTCTTTGGCCGTCAGAGATTCTGAAAACAATTCGCCTTGTTAATTCGATCGTCTTATTGTTGTTAATTTATTCAAAAGAGGCTTTGACTGTTCGTGAAAGTGGTTTGGATTACCTATCAGTTTGCCTGTCAGCCATAATACAGGGTAGTTAACGTGCATAGAGCACGCCCATCAGCAGAAATATCACCTGACTAGCATAGGGTTACGACCGAAAACAGTAAAGATATGTAGGCAAAGCTGTAGGTACTAAAAAGCGAGAAAGTGATGAATCCTCGCATGCCATCAATCACTTTCAAGCACCACGACACATAGTTCATGGATAATGAAGTCTTTTTGGGGCTCTGAAGCCACCTTTGCTAGTACTGGAAAATTCCGAGGTACGGCTCCGATCATCCCGTCTCCTCATGCATTGTTGTTCCTTACCCGTGAATGCAGACGAACATACGCATCTGCGCATTTATTCACATTGTTGCCCTGATAGTCCCTGCTTATCTGCATATTATTAGAAAATCCCTCGGATGGGAAGCTATATATTAGTCCGGACTTGACTGAGCCGGGCCACGTTTAAAAATAATTCATTTTTCAGATTTTTTTGCTCTGCTACAAAGCTGCAGGCATTCAATTAGATTCTTAGGCCTAAAATAACTTGAGTTCACTCTATATTTGCGGCATAACCTTCTAATTATCTATCCTTCCTACTGATTTAGAAGAATAAACATCTATCAGCTTATTTCTTCTTACTTTTCCTCTCGTTGCCTCTTGACTTTTAACTTTATCCCCACTCGTGTGTGGCAGCCATTACAACCTAATGGCGAATTCGGACTTTGATTTTGAGCAGGCTTTACGGGTCCTCGATATTCACGACACTGAGGAGGAGATTGTGATTGGTAGCAATGCGAAGAAGAACAAGTCTCCAAACCTGGCGTCGACTAAGGACATGCCCACGGTAGACAACCTTGATCGGGAAGAGCGACGTACGAATTTTAGTGGCTCTTTAATAATTCCTCTACCTGGAAGTGTTATTGATGATGAGCCGCTCCGGGAAGTGGACGTCATTGGACCTTTAGAGCAAGAAGGGCCTGTCCTTTGCCCTGTGGAGAAGTTTGATTGTGAATTATCCAGGGATTTTTCTATGGGTGCTACTCAAGAGAATGTCGCACGTGTGCTTGAGTTTGCACGTCATGCTTTTGAATTTACGGACAGCACGTTTATGTATGATGGAATGGATGCTGGCGTTCAGTCTGTCTCACCTCCGACTGGTGATTGTGCAATGCGTGCCGCAGCCTTCACTCAAGGCTGCTATGAAGACCCATCAACACCGGATAACCCGACCGTCCCTTATAATACACCACCGGCGAGCCGAGACTCATCGCGTAATCAGTCTGTTGCGGGTTGCAGCTCGCTGGAGGCAGTGATCAAGCGTCGCATGTGGCTGAAAGAGGCTCTGGACTCGTGTCAGAAAATCGAGCAGAGCTTTCTCACCAGCATTCTGGGGAACCGCGCGGAATGGTATGTTATGGATGAATACATGAGCCAGGTGATGACTGAGGTAAGAGAGCGGGCCAGCACTGATCCCGAAATTGCCCAGCAGCTCGAGGAGATTGAGAACTCTCGCTACATGCAGATGGGGAAGCAAATGAAGACTTATATGGAAATGCTCACGAGTCGCTGGCATCACCGGGGGATGTTAGTGTACCCTCAGCTTATGCAGAACTTAGATACGCTTATCAGCACATATGAGGTTGCTAATGAGGATGCTAAGCTAATGATAAACAAACAAAAAGAGATCGACGCTAAATTTGAAATGGAGTCCTCTCAACAGCAGTATTTGCAGGCAAAAATGCTGTCGCTGATGAGCGAGCTGGGGTACGACATTTCCAATGGCCCCATCCTCCCGTTCATGAACCAGATGCCGAGGTAGGCCATTTCATGGGACAAAACGGCCCACAATGAAACGATGACGAACGAAAGCAACATCACACATATATGAATGATATTTCCCTATTAAATTGAATGAGTAAATTTTAGCAATATATATAGTAATCCCATTAGTACTTATGAAATGAAACAACAACAACAACAACAACAACAAAAAAGGGAAATCAAAAGGTGGGTGAAGAAACCAGTTCACTGCACGTCCTTGGGTCCGTACGAGGACCCGCCACACACAATGGCAATCACCGGGCCCTTATCCGCAACCTCAGCCAGCCAGCCGTTGTAAACAGCAGCTAACGTAGCAGCGCACGCAGGCTCGACAACTGTGCAGTGGTCAGACGCATAGCGTCGTGCTGCTTCAATTGCGTCTTCATCAGAGACAAGCACAGACTTGCTGTGGTAGCGCTGTGCATACTCAACGGCCGTTTCCGGCACGTACACGGAAGCCAATGAGGAGGCAATTGTCTTGACACTCGTTAGCCTCACAGATTTACCGGCCTCCAGGGAGTTGTGGAAGGTCGGTGCACCAGCAGTTTCAACAACATAGACAGGTACAGAGTCAGCCCAGCCATGACGTTCGAGACCTTTCATAACTCCCAAGTAGAGACCTCCGCCTCCACACGACAGCACAATTGCTGCTGGACGAGCGTTTGACAGCTTATAAGCCTTGATCTGCTGGACAGTCTCATCGATCATCGTGCTGTGGCCGTCCCAGATCAACGAGTTGTCAAATGGATGGCAGTAGATCGGGTAGTTGCCATCGCTTTTGGCCTGAACCATGAGATCTTGCATGAGACCGTCTGCCTCGGCCACAAGTTCTCCGTGCAACATAACATTGGCACCGAGCTTTTTGATCCGCTCGATCATTCGGGGTTTTGTTGTAGTCGGGACCACAACCGTGCACGGGATCCGAAGACCGGCAGCAGCCTCAGCTGCAGCGAGACCAGCATTGCCACCGGAGCACGCATATACCCAGGGATTCTCTTTTCCACGAGCCTCTGTCTCGATGAGATGCGTGAGACCGCGGCTTTTGAATGATCCGGAGGGCTGGGTGTTTTCCAGCTTAAGCAGCGTTTCCTGTGGGAAGTAGGGCGACTTCTGAAGCGGCGTTGTATAATACATAATAGAGAAAAAAGAGAGAGAATTTATTTAAAATCCAGCCACAGACCCTCGGAGCCGCCCACTTTTATAGATGTATTGTCCTAGGCACCGAGTTCGTGGCGCCTATTCACGTTATCGTCACCGGGTATTGAAGATAGTATAGCAGGTGCTGGTAACAGGGTTAGGAACTGATTAGATCGTTGGCCGCCCGCTTGCATCGTCGTGGGGGAAAATGCTGGACCAACCACTAGAAGAGGGCACTGCAATTGGCGTGACACTGCAATGCTCATGACCGGAACATGTGAGAGATACCCGGCAATTGAGGGTTCAACTCTAAATCATTGTTAGATCTCACACCTCAAAATCGCGCAAAACCAATTCTAACTGTGAAAATAATGGCTGGATCAATCAGTGTTTTTGATTTGTCTCTTTGCTGACTCGGGGTATGCGAAATTCGCAAATCGAACTCTTTTGATGCGTTTAAATACTATGTAGAAAGCATAGAAGTCGCCCGAATTTTTAAATTAAATGTCGAGCGCCCTAATTTTGGAGATTTCCTAATTTTATTTTACCCTCAAGGAGTTCTGACCTATTACGCACAAAAGTACGGATCTGATACATCCTGGCATCGTTAGAAAATTTGAACTTCTTCAAGATAGACCACTTGCATGGCTCTACAGCTAAGCCCGCTCTAGACTAAATTCCTATTCGTAAGGGAGAATGGCCTAGTAATCTTGGCCAGCTACAAAAAGAAAGCTCATAACTGTTATTGAATGTTTCAGATGCTAGTTGCTATCTATATCAGCTTACAAAATGCTTCATAATATAGTAATCTTTAGATCTTAGATTTCAATGTTTCACACAGCTACGTTTTTACCAAGGAGAGTCAGTCAACGCAAATAAATCTCACATAGAAAATGCGTACTGTATAAATAATAGTAATTTTTAAAATTAGGGGTATAATCATCGCTACAGAGACATAGTATAAAGAGTAAATAAAATGATGTGAAGGAATTTGAATGAAAAACAGATGTCCCGTTTTAAGTGTATCAGAGGTGAAACATGCAAATCTTTCATTAAAATCCAACATCATGCTTAATGCTCTCAAACATTTTAGGTGAGAAAGGAAAAAGAAAAATTTACCCACGAAATTGATTTTCTTGCATGAAACCTAACGGCTTTTCCATAGTAGCGGGGTTCTATACATTTAACCCTGCGACATTTATAGGAATTAAACATCCTGCTGTGCATATTTAATCACGTGTAGATTTGATCAGGTACTTAGTATGGGGTGCGCGCAGCTATGATGAAGATCCAACTGGTTTCAACGGAAAGAATGTCGTCTTTCACCCAAAACTTTGAAGCCCTTCACTTAAGCTGAATTGCTTTTCGCTTTCATTACGACTCGATCATGCTCAGATTGTAAGCTGTTTCCGCGATTGCCATTACTCATCTAGTAGTCTCTTTCGCCGGCTGGACTTACTTCTTCGACAGTGCAGTTTTTAAGGAGTTAAAAAACTTTGATCTTCAATTTTGAAAGCTGATGCTTCTTACACCAACAACTCCCAACTCCATTGCTGTTTACCCCACAAGCTCCTTTGACACCAGCTAATCGTATTGGGCCCACCATCTATACACCCCAGGATCAACTCACCATACGCTGACTTAACTACTCTTAGTAGCGTCGCCCGAAGTACTGTGTTTAATCCTATCGTTCTTCCTTCGAAAACTCAAGGTGATACGTTACAGCATTTTGGTACAAGAATCTTTTGATAATGTCCGCAATCAACACTCGTCAACTCGGACCTTTCACGAAAGATTTGATAATTTCCCGACAACAGATCCTGGTTACACGACCTTTGCCATCGTCGAACCCGATATTTCCAGCCACCGTGTGATAAATATCCCTTAACCTCTCTCCACCTTTCCCCAGAAGGCTCTGAAATTCCCTTGTCGACAAAAGTAAATGATGCAATGCGAGCGACATGCTTTCCGAGGGCTACGTTCTGTGTAAAAGTGAGTATGTCTTGCTCAACAAGATCCTTACAACTTATTCAAAATGACAATTTATTCAGAAAGCATATCAATGTTACAGATCACACCTATATGTCCAACTTGGCATTATTGACATTCGTTGTCATGCGTTGTATATACCCTTGGATCACACGAAGATCTGTCCGCCATGAAGCGAATACAGTTTTCAGAGACGTAAACTCTACTGTTGAACCACATGCTTACAATTCATTCCCGCCTATAACGTCCTATGAAACCGAACCTGAGTCCCACCCTGATTTAGAGACTACACTGTATGCAAATGTACAACCTGAGGCGTACCGTTTCCTTCATCCTGTGGCATAATGCCGTACCTGAGGCATGTCATAACTCCATTGTTGTCATACACAGATCTCTTCGAATTGAGATTTGTTCCGTTTGTTGAAATGAATACTAAGATGACCTTGAAGGACAGTATCTGGGTATGTGCGACCGTGAATAACTCAAAATTTAGACTATATGTCTCTCATTGAAACCATGGATCAAATTGCATTGACAGCTGCAAGCTTAAAGTTGTCAAAGACCAAATAATTGAGAGATCGCTCACATATCAAACAACTTGGGGCACTTTTTGCCTTTGAGCGAATAACTGTTTCTTTCAGAGGAAATCAAGAGTTGAAAGTCTCAATATAAACTTCAGTAACTATCCCTCCATGTCATGCTTGAAAGCTCGAGGTATAATTCTAAGGTTCAGTCAAAAGCGCGCTTGACTGGACCCATACAAAAATGTCTCTTGCTTCAATCTTACGGTATTCAATCAATGTAGCACTTTCTTCATATACTTTTATTGCCGTCGGACATTTTATATTTACAATTCTTACATTACAAATAAATAACTAGTCCCAGCTTGCCTTGTTAAACTTTGCCGCAATAACAGGTCGACGCTTCGGATTGGGAACATTTATTGACGGCGCTACGTAACGAGCCTTAGGTTTGGAAGGTTTCTTCACTCGTCCTAATGTGGATGTGATCTCTAAATCTCGTGAATTACCAAAATCAGAGCTACTGATCCGGGATGCATATGTTCGTCCTTTGACGATTTGTTGGGAACGCTCCAGAATTGTCCTTGGCCGAGAGACGCTCACCTTACGCTGTGAGTCACGACTTCTTAAGAGATTAGCATTCTGAAAATCCTCAACGTCATACGGATCGTTTTCGCTCCCCAGGTCCGTGATATCAGTAGACGCACCACCACGGTAATCAGTTTGATCAAAGGATCGAAGGAAGTCGAGGCCTTCTTGAACAGTCGCTCTTTTATCCCGAGGTCGGGAGACAAGGTCTTCCGATATACTTGTGAAGAAGGCAGCTGCTTTTTGGTTACTTACTAACTGCGCCACCTGCTGGTTAGATTTTAGTAGACTCGATTTTCGCTGAGCTTCGATCAGCAGTCGGTGATTTGTCTCGTCATCACTAAACTCCAGATCATCGTCGCTCAAAAATTTATCACCTACTTGAGCGCGCTGCCGCTGACGCCGGAATCCGCCATGAACGCCATCAACGAACTTGTTAAGTAACTTCTGGTCACGGAGCTTCTCTTCCTCTAGATACCGACGCTTAAGTTCCTCAGAATTGAGTTTGACATTTTGGCTTTTATCAACAAGATCGTCGAGGTCAGCATTATTGTTGGCATCGTCTTCATCATCCTCATCATCTTCATTGCCATTGAGGCGCCGTCGGAGTCCTCTGATGTCGTTTTCTTCATCTTCAGACTCTTCAGCTTGGTCTTCGACGAACTTCGCGCCACCGAACTTTTTGTTTGCAGGTGGAGACACAATATTCTGCTCTCTTTCTTCAGTGGATTGAGCTTGCTGCTGCTTTTCAAAATAAAGCTGCCGCCGCTGCTCTGCTTTGGCCTCCAAATATCGCTGTCTTACCGCTGCTAGGCGCTGATCAGGTGGCAGTCGGTTGAGTTTGGTTAGGTCTGGTGTTATGACTTCTCGACGAACCGTATCATTGCGCACGATTTCAAGCTCTTCATCAATGGATTCTTGAGTCGCAAAAGTGTCCTGCAAAGTGCCTTGCAAGGTGTCTTCAAGAGCACTTTGCGGGTTCGATGCATTGCCGCCATCAGCAATTGTGTCTTCATGACGGACACTAGTATCATTTGCATCGTCGAGTCCCATGATCTTCTCGAGAGCCCCTGGTGAAAGTGGTGGGAGGTATTGCGTTCCGTTGCTTTCGTCGACGAACTTCGATGCTTTTATAGGATTGCGTGCTTCAAGAGAGCCCTTTTTATCTTTAATATGATTTTCATTGGACTTGTCGTCATTATCGTCGTCATCATCATCATCAGAAACCAGCTTCCTACGCACCACTTTCTCCGTCTCATCATCTGAACTCGACTCAAACTCGCTCTCAATGTCGGATATTTCATTGTCTTGGCGTCTGGCCCTTTCCAATTGACGCAGCTCCTCGGCTTTTTGTTGTTCCTGGGCCAATAAAGCTTCAGCTCCACCGGCCCGCAGCCTCTGCTTTGACTCAATTGTTTCGTTAATTGCATCTACATCTACACCTTGCGCAGCAAGCAGTTCCTTATTTCTTCGGCGGCGATCCAGTATTTGTTGTTGCTCGAGCTGGGCGAGTCGTGCAAACTCTGATGCAAACTTCCGGTCAGAAACTGTGCCTCCTGCCTTGTTTCCGGCAAATTTCAGCATATCTCGCACAGGGCGAGATAGTTTAGCCATTTTTGTTTCCGGAATGATTTCTAAATCGTCGTCAGCATCCTCCCTAACATCTTTAGCATTCTTTACTGGCGAACTCGAGGGAAAATCAGACTGTGTTTCGTCGTTAATTGGTTTTATGGGTGGACGAGGACTCGAAAGAAAATCAACTAATGGAGCCTGTGGCCGCGGTGGACTGGAAACAATGATTCCTTTCGGCTTTTCTAGCTTATTCTCGGGTTTTGAAGCTTCCTCGTCCTCATCTTCGCTTGCACTTAAGCCGAGATCAGCCAGAAAGTCCTTGATGGCGAACGTTTTCACGGTGTGTGCAGCAATTTCTGGGGCCATTTCTCGTTCTATCTGCAGGTCACTGCGAGCAGCTGCTTCTCGTTCGCGCTCAATCTGCTTTGCAGTACGTTTTCTCGGTTTCACCGACCGGTTTTGTTCGGACTCTTGGGGTTTTTCAGTGTCATCGTTGAATGTAATGCCGGCCTCTTTATAGATGGACTGGATGATTTTGTCGTGCGCATTTGTCGTCTTCTTCTCTTTGCCAGATTTATCGGAAAATTCTTCGTCTGAATCGCTATAATCGTCGATTTTATGAAGATCGTCATCAGAATCACTGCTAAAGTTCAGGTCGCTCTCTATTTGGAGACCAGTGCCTTCCTGCATTAGGCTTTCGGGCTGAGCCGGCGTAATTTCGTGTGTCAATGCATTCGCAGCCTGACGGTCGACAAATTGCTCATAGTCTCTATTCTCTGCATCGCTTTCTGAGTCGCTGTTTTCAAACCGGTTGATGAGTGCATCCAATCTTTGATGGATAGGCAATTGATTCAAATCCATTTGCGTTACAATTTGAGAACCGCAATTTGCCAACAAAGGGTTCACAAAATCGAACAGAGTAAGATTTCTAAATCTGGGAGCGTAGATGCTTCAGCGTATTATGATGCTTGAAACAAACAAATTAATTAGAGCGACGCGTCAGGTTGGCGATTCACGGGATAGGGTTGTTAAATTAGCTGGTGGTGGTGTCGAGTAGCTAGGGCTAACACGATTAGCCCCATCTCAGATCCCAAAACGATATATTGTGCTGAGTACACCGAGTGAACATAAGAACAAAATAATAAATAAATCAATAAAGCTTGGTAAAGAAGTGAGAAGTAAAAAAAATAAGGAAAGTATAAAAGCATTTGATTGCGTAGCTTGACACACAATGACCGCCTTTTGATTGTGCTTTCGATATATGGCCAGAGCAGGCAGACCCAAAAAATATATCCTAATCAAAAAACATGCATAATGCATATGGAATGGCCGGTCTTCGGTCGGTCGTCAAGATGGTATACTAAGGTTCAACTTTCCCGAACACACTGTTTAACTTATGCGGCATTATTAGATAAGGGGGTCGCATGCTGCAACGCTCGAAGGCGCAGGGTTTGAATTTTTCAAGGGTATATCCATTAAATCCTGCATGAGACACAAAACAATTTAGTTGTATCTCTGACTAGCAGTGTATCTTGTTAGTTTCTGTCTATTTGCTAGTTTGCTCAAGATAAAGCGGATAAGTATGAATTACCTGACTGTCTTACGTGGCATTTCTCTCGTGTTTGTGTGTTTATCACGACTTTAGGTTCAAAAATTCCCAAACGGGGAATTTGGAAATGAAGCTTATTTTTTGTCTATATAAACCTCAACAATAGTCTCTTTTCAACTCTTCAGGGAACCTTTTCGCAATGCTTGCATTGCTTGTTATATAGGTCATGTTGCCAATAGTAAGTCTTTCCGGGTTGTATGGTGCTGGTAAGTATTGCAGGGAAGCAAAATAGTCTAGGGGAGAGTTTCAACACGGTAGTACTATTGGTAGGTGTTTCGCTGGAGGAACCGGAAGGTGTATATCATACGGGCGTCGGGTGTGCATTTCAATGCTTCGCGACAGAGACATTCAAAAGAAAAAGAAAAAACAACAAACTCAAAAGAAAAACACAAATTCAAATTCAAATTTTAGAACAACAAACACAAAAACAAAAACACAACAAAAACAAGAAAAAAAAAGAAAAACACAAAATTCTTCAATACTCAATACGAGAATGTCTCACTTGCACATCACATTTGATGCCGCCCCATACCGCTTGAGGCATTTCGAAGGAAAGGAAACGGAAAGGTGTACATTGCTAAGGAAACGGAAAGGTGGTGTCCACGCAGCTGTGGCATTCATGCAAAGGGACTGGCAAGGTGGTGCTTGTCGTACGAGGTGCCCCCCCCCCCTCATGCGGCAATCATCATCCCAAGGAAACGGAGGGTGGGTGTCATTGTCTGTTTGGGCATCATCCCAAGGGACTGGATCAGTGTTCATCTCAAGGGACTGGACCGGAGGATGTACATTCGACGTTACGTGATATACAGTGCTGCTAAGATAGCAGCCGTCTGGAAGGAACCAAAGGAGTTGCAGTTATCAATTTGCTATCTGACGGGGGCTCTGTCAGCGGCTTGAGCCAGCTGTAATGCTTATTCAGGAAGTCTAGCGAGTGAGAGCATAGGCACGGATCAATGATTATAAGAGTAGTGTCTGCATTGTCTGAGTGGTTAGCTGAGGTGGTGAATGGAAACAGCAGGGAAGAAAAGATCAGGCCAGTAAATGTATATAACCTAAGTATGTAGGAGGGGTTTTTTTCTCGCTTGCGGGTTTCCTCTCATTTCAATGTTTTGTTTCTTTATATCTGTTCAATTTACATTCTTTTCTGATAAACCTTCAATTGGGCGAGGCATAGAACGGTCATTAATCTGAGTGGTAGCCGTGGTTGCCTCTCCGCACCGAATCGTTCTTTAATACCTTATCTTCAATTTACTATTTATTTCGCGCGCAGTAATAAGGATATTATTTGCCCAGTCGATCGAATATATTGAGCCTGGTGATATACAATGATGGTAATACATTGCACGGATGAGCGTCACTACGCGTGATATCAACTTTGTAAACGGCGAACTTCTGAGGTGTCGCGAAGAGAGTACTAGGTTGTTGACCGGAATGAAGAAGTTTTTGCTTCGTATGGCAACGGTAGACGATTACATGGAGATAAATGGCTAAGGGTGAGATATGAAAAACGGCTAGGTCAAAAAGTGCTCATGATGCATGGAAAAGCTGTATAAGGTTTGGTTGTACAATGCTATAGTTTGAGACCAAGTTCGCAGCCAGGGGGATACATGCTACGCAAGTAAGAGATAATACCATGTTTAGCAATCTTGGGTGGGGTGTTTCATGACGCTGCAGCCTTGAACGTCCACACATGGTTTGGAATGTGCCTATAACGCTTTAGCTGCCCTTTGAACGCCGAAGATGATCACACGTGAATGCGACAACCTACAGCTTCCCGAAGCTGGATATTTCAGTAATTTAGATCTGAATGTATGCTGCGTATTGACGTCCCGGTCCAGCGGACAGCCATGTATGGGTGATGTATAATGGCCTGAATAGAGCGGATGGGTGAGCCATACCAAGAGTGAGTTTGTTCAAAAATCGCTAACAGTTTCAGCTTTGTGTTGTTCGGTTTGTCCTCTCTTAATCCTTTAAGTTCTCTTTTTAAGTTCTCTTCATATACAGGCCCTTATGTGGCGAACCTCATCGATTGGAATTATCTTTTCCTCACCAGCTTCTTCAATATTTGTGTTTTTCTTTCCCTGGAGTCTTGTTCGTATAATTTTGCACCGTGTGTAAATTCTGTTGTGATTCTTTGTTGCGTCGTGGTTTATTCTCTTCGCAGCAGGTCCATCTTCGCCTTGCTCCACGAGGTCCATTCTGGGTCGACGAGCGAGCATGATACGCTTAGCACGAATTTAATAGACATTCTTTGGATTCTTATTGTTATAGATTATAGTTCTAGTTTTATATGATTCACCTGGAACTGATTTCGCCAGTTTGAGGGCTGCTATCTATAATATGATACACGTACTGCCTGATTTACTACATTTTTGAGATTTTATTAGATGTGTGTTGAACTACATTCGTGGTTGCATAAGATATGTGATATATGATGCATATAAAATTTCAGCGACGTATAGCAATGCGCAGCGATGGATATCTGTTGTATGTTGATGTCGACATTATGTGTATTCGTTGTACGTTGATGTAAATTTGATGCAAATTCCTTTCTATTATATTAGTTAATTTCTGCGACTCTACATGATGATAGTCTCTTATAGCTTGAGAACTCTATTCTCCATCATGATACACCTAGTTTACTATTTATGGACGTTTTGAGAACTATACATGGTGACACACCCACCTATACACATTGTTTCCTCTACTTTATAGTACTAACTGAACATCTGGGATTTACAATACATTCGAGAACGTACGCAGTGACGACATCCACTACGTCTCAGTGTTTAATACGATCTACAATTCACAATGATCGTGTACTGATGCCACTTTAATCATCGAAAATAGGTACTGTACCGTTTAGGTCTCAACCCGGTCCCGACATCAACAAAGTTTACATAAAGAGATAATTAATGTCATTGATACTTTTGTGTGTCTATATGCTTGTATAGATCTTGAAATTAAAGCGACTCGGCTAGCATGTTCTGAATTGTATTGATCGTCAGATGCAACACCATGTACATCGCCAAGTTGAACTCATTTGCCTCCTTATACTTCATTGAGGTAACGGCATGATTCAAAGGAGTCTGACTTGGATTTATATGTCGTCGTGATAATGTGCTTATCGGTGTATTTTATTAATATAGTGGCGTGTTATGTCAACATGTTATTTAGCTGAGACTGGTGATGTTATGTATAGATCGGAACTGCTGGTGTTGGCTCGTGTGAATTGTGAGCATCAAGTGTTGACACATATTGTCACAACCCCACCAAAGTGAACATGCACTCTAAAACATTTTAGGCCTGTATACTTGACTTTACCAGCGTATACAATATCGCGCTGAGAGATAAATATTTCGATCAGATCCGCAAAGACAGCTTCAATTCGTTAATACTTGTATTTCGATTCTTATCTTACACAATGGGCTTGAATAGCCGCTTTCCTGTGCCATGTCACGTTACGTTGTATATTTGTACGAAGATTATTAACTCTTCATGGGGTTGAAATATTTGTCCCGTCAAAGTCTTACACTAGTTAAAAAATATAAATAAGAGAAAAACGAGACCGTCTCAAAATAGGTGCGTTTAGTTTACCTTCTCCTGGGGATAGGTGTTCCAAACTGCAACAACAACTTAACTAGCACATCTTGTTGACACAAACGGCGGAAGCGCCAGAACCACAGAATGTGTATATTTATTCGTAGAGTATTTAACCAAACTTCCAAAGTATATTTCGATAAATGATGTTTACTTTTTCTCCCGGTCAAGAGTCGCATTGTGGGCAAGGGTGCAATATTTATTACCGAATGTGGTTATTTCCGAACGTGATGACACAAGCAGCATGCTGCATTTTATGTTAAAATAATTCTATACATATAGCCCCGCACCCCATTATGTACTTGTTTCTTCATATTGAAAACTGCTAGAATTCAATATATTCAGCGCCAAAAAGGTATCAAAACTGCAACACAAAACTGCAACAAGCTATTCCAAGTTACTTTATCACGATGTTCACTCACGCTACAGAAGGAGTATCCATTTTCCTGAGTCTTGAGCTGGTCTCGACTTTCGGACGTGTTTATCTTGATGAATTCATTTGCCCTGAGCTTACCGAGCTTGCTCACTTTGTCTCCTGCATTGCACTTATGCAGATGTACTTCAATGACTATTCGATGATCCAAACCACTTGCGCCATTTCCACTTTCTTGGTCGCCGCTATTTACCAAGTCTTGCGTATCATTACGCCCATCATTTTCATTTTTCGCCAGATTTTCTATCTCTCTTGCGCCGCAGCCAATTCATGCGCCAGCGGTACACTTACTCGCAACAACTACAATTCCAACATTGAGCGTCTCGATATGATACTCTACAACGCACCCATTTCACGCGCCAGCCATACAGTTACTCGCAACAACCACGAATCGAACATCGAGCTTCTCAATATGATACTCTACAACGCTGCGTCTACTTCATTGTTTTCCACGCCATTCAATGTTCGCTTCATGTCGCACCGCATTTCAAACGCGTCGGACAATTTCATCGTCAATGGAAAAAGAATCTTAATCAGTTATCCTGGCATCGAAAATCCTTCGCCTAACCGCGTGCTTATTACCATCTCCAAACGTCATGCTAACTCGCATATTGCTGATTCTTCAATACTACATGCTAAGTCGCTCAACATTCTTTGCGACATAACTCGACGTGGCATGGGTTTGCAGCAAGAGATGTTCATTCGCACCTATTTAATGACGGCGACGCTTCCGAAGGAAATTTTCCATACGTTCAGGGCTTATCAAATGCCTATGATTGAGGAGGGAACCAGAATCACTGAGATTGATGAAACAGATGTTTTTACTGCTGCCAACGAATCCGCTTCATTATCGGGGTTGGTTGAAGACTGTGAGTCTGTCAATGCCGCTAACGAGCCGATTTCATTACAGAGTGTTCCTCATGAGCTTCTTCTACCAGAGCCATTTAACGTGCCAGAAACGGCAATCATTGATGAGGGAGCACGGCATATATCTGAAACGGTTGAAATTCTTGAGCCTCTGTTGGGACCATCATCACCAACCTCAACACATACTCCAATTTCAGAAAAGGATGCCGAATCTATCAACTCCACTGTAGAGCCTGAACTTGTGTTACTTGCAGTTGACGATATCGACTTCGACTTCGGCCTTCCTGAGTCTTGTCCTGTCGAACACGTGCCAACAGAGAGTATCGGTGCCGCCACAAATATCCTTGTGAGTGATGATATCGACTTCGATTTCGGCCTTTCTGAGTCTTGTCCTCTCGAACGCGTGGCAACAGAAAGGATTGGTGCCACCACAAATATCCTTGTGAGTGATGATATCGACTTCGACTTCGACCTTTCTGAGTCTTGTCCTGTTGAACGCGTGGCAACAGAAAGGATTGGAGCGACCACAAATATACTTGTGACTGATGATATCGACTTCGACTTCGACCTTCCTGAGTCTTGTCCTGTTGAACGCGTGGCAACAGAAAGGATTGGAGCCACCACAAATATACTTGTGACTGATGATATCGACTTCGACTTCGGCCTTTCTGAGCCCTATCCTATCGAACGCGTATCAATTGCTTCTACCCAGGGTGATGAGACTACTAGGGATTGTGATATCGGGGACGATCAAAGTGGGATGTGTTCAGAGATATCAGAACCTTCGGCTCAAATTCCCACAGGACCACAGGACGGGCTCTTATTCAACTGGAGGAGTGGAGCATGCTTCCCAACGGTCAAGCCAATCCTGTGTTTTTCAATGAGATAAACTTCTTCTACAACAGCATCTTTTCAGATATTAGCTATCATGGAGAGAGTTTCACAGAAATACCACGAGAGAGAGTCCTACACAGTCTCATTACCTTCAAATCTTTACTGAAGCACGTAGTTCAACTATCTGAGCTGTCTTACACCAGCCGGGGGGCCCGTGTGGAAGGCAGCTTCAGGCCATGGAACAAAGCCATTCATGAAGATCCAATGAAATACTTGCTGTTCTACTGTTACGATCACGGCTGCAGGTCTGTAGAGCGACACCAAAAGAAACATCCTGATGTTTCCAAAGAGTACCTGGAACATAAATTCGAAAAAAAGCTCCACAAACACAAAAAGCTTGCTCATGGACGCATATTTCCAAGCCTCATTTGGAGAGTATTCGAAGCCTACCGATTTGGTGTAATCGAGGAGGCCAATAGTGAAAACTTCATGAAGGACATACAAAAAACCTTCAGCGAGAATCGTGTAACTGCTGACGTAGAGCAGTGCATCGATTACCTCAATATGGTGATAACGAGAGTAGAGCACAACCTACCAATCATCGTCAATCCTTTATATCGCATGATGAACCTTTTTAAGCCGCTCAGAGAAGTCTATGCAAAGTACAACGCAAACCGCATAAGGGGAAAACAATATATGACGCGATACCATGATCTTATGGATACCGCAAGTTCTATGGACATTGAAAAAGAATATGGAATCTGCAAGAAAAGGATAGATACTTTCTCAACGTTGTCTAAGGATAACTTCAACTCAAGCCTTTATGCGCTGCGAAGGCAGTGGGATATCAAAAAGGCAGAAAAGCTAGAACTTCAAGATCTACGAAAGGAGATGTACCCTCATCAAAGAATTCGAAATAGGGATACCTTCCGCCTTCTATGGCGAAATCTAATGCGCTGGAAGCAATAACACACTTCTTTTTTTCATATTTACTATTTACGTTAACAAATTATTTTTCATATTACAATTTTTCTGATCATAGCTATATAGTGCGAGATGGGCGAAGTGCCAGCTAAATTTTACCGTCAGTCCTTCAGGGGTTCGTTAGAGCCTAAGCAGACTATTTGAAAAAGTACGACGGTGTCTTGAATAGTCTGAGTTGCCTCGAGATCTTTGCAGGAGCTGCCCAAAATACGAACAACTTATCCTTCGAGGCCGGAGAATAGTAATTGAGCAAGTACAGTAGAAAGCTCCATGAAGCTGTATATAGTAATTTAGATCAGAATGTATGCTATGTAGTGACGTCCGGTCCAGCGGACAGCCATGTATGGATGATGTATAATGGACTGAGGAGCAGGCTGGCGGCATACCAAGAGGGAGATACCAAGACGGGGGTCGCCAGTGTTCAGAGCTCGCTAGCAGTATCAGCGTTGTGTAATCCCACATGCTCTATTTTTAGGCTCTCTTCATTTATAGGCCCTTAGTATGTGAGGTGCATGAGCCTTCCCAATTGGAATTCTATTTTCGTCTCCGACACCTCCAATATTTGTGTTGTTCTTGTGCTTTTTCCCGCCCTTTGTTTTGTTGTTTCGTGTTGTGTTTTGCTTTGCTTTGTTGTATTTTGTTGGCTTACACTCTCGGCAGCCGGTCCATTTTCGCCTTGCCCGACGAAATCCACTCCGGGTCGACGAGCTGGTCGCGGACCTCGTGCAGCAGCCGGTAAGATGTGCGGATTGTGCCGTCGCTGACGTCCGTGTACTCAGCAATGGTGGTGCCCGGCAGCTGCTCGTCAAACAGCGCTGTGGCCATGTAAATTGCAGCAGCAGCAACCGACGTCGGGCTGCGACCGGCAAGAGTCCCAAGCTCGCGTACGCGCGCGGCAATGTGCTCTGCTGCACGCGTAGCCGCCATGCTCATATCAAGGCGGGAACAGAAGCGTCGGATGAGATCCTCGGCCCGCGTTTGCGAGGATCGGTACGACGTCGAGTCCTGGATGCCGAGACCGAGCTCCTGGCTGCTTGTCTTCTGCAGAACGCGCTCCATGAACTTGAAAGTACGGCCGATTTCCTGAGGTGGAATCAGCGTCAACGCGGCGATTTCCTTGAACGTACGCGGCACACGCGAGTACCGGCAGGCCACAAAGATTGCAGCAGCAATCACGGAGCCCGTTGAGCGGCTGCGCAGCGTCGGTTGGCCGTAAACGACTCGATATGCCTGCTTAGCTGCGTCTTGCACGGTTCTCGGCAGCGAATCGGCCTCGCAGATGTGCGTGATGCGCGAAAACGCCTGCAGCAGCTGTCCTTCTTTCTTGTCCGTCGAGCTGTTGTTCTGCGCGCGGCTCAATTCGCGGCCAAACGACGATCCGGGCGGTCCCATCGCCACGATCGTATCGAGCTGATTTCCCTCGAGCAAAGGGTTTGCAGCATCACCAACACGGCTCGGATCATCGTTGCCGTGGTCGTCGTTCGAAAACGTGCGCCACTCCGAGCGGGAGTCGACAATGCGGTCGCTTAAAACGAGCCCACAGTTGCCACAAACCATGTCTCCTTCAGCGAACCTCTCCTCGATATCGGGGGGATCGATGCGGCATTCGGGGCAGATGAGCTTGACGTTCAGATCGGGGCGGAACGGCTCGGCGGGAACTGCAGCCATGGTTGTTTTCACGCAGATCTCAACCAGGAAGAACGCTTGTTCGCAACAGAAGATTGCAAAAGACCGCTGATCCGTATGCCCTTATTTAGGGTTAGGAGCGGATAGGGGGACCGTCCTCAATTAGGGGCCGACGTCTCATGCCCGAAACCTAGGCACAGACTACTTCAGCGCAGTTTTCTTCACCGTGGTTTTCTTCAGCTCGGTCTGACATAGTTTGGAGTTCGGTTCCAAAAGCAGAGGCATCAATGGCAGAAACACGCGTAAACAGAAGATGTCGCATCTACTGTTTAAGTTCTTCGCCACCACAACGCGTATGACTGAGTAAGACTCCCTGAATCAGAATGTTCGAGAATTTCTTTTTTAATATGCGACAAATATTGCAAAAATGTGAAACGTCAAATGTGGAAGGTGGTATGTCTCCTTTAGTCGTGCCAATACTATAGTGCAGTTGTCTTCAAAGCCAAGACTTGTGGCGTACAATGGCTGGACCTGCGTAGCTACCCTGGAGTACGTTGATGGCTGCATATTGATTATGGTTATTCGTTCAATGCATCTGAAGGTTGCTCAATTGATGCAATTTTGGCAATTGCACAATGATGATTGTCGTTCCCTCCATGCAATGGAGTCTCTGTGATGAGGGCGATTCACATCCAAGTACGACTGACGATGGAAAATGATGCATCAATGACGCTTCTGCATCGATGCTCAGCACATTCATTAGCAACGCTTCTGTATCGATAATCAATGGTTTACGTGAGCGGTTTTTTGTTGATACTTGTACAACTTGACGCTTTCATATTGACGGTCAATGACATATCCAACACTTTTGTGACGTCCCTGCTCAATGATAAAATTAAACCAAGTGATAATGACACCCCAAACATCGAGGCTCAATTTTGTGTTAGAAACCTTCTGATTCGTGAGTCATAGTAGTAAACAGCAAATGGAGGCTTTTCTTGTCTTGCAGTTTCATTTTCATGCAGGTGCGCTTACAGATGCCCTTTCAGATACTCATTGAATTTCAGCGGCTGAACCCATTAAGTCCGAAGCCTAAGCTCGTAGACAAGTAAATTCCAAAATAATTAACAAAATCATTGGCAAATGATGAGCCAGCTATCCTTCTAACACCCTTCTCAATTGAACAAACGATATCACCATATTTTATGAACTCCATGTTAGCAATAGCCTAATATAGACCTTCATTTTGATGTTATTCAGCTCATACTCTTGCTTCACAGTTTAACGATGCAATGTTCCTTGAGGATGATCATTGATATACCTGTGAGGCTATGAAGACGAGAGGTAGGGAATACAAGTATAGGAGAGGCATCACCAAAAAGACTGCTTCTCTCCACAACATCATTAAGCAAACAAATCACACTTTGGAAGAAAATTATGCAGTCAAATAGTTGAGATAAAACACGTTACAATTAGCAAGAATATCAGAATAGGAACCTCAAGCGCTTCAGGTCTATTATGATGCCGGAAAAACAAGAGCGACGCGTCAGTTTTGAGGGATAGGGTTGTAAATTAGTTTGTCTTTTCGAGAACCTAGGGTTACAGTGCTTCCTCATAAAATCCGACAAATATTACCAAGTAAACTGAGTGACTAAACGTAAGTCCATAGAACTCTGCAACATATTAAAGTAAACCTACAGCTAGTTTGGAGTATTATCGATGGTTCTTGTCATATATAATGTGCACATGCGCCACACTTAGCATGTCTCTTCAATATATGATCATAGAAAAAAGAGTCTAAAGTGGAACCTCAGATGTACTACTACAGTGTACAATTATTTTACGGCGGTGATTGATTTTGAGAACTATAAGTGCTTTTCTGATATGACAGTTACTTCATGGCACTCTATGAGACGCATTAATGACTGCATTACCCTACTGTCCCTATTAAGGTCACCCAACATATACATGCAGTAATTCTGCAGGGATCACATGCATACACACACTATATAAACCCATCTCGACACTTCTGTATCAATCATCTTCCTACATCATCATGTCTTCTACTTTTGAATACCGGTATCTGAATGAAGATTAGACTGCTTTGTGTCAGTAACAGACCTCTCTGCACCATCTTCGCAATGGCGCTGTAAAGATTGCTGAACGGGTACGGATCCATATCAGGACGCAAACTGCAGTAAAAGGCAATGTGTTCGAGGTATCAAATGCAACTTAGTACGCAAATTGTCGCGCACGGTTCATCAAAATCTCGCAAACCCATTTATATCTAGTTGGATGATCCAATGCATATTAGAATGTGCTCTGGGGACAACCGAGTGCTCTTGAGAAGGTGTGTTCACCCCCATCTATTTCTACTGGCCCCCTGATGGGCCTATGTAAAACTGACCCATGACTATTGAGAGTTGAAAGTTTAAACTGAAAAGATATTACCATGGACAGATTCTCAAGAGCAGGGCGGGGGCTTTTTTTTTTCTTTCTTTATTTTTTGTTTTTTTTTTTTTATCTAAAATTTAATTTTTTTGGATGAAGTAAAGGGATCCCTAATTTACCGAAATTTGACTTCTTTGTGATAACTAACATATTTAGATCCTTGAACTCGGTTAGCTTCGCGAAATCACTACAACTTATTTAATCAAAGTTTTCAAATATCGATTGTAATGTTATATTCTGTCTATCATTTATCTTCGTTAGATAGGTTGCTCGCAGCCAGACGGACATTCTTGAAATTCCTTCATAGAGCCACTGATTCTAGCATTGCATATGTAGTTGGTGACCAAAGGCCATCAACAATTTGACCATCCACAAATCGGCAGTGTGATCGGCGTATCACACAGCATGCATCCGTCAATGAGCAAGCAGCATTTCGAGTAATACCTGACCGCTCGGTCATTACGAACATAAAAAGCTGCGTTATTGCTCAAAGAGCAGCCACACCGGGGACATACCATGTCGGCTATTTCCGTATCTGGTGATACTTCAACCATTCGTCGTAGCTCAGCGTTCTTTCTAGGCTCATTGACATATCAGTTTCATTCTTCAGCTGTTTTCGGATCTCCACAACAGACACAAAGGATCAATGTTGCTGTAACGCTAACATGCCGCCTTGTACAATAACACAGTCTTGAGAGCTTCTGGTTCTGGAAACAGTTCTGATGGCTCCACCAGTGACTCTGATCCTGAGCATGGTACCGGCTCCAACTCTAATAGCTCGAATTCAGATTCTGGTACCAACTCTAGCGACTCTGATAATGAGTTTGGTGCTGGTTCGAGCAATTATTCCTGTCTGACGGTCCAGATTCCAACAGCTCTAACAGCTCAGGTTCGAGTTCTAATTCTGGAAGCAGTGGCTCCGGATCTGACTCTGGTTCAAACGGTTCTGAAGCAAATTGCTCTACCGCCTTTGGTTCTGGTTCTGATTTAGGATCAGAGGGAGTTGATCATGACGTGGCTGATAATGAAGCTTCACTTACAATTAGTGCCAGCGGCCCTGCGAATGGAGTTACAGAGACTTCAGAAGATGGCTAGAGACCATCTGCAACTCCAAAGAATCCTTCAAATGGGTCTATTCAGGACAATGCGTCCTCGACTGATTCAATCGGTCTATGCAATGGAGCATATATTTGTAGAGGCAGCGCCTTCTTTGCGGTAATTGCAATTGGGCTGTTATTCGCAGCTTAAACCCCAAGCTTTATAATTTCGTGAGCACTATACTCGCTAAATGTCTTTAGTTTTGTAATTATCCTTGTTTTATTTAATATTTTATCTACAGATAATAGTTATCTCAGATGTTAGAAAAACACTTGCCTCTACGTTTCGAATAACGAATGAAAGTTTTCGATTATAGTTACGTGTATAGAGCGTGTAGTTACTTGGTAAGGTAGTTTTATTAGAACTAAGCGAAATGAGTCCGATAATGTAGAAGAGTCATCTAACTAGGAGAGTTTACGATCCAGTCTTGAAATTGGAATACAACATGTGTTTTCTTAAAAGAATTCGTAAGATTGCGAGTGTCATTTACGAACACCTAGTGCTTTAAGGTATATGTAACTGTAGTCAAAATAATTTATGTCAAGTTTTATGATCATAACCTTGAGTAATGAAAATTGTAGCTAGGGTTTATATCATGGTTTCCTGAGAACTATATCAAAACATGCACTTTACGATACCATAACTTCGTGATTTGAACGTGTGTTTTTGTTAATTTAATTAAATTCAGAGCCATTATTAGCTAGCATGATTGCGGCTATCACATAATGATATTGAAGTGCATACGATGTTCATTTGTATAAGCTTAGGCTCCATTCTAGAAACCAAACATACGGAGATTGTAACCAGTGACTGCATGCATCTGATTCATTGAATCTCAGAATGGAGACAAACGGCAAATTCATCTCAATAACGGTTGTTTACTTTTCTCCCGGTCGAGAGTCACATTGTAGGGCAAGGGTGTAACGGTTATTTCCGAATGTAGTTAGTTTCGAATGTAATGGTGCGAGCAGCATGCTGCACTAGATCTTAAATTTATCCTATATATATATATATATATACATATCCCCACACCCCACCTGTTGTTCTCTCTTCATATTGACAACTGTTTTCTAGAAATCAATATTTCCAGTGCCAAAAAGGTATCAAAACTGCAACAAGCTATTCCGAGTTACTGTGTCACGATGTTCACTCACGGTAAAGAAGCCGTGTCCATCCTCCTAAGTCTTGAGTTAGTCTCAATATTTGGGCGTAGCTATCTTGAGGGCTTTGTTCGCTCTGAGCTTGTTGAGCTCACGCACTGCGCGTTCTGCATCGCGCTTCTGCAGGTTTACTTCAATGACTATTCAATCATCCAGGCTCTGTGCGGCATCATCACTTTCTTCGTCGCTCTTATGTACCGAACCTTGTGTAGTCTCATTGCGTCCATCGTTATCATTGTTTGCCGAATTTTCTATCTCACTTCCGCCGCAGCCCGTTTCTGCGCTAGCCATGAATTTATTCGCAAGAACAGCAGATTCATTCTTGAGCGTCTCAGTACGACACTCAACAACGCCGGTTTTTTCAGTTCCATATTCACTTCGATAATCGATGCAACAAATATTTTGGGTGTTATCAGCATGTTCACCTTCACTAAACGTTCTGGACCTTTCCTTTTGCCAGTGCCAGGTCTAATTCTCGAAAGCATAGTCAACAGTGAAGGAGAAGAGAACGAATTTGCTGATAATTTCGAGTTTGAGCGGGAGCGCGCCTCGCGCCCAGTAAAGATCACAATGTTCATCCATACAAAGTCATCGTCAGAACATCTCTCATCCACAGCAACCAATCACACAAAGCCGGCTACGACCTATGATAGGAACGACGACCGAAGTGATGTGTACACCAAAAAAGCGCACAAAATGAGGGGGGATGTTGGCCTCAATCTCGATGCTGATGAAAAACGCCCAGATGAGTGGATGGACCCGCTTCCTAATGGTGAGGGTAATCCCGTCTTTCGTAGTGCAATGAATGTCTTCTACAATGAGTTGACATCTGAGATTGGCCAGATTGAAGGTGTTCCCACAGAAATATCACGAGAGAGAATACTATACAGCGTGACTGCATGCAAATCCTTACTGAATGACATTGTTCGATCCGCTGAGCAGCTTTCCACCAGCCGGGGGGCCCGCGTGGAAGATTGCTTTAGACGAGGGAACAGTATGGCACATAGAGATCCAATGGAGTATTTGCTGTACTATTGTTATAACTTTGGCTTCAAAGCTATTAGCTCTCATCAACATCGAGATGATGCTAGGTTGAGAAACATTAAGGCACAGAGATTCCAAGATCTAGTATACGGAAACAGAGCCGATGCTAATGGGAACTTTTGTCCAAGCCTGATTGACACAGTATTCGAAGCCTACAAACTTGGCTCGAGCGAAGCGCGATCGATGAGGGAGCATTTTCTAGAGGATGTAGAACACACTCTCAACTCGTATAGCCTTCCCGTTGACATGGAAACTTGCATTCGCTATCTCGATACTGTGATCTGGAAAATAAATCAGAACAAACCAATCGCTTTCGAACCTTTGCTTCACTTTGCACGCCTCTACTTGCCACTCAAAAAAGTCTATAAAGACTCCAAGAAAGAGATAAGGAGGAGAAATTCTCTGGAGAAGAGATATTGTGATTTCATTATGTGGGCAGAATCTAAGACGAGTAACCAAGAACATGACTTTTGCAAGGACTCAATGAGTTATTTTGGTGTTTGGGACGAACCAACATTTTGCAGAGACCTTCTTGAACTGCAGGAGCGTCTGCATCCTACAGAAAAGCTTCGACGTCTCGACAAATTTCACAAACTTTGGCGGCGCATGCGACATAAAAAGCAATAACACACATTTTTTACCATTCCACTATATACGTTTACAATCTATTTTTCATATTAAAGCTTTCTTTACCCAACCTATGCACTTCAAGAAATGAGATGCAGATGTTCCTTTGTGATCTTGAGCAGTTTAGGCCTCAGTGTATGTTCGATCCGCAGTTTTGGCCGGCCATGCCTAAAGTGGCCAGCCATTGAAGAAAGGCAATATCAATTTTGAGAATGTCAATGCCTAATGCTCGCTAAGCATGGAACGCAGTCATAATCGTAGTTCAATATAAAATCACATTTGTCCCATTATATATTGCTAGTGAAATACCCCTTTAGAAAAAGGGTGTTGTCCCAAAATAAATCCAAATTTCTCATTTCTTTCTTTGCTTTCCTCCGGTATTTTACCAGACCGTCGAAATTAGGGACATTCATGAGGAAAAGCAATAGTAGCAACCAATAGTGACTAGGTTAGTGGCACTTCACATGGAACTCACATAAACAGTCTAATTATAGACTCGCCGTCATCTGCTAATGGACTGGAATCAGAACCATTGTTACCAGAGCCAGTACCACTGTCACCGGAGCCGTTGTCAGGAACAGTGTTATTACCAGATCCAGATCCACTGGTAGAAGAACCATTGTTGCCAGAACTAGAACCATTGTCAGGAACAGCATTGTTACCACTGCCAGATCCATTGGTGGGAAAACCATTGTTACCAGAACCAGAACCATTGTCAAGAACAGTATTGTTATCAGATCCAGATCTGTTGTCCTCGGAATGACTAAAGGTATTTACTTCGTCCGGATCCGATGCGTTGGAATCATCCGAATCCGATGAGTAGTAATCACCCGGATTGACATCGTTGGTGTAATTATCGTGCGGAGAGGGGACCATTAAGTGGCCACAGTCTATGCACCCGCACAGAAAATTCACAGAGGAGCAGTTTGGACACAGTTTTTTCTGCTCAGTACGCGGAAGAAAAATGGATATCTTTTTCTTTTTCAGTTTCTGCTCAGGAATTTGTGGTGTATATCCACGGCGGTTCCAGTAGTCAGCTATGACAACAGCGAATTTCCGGAGTTCGCGGCTAAGAATGGGTTCATTTAGAATGTGGCGCCGGCAACCCGGGCAAGTCTTTCGCTGGCATTCACGGAACCACAGAAATAGGCATTCGCCACAGAACACATGTCCACATTCCAAGGTGTAAGGTTCCAGCATGAGTGAATCGCAAATAAGGCACCTCAGGCAGTCCTTTACCATCGCATTGCAGAACATTAGTGCTAAGCGCGAGACTGTGCCGTCTTCAAGGACTTGTTGGAGTGGCTCTTCGCACATCTACTTTTTACTCGTTAGCTCATTACGCGGTTGTTCCTCTCCTATCTTTAATCCAAAGTGAATCTTCTGACCGCATGGTTGATCTTCTGACTGCATGGGGTCAATCTTCTGACTGCATGTTTCAAGATACCTAAACACGCGCATACCCCCCCCTCACACAAAGAACAAGATTTTGTCCATTTGTTATTGAAGAAATGTCTTCAAATCTTTCAATGTGGACTGAAGTTCTATATCCGGATTACTCAAGCATAACTGGCATAGCCAGTGTTCCTTTCACGCTATTGAAAAAGCTGTCTGAGCTTTGTTGAACATGGGAACGTGTTGAGAGTCGTCATGAGACTGCTTAGTTTTCCTATAATCGATTTAACCTTACCATGCATACTTTTGTTGAACATGGACGATCCAAAGACGTCATATGGTTAGACTCCGGCGCACATGGCTAAACGGGCTTATCACAGTTAGCGGTACCCTAGGATACGTTCAACGCAGCATTGAGGATGTTGAACGTACGGTTCATATGGAGAGACATCTTATGGTCATCTACCATTCCATCAATATATAACACACTACGTGATACACCTATATAACTTAACTCGATTCTATCACCCCTTGCGTGGTA
>JAKTRQ010000060.1:0-19266 GCA_030579775.1 Starmerella cellae
ATTGTTACCTGAGCCGTTGGCATCAGAACCAGATCCGTTGTTACCAGATCCATTGTTACCAGAATCGTTATCACCGTTACCGGAACCATTGTTTCCAGAACCGTTGTCAGAACCAGAACCATTGTCTACACTACCAGAATTCGATCCATTACCGGAACCGTCACCTGTGGTAGGATTGTTACCAGATCCGTTATCTGAGCTATTCCCTGAATCGGATCCTGGGTGATTAGAGTCCGAGCCATTGTCACCAGAGCCGTTGTTACCGGAGCCGTTGCCAGATCCATTGTTGCCAGAACCGCTGTCAGAACCCGAACCATTGTTGCCAGATCCGTTGTCAGAGCCGGAACTACCAGAGCCATTGTTACCAGAGCCGTTGTCGACAGAGCCGGAACCATTGTTGTCAGATCCATTATCGGAGCCAGAACCATTGTTACCGGAACCAGAGCCATTGTTGCCAGAACTGCTGTCACCAGAGCCAGACCCACTGTTGCCCGAGCCGTTATCGCCAGAACCATTGCTAGAACCGTGGTCGCCAGAGCCGTTGTTGCCGGAACCATTGTCACCGGAGTCGTTATTACCGGAGCCGTTGCCAGATCCATTGCTGCCAGATTCGTTGTCAGAGCCGGAACCGTTACTAGAGCCGTTGTCGCCAGAACCAGACCCACTATTACCCGAGCCGTTGTCATCAGAACCAGAGCCGTTGTTACCAGAACCGGTGTCGCCAGTACCATTGTCAGCACCGTTGTCACCGTTATCGGAACCATTGTTTCCAGAGCCGTTGTCAGAACCAGAGCCATTGTCACCGGAGTTGGAGCCGTTGTTACCAGATCCGTTGTCAGACCCGTTATCAGATCCGGAGCCGTTGTTACCGGAGCCATTGTCACCAGAAGAACTGTTACCAGAACCATTGTCGGAATTAGAACCATTGTTACCAGACCCATTGTCGCCGGAACCGTTATCAGATCCGGATCCGTTGTTACTGGAGCCATTGCCAGAACCGTTATCAGATCCGGCACCGTTGTTACCAGAGCCATTGTCACCAGAACCATTACTTGAGCCATTGTCAGAACCAGAGCCGTTGTTACCGGAGCTGGATTCGTTGTTACCGGAACCGTTGTCAGAACCGGAGCCATTGTTACCTGAGCCGTTGTTACCAGAACCGTTGTCGCCATTGCCAGAACCGTTGCCGCTAGAGCCGTTGTTTCCGGAACCATTGTCGCCAGAACCGTTATCAGATCCGGAACCGTTGTTACCAGAACCATTGCCAGAACCATTGTTATCAGGACCGTTGTTGCCAGAACCGTTGTCAGAACCGGAGCCGTTGCTACCAGAATCGTTGTCAGAACCGGAACTGTTGTTACCAGAACCGCTGTCAGAGCCGGAACCATTGTTACCAGACCCATTGTCGCCGGAACCGTTATCAGATCCGGAACCGTTGTTACCGGAGCCATTGTCAGAACCGGAGCCATTGTTACCAGATCCGTTGTCAGAACCGTTATCAGATCCGGAGCCGTTGTTACCGGAGCCATTGTCACCAGAAGAACTGTTACCAGAACCATTGTCAGAGCCGGAACCATTGTTACCAGACCCATTGTCGCCGGAACCGTTATCAGATCCGGAACCGTTGTTACCGGAGCCATTGCCAGAACCGTTATCAGATCCGGAACCGTTGTTACCGGAGCCAGAGCCGTTGTTACCAGAACCGTTGTTGCCGGAGCCGTTGTTACCAGAACCGTTGTTACCGGAGCCGTTGCCAGATCCATTGTTACCCGAACCGCTGTCACCGTTACCGGAACCATTGTTTCCAGAACCGTTGTCAGAACCAGAGCCATTGTTACTGGAGCCGTTGTCGCCAGAACTAGAACCGTTATCGCCAGAACTAGAACCATTATCAGAACCAGAGCCATTGTCAGAACTAGAACCGTTGTTACTGGAGCCGTTGTCACCGGAGCCGTTGTTACCAGAACCGTTATTGCTGGAACCGGAACCGTTGTCAGAACCCGAACCATTGTTGCCAGATCCGTTGTCAGAGCCATTGCCAGAGCCGTTGTTACCAGAGCCGTTGTCACCAGAACTGTTGTCACCAGAGCCGTTATTACCGGAGCTAGAGCCGGAACCGTTATCAGATCCGGAACCGTTGTTATCAGAGCCGTTGTCGCCCGATCCATTGCTGGCACCGTTGTCGCCAGATCCGTTGTCACCGGAACCGTTGTCACCAGAGCCGTTGTTACCAGAGCCATTGTTACCTGAGCCATTGTCATCAGAACCCGAGCCATTGTTACCGGAACCATGATCACCAGAACCAGAACCGTTGTCAGAACCGGAGCCGTTGTTACTGGAGCCGTTGTCGCCAGAACCGGAACCGTTACCGTTATCAGATCCAGAACCGTTGTTACCAGAGCTGTTGTCGCCAGAGCCGGAACCGTTGTTTCCAGAACCGTTATCAGAACCAGAGCCGTTGTTACCTGATCCACTGCCATTGGAACCGTTTCCAGATCCATTGTCAGCGGAACCAGAACCGTTGTCAGTGCCAGAGCCGTTGTTACCAGAACCGTTGCCAGAGCCGTTGTCGCCGGAACCGTTACCGTGATCAGATCCAGAACCGTTGTTACCAGAACTGTCGCCAGAGCCGGAACCGTTGTTTCCAGAACCGTTGTTAGGATCGGAGCCGTTGTTACCAGAATCGCTGTCACCAGAACCAGAACCATTGTTACCAGAACCGTTGTCAGAACCGGAACCATTGTTACCAGAGCCATTGTCAGAGCCGGAACCATTGTTACCAGAGCCATTGTCACCGGAGCCAGAACCGTTATTACCAGAACCGCTGTCACCAGAGCCGGAGCCATTGTTTCCAGATCCGTTGTCAGAACCGGAGCCGTTGTCAGAACCGGAGCCATTGTCACCAGAGCCGTTCCCAGATCCATTGTCGCCAGTGCCAGGCTTGTTATCGCCGGAACCAGAACCGTTGTTGCCGGAGCTGTTGTTACCAGAACCGTTGTCGCCAGAGCCGGAACCGTTGTTTCCAGAACCGTTGTCAGAACCGGAGCCATTGTTACCGGAGCCAGAACCGTTATTACCAGAACCGTTGTCACCAGAGCCGGAGCCATTGTTTCCAGATCCGTTGTCAGAACCGGAGCCGTTGTCAGAACCGGAGCCATTGTCACCAGAGCCGTTGCCAGATCCATTGTTACCAGTACCAGAACCATTGTCGCCAGAGCCAGGCTTGTTATCGCCGGAACCAGAACTGTTGTTACCGGAGCCGTTGTTACCGGAACCGTTGTCGCCAGAGCCGGAACCGTTGTTTCCAGAACCGTTGTTAGGATCGGAGCCGTTGCTACCAGAATCGTTGTCAGAACCGGAACTGTTGTTACCAGAACCGTTGTCAGAGCCGGAACCATTGTTACCAGAGCCGTTGCCACCAGAACCAGAACCGTTGTTAGAACCGGAGCCATTGTTACCGGAACCGTTATCACCAGATCCAGAACCATTGTCACCGGAACCATTGTCGCCGGAACCGTTGTTGCCAGAACCATTGTCGTCCGAGCCAGGCTTGTTGCCTGAGCCGTTGTCCCCGGAACCAGGTTTGTCGCCAGATCCGTTGTCGCCAGATCCATTGTCGCCGGAACCAGGCTTCACTTCAGATCCGTTGTCACCGGTGCCGTTGTCGCCGGAGCCAGGCTTATCGCCAGAACCATTGTTTCCAGAACCGTTGCCGGAACCGTTGTCACCAGATCCATTGTCGCCAGATCCATTGTCGCCAGAACCGTTATCACCAGAGCCAGGTGTGTCACCACCAGAACCGCTATCACCAGAATCGTTGTTACCAGAGCCGTTTTCACCAGAACCATTGTCACCAGAGCCAGGCTTGTTGTCGCCGGAACCAGAACCGCTGTTACCGGAACCGTTGTCACCAGAACCAGGCTTGTTATTGCCAGATCCATTGGTGCCTGAACCGTTGCCAGAACCGTTGTCACCAGAGCCAGGCTTATCGCCAGATCCATTGTCACCAGAACCGTTGTCATCAGATCCCTTATCACCAGAGCCAGGCTTGTCACCAGTGCCATTGTCGCCGGAACCGTTGTCACCAGAACCAGAACCGTTATCGCCAGAACCGTTGTCGCCAGAGCCAGGCTTGTTATCGTCGGAACCAGAGCCGTTGTCTCCAGATCCAGGCTTGTCACCAGATCCATTGTCACCAGAACCGTTGTCTCCAGATTCATTGTCGCCAGTCCCATCGTCGCCAGAGCCAGGTGTATCGCCAGAACCGTTATCACTAGAGCCAGGTTTGTTATCGCCGGAACCAGAACCGTTATCGCCGGAGCCGTTGTCACCAGAGCCGTTGTCACCGGAGCCGTTGTCACCGGAGCCGTTGTTACCAGAACCATTATCGCCAGAACCAGAACCGTTGTCACCAGAGCCGGAACCATTGTTCCCAGATCCGTTGTCAGAACCGGAACCGTCGTTACCAGAACCGTTGTCAGGGCCGGAACCATTGTTACCAGAGCCATTGTCGCCAGAACTGTTACCAGAGCCATTGTTCCCAGACTCGTTGTCGTCAGAACCGTTGTCACCAGAACCAGAACCATTGTCACCAGAGCCAGGCTTGTTATCGCTGGAACCAGAACCGCTGTTACCGGAACCGTTGTCACCAGAACTGTTGTCACTGGAGCCGTTGTTACCCGAACCGTTGTCGCCAGAGCCGTTGTCACCAGAACCGTTGTCACCGGAACCAGGCTTGTTATTGCCAGATCCATTGGTGCCAGAACCGTTGTCGCCGGAACCGTTGCCACCAGAACCGTTGTCACCAGAGCCGTTGTCGACAGAGCCGTTGCCACTAGAACCGTTGTCGCCAGATCCGTTGTCACCAGAGCCGTTGTTACCGGAACCAGAGCCATTGTCACCAGAGCCGTTGTTACCGGAACCAGAGACATTGTCACCAGAACTGTTGTCAGCAGATCCAGAACCATTGTCGCCAGAACCAGAGCCATTGCCACTGGAGCCGTTGTCACCAGAACCAGGATTGTCACCAGATCCGTTGTCACCGGAGCCGGGCTTGTCACCAGAGCCGTTGTCACCAGAACCGTTGTTCCCAGAACCGCTACCGTTGTCAGCGCCGGAGCCATTGTTACCGGAGCCGGAGCCGTTGTTAGAACCAGAGCCATTCTCAGATCCAGAACCGTTGTCAGAACCTGTATTGTTGTCAGATCCAGAACTGCTGTTACCAGAACCGGATCCATCGTTGCCAGATCCATGGTCAGATCCAGAACCGTCGTTATCAGAACCGTTATCACCAGAGCCACTGTTACCAGAACCGTTGTCACCAGTGCCAGATCCATTGTTGCCAGATTCATTATCAGAGCCAGAACCGTGGTCACCAGAACCAGAACCATTGTCACCGGAGCCGTTTTCAGAACCTGAGCCATTGTTACTGGAGCCGTTATCACCAGACCCGGAACCATTGTTACCAGAATTATTGCCACCGGAACCCGAACCATCATCGGAGCCATTATCAGAGCCGTTGTCAGATCCAGAACCGTTGTCGCCGGAGCCACTGTCACCAGAACCGTTATCGCCAGAACCACTACCAGAACCGTTGTTGCCGGAGCCGGAACCGTTGTCGGAACCCGAACCATTGTTGCCAGAACCAGAGCCATTGCCACTGGAGCCGTTGTCACCAGAACCAGAACCATTGTCGCCGGAACCGTTGTCAGCAGATCCAGGCTTATTATTGTTAGAACCAGAACCATTCTCATCAGAGCCAGGTTTGTCGCCAGAACCGTTGTCGCCAGAACCGTTACCAGAACCGTTGTCACCAGATCCAGAACCATTGTTACCAGAGCCATTGTCACCAGAGCCGTTGTCGCCAGAACCGCTGTTACCGGAGCCATTGTCACCAGATCCATTCTCACCAGATCCAGGCTTATTACCGTTAGAACCTGAACCATTCTCACCAGAGCCAGGTTTGTCGCCAGAACCGTTGTCAGAACCAGAACCATTGTTACTGGAGCCAGAGCCATTGTTGGCAGAACCGTTACTAGAACCGTTGTCAGAACCCGAGCCGTTGTTACCAGAACCATTGTCGCCAGATCCGTTACCTGAACCGTTGTCACCAGAACCAGAACCATTGTCGCCAGATCCATTGTCACCAGAGCCAGGCTTGTTGTCGCCGGAATCAGAACCGTGGCCGGAACCATTGTCGCCTGAACCGTTGTCGCCTGAACCGTTGTCGCCTGAACCATTGCCACCAGAACCGTTGTCACCAGAACCAGAACCATTGTCGCCGGAACCGTTGCCAGAACCGTTGTCACCAGAGCCAGGTTTGTCGCCAGAACCGTTGTTGCCTGAACCGTTGCCAGAACCGTTGTCGCCAGAACCATTGCCACCGGAGCCGTTGTCACTGGAGCCGTTATTACCCGAACCATTATCGCCGGAACTGTTGTCACCAGATCCAGGCTTATTATTGTTAGAACTAGAACCATTCTCACCAGAGCCAGGTTTGTCGCCAGAACCGCTGTCGCCAGAACCGTCGTTACCGGAGCCATTGTGACCAGAACCGTTGTCACCAGATCCAGAACCATTGCCACCGGAGCCGTTGTCACCGGAGCCGTTGTTAGAGCCGTTGTTACCAGATCCGTTATCGCCAGAACCAGAACCGGAACCGTTGTCATCAGATCCAGGTTTGTCACCAGAACCGTTGTCACCGGAACCGTTGTTACCAGAACCATTATCGCCAGAACCAGAACCGTTGTTACCAGAACCGTTATCGCCGGAGCCGTTGTTGCCGGAACTGTTGTCACCAGAACCGTTGTTACCCGAGCCATTGTCACCAGAGCCATTGTCGCCAGATCCGTTGTCGCCAGAACCGGTACCGTTGTCAGAACCGGAGCCATTGTTACCGGAGCCGTTGTTACCAGAACCGCTGTCGCCAGATCCGTTACCTGAACCGTTGTCACCAGAGCCATTGCCACCAGATCCATTGTCACCAGATCCAGATCCATTGTCACCGGGACCATTGTCGCCAGAACCGTTGCCGCCAGAACCATTGTCACCCGATCCGTTGTCGCCGGATCCGTTGTCACCGTTACCGGAACCATTGTCACCAGAAGCGTTGTCACTAGACCCAGTATGATTAGGGTCTTCGGCGTCCGCTCCATTATTAGTATCAGATCCCTCATTGCTATTGGAACCAGAGCCGTTATCAGCTCCAGAGCCCGACCCGCCGTCTATATTACCAGAGCTAGATTCATTACCGGAATCGCCACCAGTGGCGGGATTATTACCTGAGCCGTTGTTAGAGCTGCCGTCAGAGTCAGAGCCTGTGTCATCAGATCCCGGGTCATTGTTACCAGAACCATTGCCAGAGCCGGAACCGTTGGAACCAGAACCGTCGTTACCGGCGCCATTATCGCCAGAGCCGGTACCATTGTTATCAGAACTGTCATCAGACCCGGAACCATTGTCGCTGTTGCCAGATCCATTGTCGCCAGATCCAGGCTTATCGCCAGAACCGTTGTCACCGGAGCCAGGCTTATTATTGTCAGAACCAGAACCATTCTCACCGGAGCCAGGCTTGTCGTCAGAGCCGTTGTCGCTAGAACCGTTACCTGAACCGTTGTCCCCAGAGCCATTGCCACCAGATCCATTGTCACCAGATCCAGATCCATTGTCACCGGAACCGTTGTCACCAGAACCGTTGTCACCAGAGCCAGAACCATTGTCACCAGAACCAGAACCGTTATCGCCGGAACCGTTGTCACCAGAACCGTTGTCGCCGGAACCATTGTCGCCAGAACCGTTGTCACCAGAACCAGAACCATTTTCACCAGACCCGTTGTTACCAGATCCATTGTCGCCGGAGCCAGGCTTGCCACCAGAACCGTTGTCGCCAGAACCGTTGCCGGAACCGTCAACAGATCCAGAACCGTTGTCGCCAGAGCCAGGCTTATCGCCAGATCCATTATCACCGGAGCCGTTGTCACCAGAACCGTTGTTGCCAGATCCATTGTCGCCAGATCCAGGCTTGTTGCCAGAACCGGAACCATTGTCGCCAGAACCGTTATCGCCAGAGCCAGGCTTGTTATCGCCGGAACCAGAACCGTTGTCGCCAGTTCCATGGTCGCCAGAGCCGTTGTCGCCGGAGCCAGGCTTGTCACCAGAACCGTTGTCACCAGATCCAGGCTTATTATCATTAGAACCAGAAGCATTCTCACCAGAGCCAGGTTTGTCGCCAGAACCGTTGTCACCAGAACCGTTGTCACCAGAGCCAGAACCATTGTCACCAGACTCATTGTCACCAGAACCGTTGTCACCGGAACCGTTATCACCAGACCCGGAACCATTGTTACCAGAATTATTGCCACCGGAACCCGAACCATCATCGGAGCCGTTATTATCAGAGCCATTGTCAGGGCCGGGACCATTGTCGTCAGACCCAGGCTTGTTGCCAGAACCGGAACCATTGTCGCCGGAATCATTGTCGCCAGAACCGTTGTCGCCAGAACCGTTGTCACCAGAGCCAGGCTTGTTATCGCCGGAACCAGAACCGTTGTCACCAGAACCGTTGTCACCAGAACTGTTGTCGTCGGAGCCAGGCTTGTTGCCAGAATCGTCGGAGCCAGATCCATTGTCACCAGAACCAGGCTTATTGCCAGAGCCGTTGTTGCCGGATCCATTGTCACCAGAACCATTGTCGTCGTAGCCAGGCTTGTTGCCAGAACCGTTGTCACCAGAACCATTGTCGCCAGAGCCGTTATCACCAGAGCCAGGTTTGTCGCCGGTGCCAGGCTTGTTATCGCCGGAACCATTGTCGCCAGATCCATTGTCGCCAGCTCCGTTATCACCAGAGCCAGGTGTGTCACCACCAGAACCGCTATCACCAGAACCGTTGTCACCAGAACCGTTGTTGCCAGATCCATTGTCGCCAGATCCAGGCTTGTTGCCAGAACCGGAACCATTGTCGCCAGAACCGTTATCGCCAGATCCAGGCTTGTTATCGCCGGAACCAGAACCGTTGTCGCCAGTTCCATTGTCGCCAGGACCGTTACCGGAGCCATTGTCGCCAGAACCGTTACCGGAACCGTTGTTACCAGAACCATTGTCACCAGAACCGTTGTTGTCGCCAGAACCGTTGTCACCAGATCCATTGTCACCGGAACCGTTGTCGCCAGAACCGTTATCATCAGAGCCAGGTTTGTCGCCAGAACCGTTATCACTAGAGCCATTATCACCAGAGCCGTTGTCGCCAGATCCATTGTCGCCAGATCCAGGCTTGTTATCGCCGGAACCAGATCCGTTGTCGCCGGAACCGTTGCCATCAGAACCGTTGTCGCCAGAGCCAGGCTTGTTATTGCCAGAACCAGAACCGTTGTCACCAGAGCCATTGTCACCAGAGCCAGGCTTGTCACCAGATCCGTTGTCGCCAGATCCATTGTCACCAGATCCATTGTCGCCAGAGCCAGGTGTATCACCAGAACCGTTATCGCCAGAGCCAGGCTTGTTATCACCAGATCCATTGTCGCCGGAGCCAGGCTTGTCACCAGAACCGTTGTCGCCAGAACCGTTGTCAGCGTTCTCACCAGAACCAGAACCATTCTCACCGGAACCATTGTCGCCGGAACCGTTGTCGCCAGAGCCGTTATCGCCAGAGCCAGGTTTGTCGCCAGAACCGCTATCACCAGATCCAGAACCATTGTCGCCGGCGCCATTATCACCAGAACCGTTGTCGCCAGATCCAGGTTTGTCGCCAGAACCGTTACCACCTGAACCGTTGTCACCAGGATTGTTATCACCAGATCCATTGTCACCGGAGCCATTGTCGCCAGTTCCATTGTCGCCAGAACCGTTACCGGAACCGTTGTTACCAGAGCCATTGTCACCGGAGCCAGAACCGTTATTACCAGAACCGTTGTCACCAGAGCCGGAGCCATTGTTTCCAGAACCGTTGTCGCCGGCGCCATTATCACCAGAACCATTGTCACCAGATCCAGGCTTATCGCCAGATCCATTGTCACCAGAACTGTTGTCATCAGATCCGTTATCACCAGAGCCAGGCTTGTCACCAGAACCATTGCCGTCGGAGCCAGGCTTGTTGCCAGAACCGTTGTCGCCAGAACCATTGTCGCCAGAGCCGTTATCACCAGAGCTAGGTTTGTCGCCAGATCCGTTGTCACTGGAGCCGGGCTTGTCACCAGAGCCGTTGTCACCAGAACCGTTGTCGCCGGTGCCAGGCTTGTTATCGCCGGAACCGTTGTCACCAGAGCCGGAATCATTTTCGCCAGATGCATTGGCACCAGATCCAGGCTTGTCGCCGGATGCATTGTCGCCAGCTCCGTTATCACCAGAGCCAGGTGTGTCACCACCATAACCGCTATCATCAGAACCGTTGTCACCAGAACCGTTGTCACCAGAACCGTTGTTGCCAGATCCAGGTTTATCGCCGGAACTGGAACCATTGTCACCAGAACCATTGCCACCGGAACCGTTGTCGCCAGAGCCATTGTCACCTGAGCCAGGTTTGTCGCCAGAACCGTTATCACTAGAGCCATTATCACCAGCACCGTTGTCGCCAGATCCAGGTTTGTCGCCAGAACCGTTACCACCAGAACCGTTGTCGCCAGATCCAGGCTTGTTATCACCAGATCCGTTGTCACCGGAGCCATTGTCGCCAGTTCCATTGTCGCCAGAACCGTTACCGGAACCGTTGTTACCAGAACCATTGTCGCCAGAACCAGAACCGTTGTCACCAGAACCGTTATCACCAGAGCTGGGCTTGTCACCAGTGCCATTGTCGCCAGAACCGGAACCATTGTCGTCGGAACCTTGCTCGCCTGAACCGTTATCACCAGAGCCAGGCTTGTTATCGCCGGAACCAGAACCGTTGTCGCCAGTTCCATTGTCGCCAGGACCGTTACCGGAGCCATTGTCGCCAGAACCGTTACCGGAACCGTTGTTACCAGAACCATTGTCACCAGAACCGTTGTTGTCGCCCGAACCGTTGTCACCAGATCCATTGTCACCGGAACCGTTGTCGCCAGAACCGTTATCATCAGAGCCAGGTTTGTCGCCAGAACCGTTATCACTAGAGCCATTATCACCAGAGCCGTTGTCACCAGATCCAGGCTTATCGCCAGAACCGTTGTCACCAGATCCATTGTCGCCAGATCCATTGTCGCCGGAGCCAGGCTTGTCACCAGAACCGTTGTCGCCAGAACCGTTGTCAGCGGAACCGTTCTCATCGGAACCAGAACCATTCTCACCGGAACCATTGTCGCCGGAACCGTTGTCGCCAGAGCCGTTATCGCCAGAGCCAGGTTTGTCGCCAGAACCGGCATCACCAGATCCGTTGTCACCGGAGCCATTGTCACCAGAGCCAGGCTTGTCACCAGAACCGTTGTCGCCAGATCCATTGTCACCAGATCCATTGTCGCCAGAGCCAGGTGTATCACCAGAGCCGTTATCACCAGAACCGTTGTCACCAGAACCGTTGTCGCCAGATCCATTGTTGCCAGATTCATTGTTGCCAGAACCGTTATCACCAGAACCAGGTTTGTCTCCAGAACCGTTATCGCCAGAACCGTGGTCACCAGAACCGTTGTCGCCAGAGCCAGGTTTGTTGCCAGAACCGTTGTCACCAGACCCAGGCTTGTCACCGGAGCCATTGTCGCCAGAACCGTTACCGGAACCGTTGTTACCAGAACCATTATCGCCAGAACCAGAACCGTTGTCACCAGATCCATTATCACCGGAGCCAGGCTTGTCACCAGTGCCATTGTCGCCAGAACCGGAACCATTGTCGCCTGAACCGTTGTCACCAGAGCCAGGCGTGTTATCGCCGGAACTAGAACCGTTGTCGCCGGAACCATTGTCGCCAGAACCGTTATCGCCAGAGCCAGGCGTGTTATCGCCGGAACCAGAACCGTTGTCACCGGAACCGTTGTCGCCATAACCGTTGTCGCCGGCGCCATTATCACCAGAACCGCTGTCGCCAGATCCAGGTTTGTCGCCAGAACCGTTATCGCCAGAACCGTTGTCACCAGAGCCAGGCTTGTTATCACCAGATCCGTTGTCACCGGAGCCATTGTCGCCAGTTCCATTGTCGCCAGAACCGTTGTCGCCAGAATCGTTGTCGCCAGAGCCGTTGTCACCGGAACCGTTGTCGCCAGAACCGTTATCACCAGAGCCAGGTGTGTCACCAGCACCGCTATCACCAGAACCATTGTCGCCAGAACCGTTGTCGCCAGATCCATTGTTGCCGGACCCAGGCTTGTCGCCAGACCCATTGCCACCAGAGCCGTTATCACCAGAGCCAGGTTTGTCATCAGAACCGTTGTCGCCAGAACCAGGCTTGTCACCGGAATCATTGTCGCCAGAATCGTTGTCACTAGAGCCGTTGTCGCCAGAACCATTATCGTCAGCACCATTGTCACCAGAGCCATTGTCACCGGAACCGTTGTCGCTAGAACCGTTGTCACCAGTGCCGTTATTGCCAGAACCGTTGTCACCAGTGCCGTTATTGCCAGAACCGTTGTCGTCAGATCCAGGCTTATCGCCGGAACCTGGTTGGTCCTCAGAACCGTTTTCACCAGAACCGTTGTCGCCAGATCCGTCGTCACCCGAACCAGGCTCGTCGCCAGATCCGTTGTTGCCAGATCCATTGTCGCCGGAGCTAGGCTTGTCACCAGAGCCGTTGTCACCAGAACCAGAACCATTGTCGCCGGAACCATTGTCACCAGAACCGTTGTCGCTAGAACTATTGCCGCCAGATCCGTTGTCACTTGAGCCGTTGTCACCAGAACCGGGCTTGTCACCAGAACCGTTGTCGCTAGAACCGTTGTCACCGGAACCGTTGTCGCCGGAACCGTTACCGTTATCAGGTCCAGAACCGTTGTTACCAGAACTGTCGCCAGATCCGGAACCGTTGTTTCCAGAACCGCTGTTACCAGAACCGTTGTCACCAGAACCGTTGTCGCCAGAACCGTTGTCGCCAGATTCATTGTCACCAGAACCGTTGTCGCCAGAATCATTATCGCCAGAACCAGGTTTGTCACCAGAATCGCCGTCGCCGGAGCCAGGCTTATCGCCGGAACCTGGTTGGTCCTCAGATCCGTTGTCACCAGATCCGTTGTCACCAGAGCCATTGTCGCCAGATCCGTTGTCGCCAGATCCGGAACCGTTGTCACCGGAACCGTTGTCGCCAGAACCGTTATCACCAGAGCCAGGTGTGTCACCACCAGAACCGCTATCACCAGAACCATTGTCGCCAGAACCGTTGTCGCCAGATCCATTGTTGCCGGACCCAGGCTTGTCGCCAGACCCATTGCCACCAGAGCCGTTATCACCAGAGCCAGGTTTGTCACCAGATCCGTTGTCACTGGAGCCGGGCTTGTTACCAGAGCCGTTGTCACCAGAACCGTTATCGCCAGAGCCAGGCGTGTTATCGCCGGAACCAGAACCGTTGTCACCAGATCCAGGCTTGTCACCAGATCCGTTGCTATCAGGATCGTTTTCACCGGATCCATTGTCTCCAGAGCCGTTATCACCAGAGCCAGGTTTATCACCAGATCCGTTGTCACCGGAGCCGGGCTTGTCACCAGAACCATTATCGCCAGAACCGCTGTCATCAGATCCAGGCTTGTTATCGCCGGAACCAGATCCGTTGTCGCCAGAGCCAGGCTTGTTATTGCCAGAACCAGAACCGTTGTCACCTGAACCATTGTTACTGGAACCAGAGCCGTTGTCACCAGATCCGTTGTCACCAGATCCATTGTCGCCAGATCCGTTGTCGCCAGATCCGGAACCGTTGTCACCGGAACCGTTGTCGCCAGAACCGGAACCATTGTCACCAGACCCGTTGTCGCCGGAACCAGGTTTATCGCCAGATCCATCGCTGGAACCGTTGTCGCCAGGTTTGTCGCCGGAACCGTTATTCCCAGAGCCGTTATCGCCAGAACCAGGTTTGTAGCCAGAACCGTTATCACCAGAACTGTTGTCACCAGATCCATTGTCGCCAGATCCATTGTCGCCGGAGCTAGGCTTGTCACCAGAGCCGTTGTCACCTGAGCCGTTGTCGCTAGAACCGTTGTCACCAGTGCCGTTGTCGCCAGATCCGTTGTCGTCAGATCCAGGCTTGTTATCGCCGGAACCAGAACCGTTGTCACCGGAACCGTTGTCGCCAGAACCGTTGTCGCCGGAGCCATTGTCGCCAGAACCGTTACCGGAACCGTTGTTACCAGAACCATTGTCACCAGAACCGTTGTCGCCGGAGCCATTGTCGCCAGAACCGTTACCGGAACCGTTGTTACCAGAACCATTGTCACCAGAACCAGGCTTATTGCCAGAGCCGTTGTCGCCGGATCCGTTTTCACCAGAATCATTGTCGCCGGAGCCAGGCTTGTTGCCAGAATCGTTGTCACCAGATCCATTGTCACCAGAACCAGGCTTATTGCCAGAGCCGTTGTCGCCAGATCCGTTGTCACCAGATCCACTGTCGCCAGATCCGTTGTTGCCAGATCCATTGTCGCCGGAGCTAGGCTTGTCACTAGAGCCATTGTCGCCAGATCCGTTATCACCTGAACCGTTGTCGCCGGAGCCAGGTTTGTCGCCGGAATCATTGTCGCCAGAGCCGTTATCACCAGAGCCAGGTTGGTCACCAGATCCGTTGTCACCAGATCCGTTGTCACCGGAACCGTTGTCGCCAGAATCATTATTGCCAGAACCGTTGTCACCAGAACCGGAACCATTGTCGCCAGAACCGTTGTCGCCAGAACCGTTGTCACCCGAACCACTGTCGCCGGAACCAGGCTTGTCACCGGACCCAGGCTTGTTATCGCTGGAACCGTTGTCATCTGAACCAGGCTTGTTATCACCTGAACCAGAACCATTGTCGCCTGAACTATTGTCACCAGAACCAGGCTTGTCACCTGTGCCATTGTCGCCAGAACCGCTGTCGCCAGAACCATTGCCAGATCCATTGTTATCAGAACCGTTGTTACCGGAGCCAGAACCGTTGTTGCCAGAACCGTTGTCACCGGAACCGCTGTCGCCGGAGCCAGGCTTGTTATCGCCGGAACCGTTGTCACCTGAACCAGGCTTGTTATCACCTGAACCAGAACCATTGTCGCCTGAACTATTGTCACCAGAACCAGGCTTGTCACCGGAAGCGTTGTCGCCAGTACCGTTGTCGCCAGAATCATTGTTACCAGAACCATTGTCTCCAGAACCGTTGTTGCCAGATCCATTGTCGCCGGGGCCAGGCTTGTCACCTGAGCCGTTGTCACCAGAAGCATTGTCACCGGAAGCGTTGTCACCAGAACCGTTGTCGCCAGAGCCAGGCTTGTTATCGCCGGAACCAGAACCATTGTCACCGGAAGCGTTGTCGCCTGAACCGTTGTCGCCTGAACTGTGGTCACCTGAGCCATTGTCACCAGAACCGTTATCACCTGAACCATTGTCACCAGATTCGTTATCACCAGATCCGTTGTCGCCAGAGCCAGGATTGTCACCAGATCCGTTGTCGCCAGATCCATTGTCGCCAGATCCAGGCTTGTCACCAGAACCGTTGTCGCCGGAACCAGGCTTCTCACCAGATCCGTTATCGTCGGACCCAGGGTTGTCACCTGTGCCATTGTCGCCAGAGCCGCTGTCGCCAGATCCATTGTCGCCAGATCCAGGCTTGTCACCAGATCCGTTGTCGCCGGAGCCAGGCTTGTTATCACCGGAAACAGAACCGTTGTCGCCAGATCCAGGCTTGTTATCACCAGATCCAGAACTATTGTTGCCAGAGCCAGTCCCATTGTCGCCAGATCCGTTGTCACCAGAACCGTTATCGTCAGAACCGTTGTCACCAGATTCATTGTCACCAGAACCGTTGTCACCGGAGCCAGTTTGATCGCCAGAACCAGGTTTGTCACCAGAATCGCCGTCGCCGGAGCCAGGCTTGTCACCAGAGCCAGGCTTATCGCCGGAACCTGGTTGGTCCTCAGATCCGTTGTCACCAGATCCGTTGTCACCAGAGCCATTGTCACCGGAACCGTTGTCGCCAGAACCGTTGTCACCAGAGCCGTTGTTGCCAGAGCCATTGTCACCGGAACCGTTGTCGCCAGAACCGTTTTCACCAGAACCGTTGTCACCAGAGCCGTTGTCGCCAGAACCATTATCGTCAGCACCATTGTCGCCAGATCCAGGCTTGTCACCAGAACCGTTGTCGCCAGATCCAGGCTTGTCACCAGATCCGCTGTCACCGGAACCAGGCTTGTCACCCGAACCGTTGTCTCCAGAACCGTTGTCACCAGAACCAGGCTTGTCACCAGATCCGTTATCACCAGAACCATTGTCACCAGAACCAGGCTTGTCACCAGAACCATTGTCACCAGAACCGTTGTCACCAGAACCGTTGTCACCAGAGCCAGAACCATTGTCGCCGGAACCATTGTCACCAGAACCGTTGTCGCTAGAACTATTGCCGCCAGATCCGTTGTCACTTGAGCCGTTGTCACCAGAACCGGGCTTTTCACCAGAACCGTTGTCGCTAGAACCGTTGTCACCGGAACCGTTGTCGCCGGAACCGTTACCGTTATCAGATCCAGAACCGTTGTTACCAGAACTGTCGCCAGATCCGGAACCGTTGTTTCCAGAACCGCTGTTACCAGAACCATTGTCACCAGAACCGTTGTCGCCAGAACCGTTGTCGCCAGATCCAGGCTTGTCACCAGATCCGTTGTCACCAGAGCCATTGTTACCAGAGCCAGGTTTGTCACCAGAACCGTTGTCGCCAGAACCAGGCTTGTCACCAGAATCATTGTCGCCAGAATCGTTGTCACCAGTGCCGTTGTCGCCAGAACCAGATCCATTGTCGCTAGATCCATTGTCACCTGAACCGTTGTCGCCGGAGCCGTTGTCATCAGATCCGTTGTCACCAGATCCATTGTCATCAGAGCCAGGTTTGTCACCAGAACCGTTGTCGCCAGAACCAGGCTTGTCACCAGAATCATTGTCACCAGAACCGTTGTCACCAGAACCGTTGTCGCCAGAACCGTTATCACCAGAGCCAGGCTTGTCACCAGATCCGTTGTCACTAGAGCCGTTGTTACCAGAGCCAGGTTTGTCATCAGAACCGTTGTCGCCAGAACCAGGCTTGTCACCAGAATCATTGTCGCCAGAATCGTTGTCACCAGAGCCGTTGTCGCCAGAACCATTATCGTCAGCACCATTGTCACCAGAGCCATTGTCACCGGAACCGTTGTCGCTAGAACCGTTGTCACCAGTGCCGTTATTGCCAGAACCGTTGTCGTCAGATCCAGGCTTATCGCCGGAACCTGGTTGGTCCTCAGAACCGTTTTCACCAGAACCGTTGTCGCCAGATCCGTCGTCACCCGAACCAGGCTCGTCGCCAGATCCGTTGTCGCCAGATTCATTGTCGCCAGATCCGTTGTCACTAGAGCCGTTATCGCCAGATCCATTGTCGCCAGAGGCGTTGTCACCAGATCCAGAGCCAGGCTTGTCATTAGAACTGTTGTCGCTAGAAGCGTTATTTCCTGAATCGTCGTTGCCTGAACTATTGTCGTCCAAGCCGTTGTCTCCAGAACCATTGTCTCCAGAATGAGGCTTATCGCCAGAACCAGGACTGTTGTCAGTAGAGTCGTTGCTGTCAGAACCATTGGAATCGGAATGATCAGAACCATTGCCATCAAAGCTGTTATCAGGGTCAGAATCGCTATCAGGAACAGTTTCGGAAATGCTCCCTTGAGAGGGACTACAAGTTTGGGGTACCATCTGGTATACGTTGTCAAAAATGGTACGAGTCGGACCTCCTGGCACAACAATCTTTAAGTTGATCTTGTGAGTCAGCCACGTACCATAGTATACTAACTTGATGGGATAATACAAGTTCTGATGTAACATAACACTTAAAGAAGCAGATTCTCCATTTGAGCTGTATGCAATGTCCTGTGATACAATATCATCTTCAAAATTGCCACAGCACGAATTACCACGCCCAACCTGAATACTCAATCCGCTATTGCCGACTACAGTGAAATTATGAAGCCCCTCTGCAGTTGCCATGTAATAACCGGTGAACTCTATCGTGAAGTTAATCCAGGGAACCGTGACTCCATACATATTACCAAAGGATTGAGTCGGATTGTTCAAATTACGTTCGAAATTGATATTGGTAACCTTGCCATCTTGTGCCCATTGAGGCCCATAATTCTTGTAGCCATTTAGGAAAAAGTCCCGACCCTCTTTGCCTAAAGGAGCTCCAGCACTACCCATCGGATATGGAAAGAAGCTAACACTAAATCCAGTTTGCAAACGACTCGTTAACGGGCACGACTCAGCATCAATAACGTTCCAGGGGCACGCAGGGGATGCTAATTGAAATATGACACTACAGCTTCCAATTTGTGTCTTTTGTGGGGTGTATACCTTGAAATTCAGTTTATGATTCATCCAACTACTGTAATAGACCATTCTTATGGGATAATACATTGATCTGTACAAGTAAGCACTCACAGATGCTGGGGTGCCCTCGGAACTGAAAACCAAATTATCTGACTTAACAATATCTTTGTCAAAGTCTCCACAACATGATGAACCTCGTCCTATTTGAATACTGACACCAGTCTCTCCAACAATAGTAAAATTGTAGACTCCCTGATTATCAGCATAAAAATAACCAACGTATTCAGCAGCAAAATTCACAGTTGGAACGTTGAACCCGTATAGGTTGCCGTATGCTTCATAGGGACTCTTGCTTTGTTTTTGAAAATTTACTTCGAGAACATTAAGTGCCTGCCCAAGCGCTGGACCATTCTGCTTATATCCACTTAGGAAAAACTCACGGCCTTCAGGTATGATTGCATGGCTAGAATTTGCCAGTGGATAAGGATAGAATGTGACGTTCAATCCAGTTCGTGTTCTTGTTGTTATTTGGCAAGCTTTTACGTCATCTGGCTGCGTCGGACAAGCAGTAGGGATTAGCTGGAACACATTGTCAAAGTTTTTTCGAGAGCTTCCATCAGGATATGATACCTCAAGATTCAGCTGATGATGGAGCCATCCACTATAATAAACCAATCGAATTGGATAATAGCTATTTCGCTGCATCATGACATTCAAGAAGGCTATCTCACCATTGAAACTGTAGACTAGATTGTCCCACGAGACGATATCACTGTCGAAATTACCACAGCAAGACTTCCCACGTCCTATTTGAAGACTGAGACCAGTCATTCCAATAATCGTGAAATTGTGATATCCATCTCTATC
>JAKTRQ010000060.1:19796-53321 GCA_030579775.1 Starmerella cellae
ACAAGTCTAATGGGGTAATACTGCTGTTTTCTCAGTCGAACACGTATGGATGCAGCGGCGCTGATACTACTAAACACCAAATTATTCCAATTAATAACGTCAATGTCAAAATCACCGCAACAAGATGTACCACTGCCAATCTGAAGACTCATCCCTGTCGCACCAACAACAGTGAATGTGTGAATTCCGTCCTCGTCGGGATAAAAGTAGCCTGTATACTCCGCTGAGAAATTCGTCGTTGGAATATTTACTCCATAGAGCCCTCCAAAACTCTTTGTAGAATCTTGAATCCGTCGATCTATGTTGATACCTGCAACACCACTTGCGGTGGCCCATGATGGGCCATTCTGTTTGTAACCACTTACGTAGAAGTCGCGATTTTCAGGGATAAGCGGAGCGGTGGAGCTAGCTATACTATAGTTGAAGAATTTGACGTCAAAGCCAGTTCTTGTTCTATGAGTGAAAGGACAATATTTCACACTAATAACATCCACTTCACAAGGTACTGGGTTTGTTTGAAAGACATTGTCGAAATAAGTACGCAATGAACCATTTGGCTGTGTCACCTGAAGATTCACCTTGTGGAAAAGGTTTGCACCATAATATACTAACCTGATGGGATAATAGTTGTTTTTTTGCATATGAACCCTCACTGTTATAGGTGCACCATCATAGCTATACGATAATTCTGTTGTCACGATCTGCTCATCGAAGTTACCACAGCATGACTCGCCTTTTCCAATTTGAATGCTTAAGCCATCCAGACCTGTGACGGTAAATGCATAAGTCCCATCTTTATCTGCATAATAATAGCCGGTATATTCTGCTGAGAAGTTTGCAGCAGGAATATTGACACCATAAAGATTTCCAAACGCAGCGTTAAGACTTGTAACTTGCCGATCAACATTTATTCCAGCAACTCCCTGCGCTTTACCCCATTCAGGTCCATACTGTCGGTAGTTATTTAAGAAAAACTGACTATTTTCCTGATTTGGGGGATCGTTGTAGTTCGATTGTTGAGGATATGTATAAAACTTCACATCAAAACCGGTACGAATTCTAGTCGCGAAAGCGCATGAGTCAATTTGTACAACTCCGTCAATCATAGGTCTGGAAGATTTAGATGACGTGGACTTGCCTCGAATTAATGAGTTATTGGATTTTCGAGACCTGATTTCTGCAACTGGCCCCACGCCATTCGTGGAATGAACTATGGAACTAGAAGGTTGTTGCAAGTCATTCACTCTAGATGGTCCCTTGGGTGGAATAGATGCAGTCGGAGTGGGATTACTGAAGCTGGCACGGTGAGAGGCTGTGAGGAATTGTAATTCAGATGACGAATTCGCAAAAACTCCACCTGTTCCTGATGTACTATACCTATTGGAATCAGGTATCCCCGAAGTATCTCCAGATATCAACGGTGCTGATAAAAGAGCGCTTTGAGTCATCTGAGAAGAAGAACAGTTGGTAGCAGCCAATTGAAACACATTGCCGTGACAAGAACGAGATGAACCGCCCATGACCGATAACTGTAAATCTAATTTGTGACTAAGAGACTTGCCATAATACATCAATCGGATGGGATAAAGCTTGCCTTGCTCCATCACAACACTCGCAGTCATGGGGGTACCATTCGAGCTATATTCCAAGATTGACGTTACTATATCACTGTCAAACTCACCACAGCAAGACAATCCACGTCCTATCTGAATACTCACGCCACTATCACCGCTAACCGTGAAATTGTGAATGCCACTTACATCCGCATTAAAATAGCCAATATACTCTGCTGAAAAATTAATGCCGGATATGTTGACGCCATAGAGGTCTCCAAATGCCTCGTTCACATTGTCCATTGTCTTATCCATGTTGATGTCGAGAACCCCAGTTGCTTGAGCCCATTGAGGCCCATACTGTTTGTATCCTTCCAAAAAGAAGTCGCGATTTTCAGGTGCCACAGTTTCATTCTCAAGTGGATAATGATAGAAATTAACGTCAAACCCAGTGCTTATTTTGTTTGTCAGTGGGCATGAGCCAATTTCTGTCGCTTCACTATTTGCGAAACCAATCATGGACACCACGAATGCCGCAGTGGCGATAATCGAGTTCGCCATCATGTTGCCGACAGGATTCTTGATTTCACTGATCAGTTTGTTCTACGGCACAACGATCTGATTAAATAATTGTTCTTGCTTATAAAACAAGTTTTAAAATGTGCAGCCACATTCCTCATCATGTTCAAAAGAAGAAAAAGTGAATGCGACTAATGAAACTTTAACCAACCCATAGATCGTGATCATGCAGCTGTATGATGCCGTCAAATTCAATGCACTGTGCTCATTAGAGATTTGCTGGTATGAAAGCACAGGAGATAAATGAACTCAGCATGGCTCTCACACTGTAAATTCAGCGGATTAAATAAAACTCACTTATTATTAGTTGAGCGATTTTTAATACAGTACTACATTTTTCGGATACATCAAATCAATGTGCTGAAAACACAATTTCAATTTAAGCATAAAATATAAATTCATATATGCACATGATTAACCGATAAAGCTACTCACATGATACATAGAGTATTTTCAGCATTTCTTCCGAATATCTATCTATTTATGGACAAACGCCGACGCTTAGATTCTATCTGAACTGAGTTAGACAGTTGTCAAAGAATACCTAATGAAACTCGTCATGGCTTCTACTAATAATATGGCCTAAGAGAAAGCAGAAACTCTCAGTAATATAATTACAAATATAACTAAATTGAATGTAAGCTTCCAATATACCTGTCCTATGCACGTGTTAGAATATTAATTCCGGCCAAGAAAAATCTCCATGTGGGGTTTTGCAGCTTACAATGAACATTTCTTTTAATAATATACCACTAGGGTTCATGTGACCAATGCAGAAAATTTAAATGTATTCCGATTTATGTTAGCTCACGGTAAGACGTAAGGAGTGAAATAAGTCATGTGATTTTCCGAAAGTGCGGCGTCTGGCTGTAAATAATTTTTCTTTTCGAAATTCTTTGAACATTGCATGAGAGATATTCTAAAGTAATGTCATGCCACGAAACTGATTTATTTCCTAATCAATTGCGCGTACAACGTTTCGCCCGGAAGATGGATATTGTGCATCGTTAAGCTCGCAAAGAAACAACAGTGTGATCCCATTATGTAACCACAGTCCACATGTGATTGAAATGCACATTTATATAAAAAAGCATGTGATAATGTGAATGCCAAGACTCTGAAACATTTAGGACACCTGGACGAATAAATGTCGGACACGAGTTACGAGTCACACAATATGAACGTGCTTCCTTCCTTTGTAATTGGATTTTATAACAGTTGCGTTCATCTTGTGAAAATTCATATGAGAAATATTTTCACAAATCATATATTTTCTTATATTAGAGAATTGGAATCTATTTCGATGTCCTCATGGTGATATTAAAATTTCCGCCGATATGAGATAGGAATACCAATATCACATAATACTTGTGGGGGTTCTAGAGTGACTAAGTCATCATGCGCAAGAACTATGTGGCCTGCGCCACTATTTGCAGATGCCTCATGCAATATGCGTCTATATGGGAAAGGGTTCACTGGATTTTCTTGGGGTCAATGGTCAAGCTAAGAGTACAAAGGCTGTGTACATTTGAGAGTGTGCTAAAAATTATTGAAGGACCTAACAGTGATTTCAGCATCAATACTGACTTATTAGAAGCTTGATGTGAGAAACATATGAATGATTGAGCAAGGAAAAGTTTTTTAACTGTATTTCATACTCATAATTTGATGTTGGGCAAATTACTAAATTCTAGATTTTGCTTAAGAAGAACCATATTATTCTTGTGGTAATGATACTTGCTAATTCATCTTTTTTCTTTAAAAGTAGATACGAGTAGCTTCTATTATTTAGCCAAGACTGTTATCCTGTGTGTGTTATTCCGACAAAATCAGAGATCTGGAAATGAAGCTAATAATTCTCAAGGATCTGCAGAAAACACCAATGCTGCATTCTGTAAAAACACGACTTCTCGAGAATTAAAGGACCGGATTTTGTGCTTATTCACATGATATTAATTTTTGGTAAAAACATATTTGAACATTTGCTTAGATTTTGCGAATGAGCAAGGCTTTTTATAGTATTGCTTCTTGAACGATACAAGTATTTGAATTTCTTTGAGTAAAATGAGCTAATTAAGCACTAGATGTCCTTATCTAAGGTAGAGCCTGATTCTGTATCAATAGATCTGTTGGCCATTGTGAAGCAAATGGTCTTCAATAAGTTCAGGCATTTCATTGGAGGCTCGATCTAATTTGATCAGTCAGAGCATGAAGAATTGATAAACCTTATGATTCTAGTCTGTATTTCTGTCAGCTTCTACATGTTTAGCATGAAACATTGAAAGACTAAACAACGACAAATCACGTGTGGATAAAAATGCATCATTGCTCTCAGCTAATACATCAAGTAAGAACAAAATATATTGTAAGCAGGATTGCTCTTACGAAAGTTCATAAAATCTATTTTCTAGGAAACTAAGATTTGTAGATTCTTTCTTTAGGATCTTATTATTGCCCTTACCCTGTATCTTATCTTTCATGCAGTCACAAGAAACCCTGTTCGCAAGCAAATATTATGCAGGGTCGAACGCATCAACCATGAGTAATGTTACCACATGTCAATCTACCCCTACTTCTTGCATAAGTTTTAGCATCCTGAAACAACCTTATTATCATCAAGTCAATAAAATAGAAAAGCTACGTGTCGTAAGTTGTTATGGGTAAGGAAATATGTCTGATTATTACAGCTTAGCTTGCACTTGATAACTCGCATTGTAGGCAATAAGCCCGTAGTATGTTACTCCAATGTACACCCAGTAGCTCTTCTCACTCATATTGAATCCTATTTCAATTGGTACCGGCTCATTTTCGAATGCAAAAATAAGTGTGGTTATTGCAAGTAATCAGGGCACTGACGTCATCAGAGCAGCCTATGGTATCAGAAGCCTAGAAGATCGTATAATCTCAACGTTATATTCCTTCCATAAGAATTTTCTTTAACTAAGCACAAATTTCTATCTTCAAGCATCCTATTGTTTTGGTTCTGATCAGACCCTTTTGTCTCTTCCATATTTAGAATGCTGGTTCGCGCGTTGAATGGGTTGATATGAGCTATCGCTCATCAGACCCTTTATATTAAATTTGCCATTGCACTCATCACAAACGCCAACAAATTTTCTAATTCAACATTATCTAATGCTCTTGTGAATTGTATACATACAGGCTGCTGGATTTAATTATGATTGAGTCTGACAAAGACTTACAATTTGATGTTTAAATAGTTCAGTGGAACTTACATGAGCTGAGGTTCTTGCTCATCAAAACTGACAGCGTAGACTATGGTATTTTTTCTGATCTTTTGGTGTCATCTTAGAAGCGAAAAATTCCTCTATTTTCTAATCTAGTACTCCAACACCAGTTCATTCTTTAGGTTGTATTCTTTAGCCCCTCATTTGGACGAAGTGCTAATATATATGCAACATCTTCGAAGGACTGTTACGAAGAGCGATTGAGTATCTGATCTGATTTCGAGCACAAAAATTGTATTCTGACCACACTTTTCGGCCCAGTATAGGCTTTCAACTAGAAAGACAATGGAACGAATGATGACAGGAAGTCACGACAAATCTGCCTATATATTAAGCCGTACCTTGAATTTACACTTTAGAAAAACATCCACATGTGTGCATATTTCCCTGCCTAAGCACTAGAGAGATTTGCGTTTTAAGCCGCAGCACTAACCCCTCGCTGATGCGCGGACTATGGGTAAATAGCAAAACTACTCAAGCTTTCTGCTGGATACAAACTACCTTTGATATTGAAGCTTCAAGGTTTGAAATAATTGCATTTATCACATATGAGTATTTAACAGTAAATCTTTGCAAATAGAGAAATGCAATTAGGCATTTCCTTTTAAATCAGCTCGCTTCTTGATAGATAACTCTTGATACGTATATGCAGCCCCATAGTTTCTCTATTTTGGCATTTACTCCAGGCTCGAGAACATCATGGGTACTCCAATGTAATTCAGGTCTTGTATGTCTTCACCTCTTTTGCCTTGGAATCTTCATATAGACCAAATATACTAAGAGGACAGATTTGATTGCCACGTCGGTCGCACCTCTTATAATGAAGCTCCGTTGTGTCAACTTCTGATATATTAAGGGGCACTGTATTGCTTCTTCAATGAATGTACCAGGTTACATATTGTTCAAGATGACATTGGCCTTTAATGTAGAATGTTGCGCTGGATCTCGATCCATAGTACGTACGAAAAATAGATGCTCATCTTGTGTAGTATGTGATTTGTAATGTATCCTGTATAAAATGCATTTCGTGTTGAACATATTATATAACTAATTCCAACTCTTTTAGACATTCCAAATGCATTATACCTGTTCGGTTGTTCTCAATTACTCCATTATATCTTAAAGTCATATGTAAAAATTCCTTAATTAAAATTATATTTTAGAGACACATCCTTTTTGAATTGAAAAGAAGAACCAGTTACTGGTCAGCTTAAGTGGTGTATAAAAGAATGAGGGGTTACTTTTAAACATGTTGCGGGTAATCACAATTATCTTCTTGCGGCAAAAATCTCAAATAATGATGGTGTTATATCCTTGCACGTATCTGGCAAATCAGACGTTAACATCGTTCTTAGTGGGACGGTAAAGATAATTGTATCGTTGACCAACTACACCGGACCTGAGATGTGTGATCTATCATCATTGTATCAGGAATAATGGCCATAGCTTATCATAATATGCCTCTGTGTGGACTGGTTTGATGTGCCTGGACATGTTCCAAACTTTTGGCGATTAAACTTGATAAAAATGCCGTCGATGTTCCTACATAGAAAAAACCGTCAGTATTAGTATGCAACCCTCCCATTGATCACTGTGGTACCTACTTTTGTAGCATACCATAGGGGAAATTATTAACAACATTTGCGTACGAAGCCAGACAGTCGAACTTACGTCAAACATGAAAATAATCGTCCACATATAAAGTATCAAATGATGGGATTTAACGTATTTTTGCTAAATTTGAACATAGTATTTCCGTTCATAGTTTTCTAGATTGGAATGAAGTTGTACGCACTGGCCCAGATACGTGCGTACAAAATTTTTAATTACAGATCTGCAACGTAAAAATATGAATATCACTGCGTGCATATAACACCAGTCTTTCGTGCATGTGAACGAGAGAGGAAATATCAAATCAAATGCAGAATACAGGCATGTTTAACCGAGAAGGTCATGTGACCACATATCGTTAAGCACACAATGGCAGTATCACTAGCCGTACTGTGGATTAAAGGCATGGCTGGTTATTTTCCTGTCTCTAAGCCATTTAACAATGTTATGCTCATTATTCTCATTGATACGCTTCCTCTAATATAATATTGACCTAGCGTTAGATATCAAAGCAGTTTTAATGAACAGTACCGAAAGAGGGATCCATATCAGCGCTATTTCTGTCAGAGAAATAGATTCTCGATCCAAGCCGACCTTTGGTCACGCCTATTGAAGGTGGAAATCAGCTGGATCCCGGATCGGGCATTTAAACTCTATTGTGTTGCATAGAGACTGATGTAGTAAAGAACCATGTGGACAATTTATAAGAACTCTCTATGAAGTAAAATAGCACATTTAGATAAGCCTCATAGAACTACCTCGAAAGATAATGTACACTCTAGAATAGGCAACACAGAAGCGAGTCCCAGATTGAGGTTAGCTTTGGGAATACATTCTTGACTCAAGTTAGCCTTTATTCTGACAAGATTTTTCTCCTCTAAGGGTCATCGAATCGGCAACTTAGCGTTGAAGTTCTTCAAATTTAATGTTATATTGCCCACGTAGAAACTATAACCACGCGAATACATTAAAGAAGATCTCATTTTTTCTTTTCATCCAAATAGCACCATTAACTTTAGACGCTAGATTAATCCAGCAAAAATTAAGTAACTATTATTTATATATCATAACTTTAAATTTTTTTTATATATTTATAGCAAATAAAGAACCATATAAGATACCTTCAAATAAGGAATTAGTTAAAGTCGGGCACCATGTAAGATATTTTTAAATCAAGTCATTTACATTATAGTAGCATTCGAATGAAACACATATCATTTTAAGATGTTGAAGGATAATGTCACTCTATCGCTGGATGACACTTCATACTCACCGCTTATCGCTGACCAGATCTCTCAGGTAACATATTTGATAACGCCTGGGCACCTGTATTTTGGACCTTCGTTCATAAATAGAATCCAATCCGCTTTGAGAGTTGAGTTGTGCGTTCCCTTAGCGTACTGACCTACCTCCAGACTAGTTGCTGAGCCTGAAAGCATTCTATGATACGTAAAGAAACCCTGCATCGAACTGACATAGAGCTGAGTCAACCTCTCGGATATAACGATGATATGGGTTCCTCTTGTGCTTTTCGTATCTAATGTTCACTAGTTATTTCTGATACCCGGACAGTATCAGAAGAGCCAGGCTAGCCCAAAGACTTCACTGAGGAAAGATCCATTAGTAGTGATGTAACCTATCTAGATCAATTCGGTTAGGAACTATATTCCATTTGACAAACCTTTATATACCTAATGAGGTTCTCAGTTAAGCTTCATTTGTGTATGGGCCAAGTTTCGTGACGTGACTTGCTCGCTTCGACAAATGACGAACAAAGGTCATCATCCACGTTGTGCTCTTCAATTTTCTCACAACAATGTAGGCACGCGGTATAATTGAACGCAGGTTATGAAGTCAATAGTTTGTTGATCATGATGCCGAAACTTCATATGAAATAAACCCAATTTTGTACCAAGGAATATGACCCATATAATGCCGGCTGAAAAGTGCTGCAGGCAGCACACTTAAAATGTCATCTAGAAGTTGTCTTATCTTATTATATTCTTGATTTAACTTTGATTAATTACACAGTTCTCCTTAAAACGAGAAACCAAGCCTGATTTCGTTTGATCTACTGTCAAGAATCTCCCTTACGTTATCACATTGATGCAGCTAGGTTTTGTTCTGTGAAAATAAATGATCGCATTCACCATTTGATTTCAGGAAGTAATTGTTATCTAAAGACCATAAAGCTCTTATAGCGGTTATATACGTTGATAAGTCTTGAGGACTTGTGAAGATAGCCGTGTCATTGCGCTCATTCAGCCTACCTGTTTTCTAAAATTTACATTGTTGAAATCCATGTGTCACACGAGTTATAAGACCCTAGTAAATGAGAATTCCTGAGACGCTTGTAATCGTATTAGTGGGGGGGGGGGGGAATTTTCAAAATCGGCTAAACATAAACGTCAGCATGTGCACATATAAATTATTTTATGCTTGTTATTTTTTTATCCTCAATCTACGTGCATAGTCAAATTCTTTGGCAGAATTTACACAAACAGTACTATGTTCGAAAACAGAGATCTGAATACTTTGAATTATCTTGATTGGACGCATATCCATTTGAAACTTCTATTTGTGCAACCAAACTGCAATCGATACATGTGAGTGATTAGGAATCTAGGGACATCCAACGCCGCAAAAGGGCCAATTGTTGCTACAATCATGTGAATTTGTGAAACCCACATGCGAGTCTAAAGATATACAGTAAAAATCAGTATTTTGCTTGAGCTTGAATTCTTGACAAACAAATTATTTTCACAACGAGAGTTGTACAAACTCAAGTAAGTTTGGACATGTACATGGCCAATACGTCTGTTTCAATCAATTTTATAGTTGTATTTATGCGTATATATCAGTGATAGGGTGAAATGGTACATGCTAAGTGACAAAGTGATCGATACAGACGGCCAATGTCTTGATCGACACGGCTTGCTCGATATCAGGAGTAGTTTTATTCTTTAGACTAGATAAAAAAGCATCGGGTTCTTGGATGTCACAATATCCTGGACCTGACTAGGACTGACAGGTTAACAGTATCTCGATTAACAGATTAAGGTGCTAACATATGGTGAGCCAAGATCAATGAAAATTTATTTATCAGTATGTATGGTGTAAGCTTTTATGGTGCAGGAATTGGATATAACCACAGGACGGCTCTGGTCATCTTCGATGTCCAACAAAGGCAAGCTCAGGTCAGGGAAACTATCACTGGACTTGCCTCACTCTGGTGGTATACACACCGGTGCGCATCTTTTCTAGTGTATACATAAAATGTTCTCAAGGCAGAAGTATGACAGTTGCACATGCTGATAGTGGCTCCCATTATCTCATGGGGGCTTCTCCTGGTTAATCTATTTAATTCGCTTCTTTTCTATATCAATACACAGAGATTGATATAGGTCCTGTGTTACTTAATACAGCCAAGCTGACCCCACCCGAACTCTAAAATGGGCACTCTTTCAACATTGAAATCATTATTGAATCTCAAAGATATTCAGAGAGACCTCTTACGGTTAGATCACACTCTCCTATATAAGCTTATCCCTGTTGAAAGTGGGACCCAGCTGGAGTTCCAGATGGGGCTTTTTGACCTTATTACGAAACCCAGTACCTATATCAATGCTCAGGGACTGACGTAGTAAATAACTAACTGATATAACTGTTCAAGTGGATAATTTACAAAAAGTCTCTTTGAGCCAATAAAGCTCCTATCTCCTGGTCCACCTGTGATAGGGCTGCTCCAAACAATTATGTACTCTCTAGAGTAGACTGCACACTGGTGAGTACCAGATGGAGGTTGGTCTCAGGAATAGATCCCGACCCAAACCAGCCTTTATTCTGACAACCCCATGCATACTTTACATATAAGTAAGTCTTCATTGACATTGTTCACCTAAGGTAGGTGAGCACCACTATTTTGTTGGACGAGATACTGTTAACCTTGTAGTCCCTCTAGTTCCAACAACCATACATGTATCCGAGCAGATAAGGTTCGCATACACAGTACCCGAAATGCAAATATAGATATTCAATACTTGTAAGATCAGTAGGCTCATTTCGGTCCCTCTTTCATACCGATTCTTGGACCCATAAGCTTAAATATATATAGCGCACTCACCTGAACTTGTCATTCTTCATTAATGAACGTCGATGTCCGTAAGGGACTAGCTAATTAGTGGTAAAAATACTGGAGGGTCTATTTTATATTGTCAAATGTTATTTCATTGCAGCTTGAATCTTTCAGGAACCAACTGTAGTTGTTCTGCCAATTAAAGACACAGTAGTCTCAATAGAAGCCTTACGTAGTGCTGTGTCTAGGATGCTGTAAAATCTTATAATAATATCTAAAGTTAACGACCAAAAAGTGTTCCCCATTCGTCTATTTCCATAACAGGCACTGCATACTAACTTTGCAGGCTTTATTGTATATTCAAGTATCTTCAGTAAACTGTCTGCAAAGCCTTCAATCTGAATGCACATATGCAGTAAGTAAATATTCAGTTCATATTGGATCTCAACAGTGAAGTGGACATTAAATGAGTAAAATTTTTATTTTGTTTTGGTTGAGACAATCTAAAAAAGATGGTTATTGGTTTATAGTGTATTTCTCAACATTATCACTGAATCAGCAGGAAGGGGTCTGAAGGAGAACTCTTTTGATCAGAAAAAATACGGTCTTAGCTTACAAAAGATCAATTAATATGAATACTGTGGTTTCGCTGAATCCGGTTCACACTGCCATTCAACGGACCAACAGCTCAATCAAGATTACACAAAACAAAAAAAGAAAAAGAAAACGCTATATCATTCACAGGTCCTTTGTCATGTAGATTTTGTTTCTGCTGATTATATCTAACAAAACACATTTCGAGTCTTCGGTGGCAGATGTGTTTTTCAACGTGTACAATGCTTTATATTCAAAACCTTAGCAAAAACATATCATCATTTAACTAGGTATGCGTCATTTCAAATAGTGGAATGAAGATGATAGATGAGAGTCGCATATTTTGAATAACTTACTCATCAAATATTATCTGACACTATCCTACGCACCTGCCTAAATTTCAAAACTGCTAGTGGCTGAAGCATCACTTTAATAAAACTTTTATGGAAATCAGATTTCTTGAAGTAGCTGTGAGAAGCCACATCGCTTCATATGTCATGTTTAAAGAGATATCATATTCTCTATGTTCAACTGTGCTCTTACGGCGGCTAGCTAAGCCATTTAATCCACCTAAAATGAATTAGCACCTCGCAGTTTATATATAAATCAATCGAATAGTTTTTATTTAGATGTCTGACGAGTGTTATATGCTATTTAAACTTTCATATAAAATATGTTCAGACATTACAACAAGGTCTTCAGGTCGTGCTAGTTACAAGGTAATTATAATCAAACGCTATGCAAGTAAAAAATTATTTGGCTCGTAGGTTGAGAAAATGCTGAATTAAACAATGAGCTTCAGAAAACTTTGTGACTTTAGAACTCAAGCGCTTCTCTGCTGCGGTAACGAATAAGTTTGATGTACAAGAAATCGATCGATTTTTATATTTTTGTTCCTGAAGAGATGGATTACGAATTAGCATTAAGAAGGACGGGTAATTCTTTTTTCACCTCTTAGAACTGCCAGATAAAACCAAGAGTCCTTTGATAACGCGTGATCTCATTCAGTAATTAACGCGATTGTTGAACTAAGTCTAACCCTCCATAAGTAATAGCTTTTTTTAATATCATGACTGAAAACCCTTCGTCAAATGAAAATCCCAAAAATACTCAGTCAAGATTACATTTATTTGTTTCCCGCCGTTGACTCACCACTAGTTTTCAGGGATCCTTTGTGGGACTTTCCGGGACGCAAGATCGTTTGAGCACGGGCGTTTTATCATCTGATATTCTCTCCAAGACATTTGCGTTCGTAAGAATGACCCCACACTGAATTCAGTAACTCATTCAAGTATGTATCGACTCAGTTCATTCTCTGAAAACTTGAAACAAATTCTCTAGAATATCATGGTTTATGTGAAGATGTTGAAATAACCAAATTTCCAACTGAGCCCGGTATGTTCATCATAAACAGGATAATGATCGATTGTTTGAGCTTCAGCTCATGGCCATACTCATGGTCATTTATTTCATAGTTTGAACTATCTAATGCGCAGATCAGATATGGGATCAAGCTTTGACAGCTTCATATTCTTTTCTTGTTCTGCAATCAACTTTTCGTAAGAACTTCCATGATATTTGTTGTCTGAATTATTCCTAAGTATTTGTGTTTTCATCGAATGATCCTGATAGCAAGTAGTGTTTCTCGAGAACTACTCGGGAGGGTAAATTTTTGATGCCCTGTAGTTCTCTGTTAAATCGAAGGCATGTTTAATTATGTACTCAATCCAATTTAAGTTCATCAGATTCCTGCCCCTCTCTGTGAATGGGTTTGCAGAAATTCAATATGCTTACCAGGTCCTTAACTGGCACTGAGGATTGAGAATGCCAAATATTTACTCAGTGTGCGCTCATGCTGAATGATAAATCTCAAATTCCGTGACCTAAACCAATCTTCTGTGAGTGAGACCTTCAGCATGGAAGTTTCCAAAGTCTGGAATGAAAATATGAATATAAATGAAGTACTTATTACAACATAATTTCACATCTAATGCGTATTATAGGACGATGAGGCAGCCACAGGAAAGTACTGAAGATTATGGTGAACATAAACATTGGTTGAGTTAAACAAAATAAAGAAAAATAAAAAAAGTAGGGATGATGAGTGCTATTAAAGTCCCAGCATGCTGGAGTATATACCTACGTGGCTGAGAAAAATGCTATGGACGCCAGTGTCTATTATCATTGGAAGCAACTCCCGAGATGCTTGACCATGCCGGCGAATGCCTTGTGGATGCCTTCCACGTACGAGTACGCAGCGTCGCGAAATCGCGGGGTTCCCTGCACAATGAGCGTCTGCGTGACGCCCATTGTTTCTCCATGGTCCCAGATGAGCGTGTGACCGTCAGGATCGAGTTCGAGGTGGCCCTGTGTCACATTTGCGTTGATCAGCGGCTTCACGTGCGGAAAGTGATATTTTGGAATAAATACGAGGGTCTGCGGCTTGCCCACGGAGCCGTCACCGTTGCTATCATACTGCATTGTTTTCGGCGTCACGCACAGACGGTACGTGGCTCGTCGCAGGTTGAAGTGCGTCTCGACGATGTCGCCAGCCACGGCGATGGGCCCCGGCCGGATGACGGCCTCGGCCGCGCGCACGCCGTTTTCGGGGCGGCCGTGCAGTTCCGGCCGCTCGTCGTCCCGCGAGAAGATGGACAGGTCTTCGCCTGCAAAGTTGTCGCCGAGCTCGTGAGAGTTCGAGATTGCGTAGCACCACAGCGTGTAGCTGAGCTGCGCCGTCTCGAGCGCCGATGCGTTTGCGTCCATGGCGCGGATCTGGTTGTCCCAGTACCCGCTCGTGTACGCGTCCTTCTTGTCCATGTCGTACGGGATGCCGATTTCCGACATGAGCAGCGGCGCGCGGTGGCCGAGGCGGTGCTGGCCCTCCTTCTTGAGGTACAGAAACTGTTCGGTGAAGCTGCGGCCGATCTGGTGGTCGCCAAAGCGCAGCGCCGGCAGCGGGTTCGAGTAGATCTCGCGCATGACGCCGATGGCGTCAACGTTCAGCCACCGCCAGCGCTTCAGCATGAGCGTCAGCCCGTCGTAGAAGTGCGGCGTGTAGACGAGGCGCGAGAAGTCCGTTCTGTCTGCGTAGTGCTTCACGAGGTTCGGCGGCGCCGCATTCACGGGGGCCTGCATGAAATGCAGCCAGTCTGCGTTCACGGCCGTGACGAGCGCGGCGAACTCGAACCAGTGCTGCACGTAGAAGCGCTCGATGAAGATGTGCGAGTTCGGCTCGATGATGGGCACGATGCCCGTCTTCGTGAGCGCGCGCGTCGACTCAGAGTCCGAGTTCAGCGTCGAGTCTGCGGCGTGCGAGCTGCCGGACGACACGGAACAGAGGCTCGCGGCGTCCAATCGACTGTGAGCGGTTTCGCCCAAGTCGTTGGCATTTCCACCTACATCGCCCGTCTCACCTATATGCTCAGAAACTACATGATTATCTTGGCTTTCCACCGTCATTTCGGGGATGTCATCAGGCTGATCCCTAAGATTGTCACTCGAGTGCTCATTCGGTGCATGGTGGAAGTAGTGCGGCTTCAGCAGCTTGCGTTCTGTCGCGTCGTACACACCGTGCAGCTCCCACAAACAGCCACCTTTCCAGCTGCGCTCCCAGCCGTATTTTGCATCCAAACTCGCCAAATCCTCACGTGTCAGCCACGTCCCGCGTTTTGGCCGGATCTCGTGCTCGTCCTCAACTTTGCGCAGTCCGAAACCCGTGAATTTATACGTCTCCACGGTCTGGGCAATGCCTTGGCCAAGCAGCATTCCTTGGAACGGCGTGGGCGCCGTGCCGAGTTTGACATGCACACGGCTCTTCGGGAACTCGTCGAGGTGCTTGTAGCCAATGAGACCGTGTCCGGGCTCGTTCAGCGACTCCCAGCCCAGCAGTTTCGAGCCCAAATCGGCCTCGTCAAAACGTTCCATCATGTGCTGGATTGCACTGAAATACTTGTCCTTTAAGTAGGTGCCGACGTTTGTGCCATTGATCTTTGCCTTCGGAGCAAACTCCTCGCCTCCAAAGAACAGCGTGAACATTGTCTGGCACACAAGTCTGTGGTAATTCGATGCCCATTGCATCTTGATCTGGTGCTTCTGTTTTGGATTCCACAGGATTGCAGCATGTGTTTCGCCGAAATAGCGCTCGTCGAAGCCAGCAGCATGCAACGTCCACATTGGGGCACCGCTTCCACCGCTGAATCGGGACCAGATGTCCTGATGCGCGTCCATAAACACGTAGAAGCCGTACTCGTCAATGGCCTTCCGTACAAGCGCAATCGCGTGCGCAATGAACGCCTCGTTGTACTCGTCCGGGTGCTGCGGCTGCAACGCGTCCCACGTGTACAGAAACCGGATGCAATTGAAGCCCAGCGCCTTTATGCGAGCGTAGTGCTCGTCGGCTTCCTCGAGCGTGCAGGGGCAGTTTGTGTAGTCCTCGACGCCGTCGCGCGGCTGCTTCATGTCGGCGGCGAAGTTCACGCCGCGCAGAATGACGGTGCGGCCCCACTCGTCCTTGAAGTTGCCATCTTCGAGCGAGAGCATTGCCTTTTTCTGGACTTTTTATGACCCTTCCTTGTAATGACCCTTCCTTGGATGATGGGTGATGACCTTCCCTAGGATGATGGGTGATGTTTTCCCGAGGATGATGATGGATGACCTTCCCTTGGATGATGCTTTTACCTGGATAAATGCCCTTCCTAAATGATGCCCGTCCTTAGATGCTCTCGTTTCCCCTTCCGTTGACGGCGGGTTTGCCCTTCCTGCGCCGGTCTGCACCAATCGATATATATATATAGCAGCGGGCACGGCGCCGCGCTGCTATCTGCACTCGCACCCTCGCTCCACGCTTTGCACGCTGGATGGCCCTGCCTTTCCGGAGCAGCTTTACCTGCCCCTCTCATCGTTCCGTGCGCCCCGAGGGTTCGCATTACCCTCGCCCCACACTGTTCCCCCGGTCGTTGGCGGATAGCGGCCCTGCAGATCAACAGCCTGAACCGGCCACCGCTGAGGGGGGGACCATGCTCCATGGCCCCCACCCCTTTCCCCCGACGCTCGCAAGGTCGCTTTATTCAAGACTTTTTGGTGGCAGTGACGGGGGCCCTGGAAACATCGAAAACTCGTTCTACTCGACATTGCCTCGTCGTTCCTGGGGCGGAGTCGCTTCTCCTCTTTTGAGTTTTGCCTCGTGCGGGGTTATCGGAAAAATAGGTTCCGGTAATGCGTCGGCGCCGCACCGGCATCGATGACCAAACACGCAGCAAATCAGTGCATTTTGGTTGAAAAAATTTCTCGGTGCTGAAGAGTCGCTCGGACTCAGCTTCTCCACGTCCTCACGGATCGTGCAGTTTACAGAATCGGCTTCGTGCGATTTTCACTCCTACATGTAAATCCCTGAGTGTTTATATACGTATGGACATTTTTTTAGTATGCATCCTCTACTGTTATCTTCATTTAGCTGGTTAACACTGGTCAGGTAACATTGATCAGGCAAGGGTGGAGTGGTAAACAAGGCGAAGGGGGAAAGAGTTCTCCATCAGGGAAAGTACATAATTTGGTTTTACTTTTGACTTGAGCGAATGGGAGGAAAATGCGTTAGGTCCAAACACCTAAGTGCATACACAAATTGGTGATACAAAATGTGTGTTGGTGAACGTATACAAATCGGGTATTGGTGAGTGTACACAAATTGGGAATGGTCTGGTTTGTGCGCTGAGCAGTGGGAGTTTTTTAAGCTGTTGTCGTTTCATTCTTGTGCCTGCGACTCCTTGTCTCTGCGTCCGTTTCACATTTCGTAGTACAGGATCGTCGGTTTTTATCCTATGTGTATACTGTTGGTCAGTTTATATAATTTTTATCTACTCGGCCTGATTGTTCGCCCTCCCAAAGGTATTCCCGGGTCTCTCGTCCGTCACTATGGCTACGAACTTCGTTGCATGTGAACTGCCTTTCCGTTCGGGGGCGAGCTATCCGTTATCGCTGGGAGCAAAACCAGGCCGAGCACTGACCCTACCCATGGGTAGAATACACCAGCGGATGATCCGCTTGGGTGTGCGCGTGTGACCGCCGCTGGGGCGCGTGACATGCTGGGAAAACGGTGCGCGTTGATGGGACCGCAAGCTTAAGCATGACTGACATGCTGCACCTCCGGTCACGCCGCCCAGCTAATTAATCGCCTGCTCACGCAGCGGTGGTTTCGGCTGCGCGTGCCCTGAAAATTAAAACGCGCCTCGTCGATCTGGGGACCTACGCGACGAACGAGAATTTATCCACCGATCGACGAACCTCTCACTCCCGCGATCCCTTCTCAAGAAATTAAAAGGATAAGATCCTTAACCTCTCATGTGGCTCAGTGATCTACAAAGTATGTATATTCTGGGATGATTCAGTTGCATTTAGCAGGGATCAGCCCAGCAGATCAGCCCGATCCACCGGGCTGACAGATCAAGCCATGGCGGATCTGGAACTTACCTTTCGCGTTCAGACGTACTAACTATCCAGAAATCGGTGCGGTGTTTCTCACCGGCGGCGTCGTGTGTTTCTTTTTGGGCGTCATTTCCCTGTTTGACGCACGCCTGCTGTCCTTTGGCAACCTGCTGCTTATCGTCGGACTCGTGCTGATCTGCGGCGTTCCGCGCACCGTTGGCTACTTCACGGCCCGAAATAAGCGGCTCGGGTCTATGTGTTTCATCTCGGGCGTCGCGTTTATCCTGCGCAAGTGGCCGTTCACGGGCTTCTGCTTGGAGCTGTTCGGCCTCCTCAACCTGTTTGCCGACTTCTCCGGCGTTATCATTGCATTTCTGCGCCAGCTGCCCATCATAGGATCGATTCTGAACAGCCCGGCGATATCGCCGTTTGTCGAGCGGTTTGCGACGGGCAACATTCTGCCGATCTAGTTAGACTCCATAGACCCTTGGGTCCTTGATGACTTCACGACTAATTCGTACATACCCTTAGAACTAATGCTGGCGATCATCGCCGATTTTGCCACTCCGTGTATACAATTAGTTAGTGGTTTGCCTGTTTTCTAATTCCGAACTGGGCTGTGAGGTGTTGGTTTTGCCTAACAACCCCCACTTATCTTATTTGTAAATTGCTCTTGTTATGACTCTTAATTCGTCACTTCTCTGGTCACTTGTTTCACTTATTTCACTGATTTCACTGATTTGGTCACTTCTAGGGTCACTTGTTCAATACCTTTCTTTCTTTGGCCACTTGGATCACTTCTTTGGTCATTGTTTGATTACTTGTTTTGTCCCTTGTTTAGTGTATTTGCTTGTCTTATTTGTTTACTTGTTCTTCGTATGTGACTTTGTTACGTAGCATGCTGGCTTAAGGTATAGTACATGAGTATGATGAATTAGTAGTTGACGCTCACGAGGTAGTCGGCCATGGCCTCTGTGACCTTGATGGCCTCACCGGCCGTCACGGGCTTCGAGTAGTGCGCAATGAGGATGGTCTGGCCGGTTCGAACAACAATGATGCCGTCGTCCTGCAGCTTACCGTAGATGCTGCGGTCCTCGACCTTCACGACGAAGTACTTCTCACCCTGCAACCGCAGGCCGTTCTCCTGCAAGTACTCGGGGGAATCGAAGCCCTTGGCGATGGTCTGGAGCTCGTCCGTGCTGGGAGTGAAGCCCGGAGACGACGCCCACACGGAGTCGCCTGCACGCGAGGCGAGAATCGCTCTGTCGACCTTCTGCGAAGCAACGAGGTTGTCAACGTACGCTTGCCAAGACATGGTTGGGGAAAAAAGGTAGCGGCGGTTGTTGACGTATATATGGGGTTTTGTGGTGCTGTTGTTATATGGTGTTCCCGATACGTGGGTTGTGGGGCCGCTCTCCCCCGGAGAAGGCAGCGGAAGCGTATATATGAGCTGTCCATCACGTGTAAGGACGCGTCGTGGCTGCAGCAAAACCAGTGGATTTATTTGGCCCAGAGTTTGATATGAGCTGTCCCGATAAGTGGAAAAGCGATATCTGCGAGTATAGAATGCCCGAAACTTTTTATACACACCCCCCCAGCCGATGTCTTAGAAATATTCTGTATATATTCTGGTACTATATATATTCTAATTTATTCGATAGAGTGCAAACTTATTTGTCTGCATCAGAGGTCAAAAAAAAAAGAACACAGATAAAAATCAAATGTAAACATAAACATGAAGAGCGAACAGAGACGAAAAAAAGTGACAACCGTGATTTGAACACGGGACCCCAGGATTTGCAATCCTATGCTCTAACCAACTGAGCTATTGCCACTTGTCACGTGTAACGCCTGGCGCCGAACGAGTTAGATCGTGAAAGCACAAATATATCTCGAGAATCTTATTTCTTCGTGAAATAATTTGTAACAAGCATGCCTGGTGCGAAATTAACGATATGCATGGCAAGAGCCTGCCGATAAGGGTTCGGTGAGATGAAAAAAAGAAAAAGTGACAACCGTGATTTGAACACGGGACCCCAGGATTTGCAATCCTATGCTCTAACCAACTGAGCTATTGCCACTGCTATGTGGAGGCCTCTGCAAATGTCTATATATAAATCTTATCTCAAATTTTATGCCCATGGAGCATGCGTGAGATATTAGCGTTAGAGAAATTAGCACCGAGTTTATTCTTGGAGGGGAGCTTAATTGATGGGGGATGCCCCTTAGTACTATGTTGGCTATGGAAATATCTTTCAAGTCATGAGATCCTTCTTGTACTAGGAATTCAACCGACGAGGAGACCTTTGATTTTTGTTTGGATCTGGATACGAACATAGGCAGGTTTACTACGGGCTCGTCTACTATGGACTCGTCAACTACAAACCCGTCTACTGAGGGCTCATCTACTATGGGCTCTACGACGGACGCCTCATCTACTATGGGCTCTACGACGGATCCGTTGGCTGCGGAGTCATCTACCACACACTCATTTACTACGGTGCCGTCTAGGAACTTATTCAATACGGGCTTCTCCAATTGGAACGTCTTTGATGACGGCTGGTTTGGCGACTCGTTTACTACGAGCTTACTTAGGAGCGGCTCAGGCACATCTACTACGGGCTCATATACTAGGGGCTCATTTGCCACGGGCATATCCATTATGGGCTCATCTACTGTGGACTCGTCTAGTGTGGACTTGTGTGCAAGTTTGTCTCGTAAGGAGCGGATAATTATAGGCTCAGTAATTTTTGGCCTGTTGGTTCTTATGTTTTGTGTTCTGGGGTGGCTCGCACTATGCTAGGCAATTACCGCGCATACCTGGAATATCCGTTTTCGACGAACCCTTAACTGCGCGCTACGCAGATGCATACGGAACAATCGTCACTACCCGAAAGTGACGAGAGGGTATGCGCGCCGAATTGCGGCGACCGTGGTCGACAGCCATTTATTGCCCGAGGTTTGCGGCAAGTTTGGGCGAAATGGTCGACGCGAGCTAGTTTGGCGGCCGGGCGGCGAGAGCGCAGCGCGCGATGAAAATTCGAGCGATCTGTGCTTGTGATCCGCGCGCCGTCCACGCGCAGTGACTAATCGGCCATTTTTCAGTGCGACCCCCGCTACCGCGAGCGCAGTACGTACCATTGCATGCACAATACATGCGATCACACATCTACATACTACCGACATACATACGCGCCCACTAATAATACACCCAATACAGACTACACTCAATACAGACTACACTCAATACAGACTACACTCAATACAGACTACACACAATACAGACTACACACAATACAGACTACACTCAATACGCACCAATACACTCCATGCATACACTATTACACATTAATACACTCTATGCATACACTATTACGCTCGAAACACACCACACTTACATACACCACCCACATATTCAATCTAAACCTTACAATCTTCATACATACACGAATTAGATGCAACATTTATAATCCCATTCGACGCAACCTCTGCACATACACGAGCACCGTAGACACAACCTCTGCACATACACGAACACCGTAGACACAGACTTTATGTAGATGTGAACACCATAGATACAAAGTTTATGTAGATGTGAACACCACAGACACGAAATTTATGTATATGTGAACACCACAGACACAAAATTTATGTGTGTGGACCTATTTGTGTGTGGACCTGTTTGTATGTGGATATATATGTGTGTGGACATATATATGTGTCTTTTAACATGGATCTTTTTATACATTTTCATACGTACGTTACGCAACCCACGAACACGCACCACCTTAATATACACGGACCACGTACGCAACCCACGGCCAGCACCGCGCCATGACATACAGACCCTACGACCACACCCAAACGGGAACACGTTGGCCGAACGTACACAAACCACAAAAACCACGTCACTCCCGAAAGGCCAGCTCAAGACCACCCCCAGCACACGACCATCACCCCAGCACCCCACCTCCACCCGTGTTGTAGAAACTGAACAACCATGGCTGGCGTACGGTTTCTGGACTTAGTGACCCCGTTCGCGCCCTACCTGCCGGCGGTCGTTGCGCCGCAGCGCAAAATCCCGTTCAACCAGCGCTTTCTGTGGACGGCCGTCGTGCTGCTCATCTTCCTGCTCATGAGCGAGATCCCGCTCTACGGCATCGTCAGCTCCGACTCGAGCGACCCCATCATGTGGCTGCGCGCAATGCTCGCCTCGAACCGCGGCACGCTCATGGAGCTCGGCATCACGCCGATCATGTCGAGTTCCATGGTCTTCCAGCTGCTGCTCGCCACGGGCATCGTCGAGGTCAACGGCGAGGACAAGCGCGATCGTGAGCTCTTGCAAGCAGCGCAGAAGTTTTTGGCCCTCATCCTGTCGGTTGGCCAGGCCACCGTCTATGTTTTGACGGGAATGTACGGTCTTCCCAGCAGCTTGGGCACCGGTGTGTGCTTGTTGTTGATTCTGCAGCTCGTCATTGCTGCTCTTGTCGTGATCTTGCTCGACGAGCTGCTCCAGAAAGGGTACGGTCTCGGATCGGGCACGTCTTTGTTTGTGACCACAAACACATGTGAAAACGTTGTGTGGAGCTGCTTTTCGCCGAAAACTGTCACGGGAACGCGTGGTGCCGAGTTCGAAGGTGCCGTTGTGGCGCTCGTGCACCTGCTGGCCACGCGTCGCCAGAAGAAAAACGCGCTCGTCGAGGCATTCACGCGCACAAACCTGCCGAACATGTCCCAAGTTCTGGTCACGATCGCCCTGTTCTGTGTGGTTGTGTACGTGCAGCGTTTGCGCGTCGAGCTTCCGTTGAGAAACGCGAAAACGCACGGTGCCGTCGCGACTTTCCCGATCCGGTTGTTCTACACGTCGAACACGCCGATCATGCTGCAGTCTGCGTTGACGCAGAATTTGGTGATGATCTCGCAGCTCATGTTCTCGCGCTTCCCGCAGAGCTTCTTCACGCGCGTGCTCGGCATCTGGGAGGCCAGCAAGGCCGGCACGGGCCAGCTCATGCCGATCGAAGGCATCTGCTACTACATTGTGCCTCCTCAAAGCTGGGCGGAGATCCGCGCCGACCCGTCGAAGACGCTCGGCTACGCACTGTTTGTCGTTGGCATCTGCGCGTGCTTCTCGAAGCTGTGGCTCGAGGTCAGCAGCACGGGCCCACGCGACGTGGCTCGCCAGTTCCGGGACCAGGACCTCACGATCCTCGGCGCGAAGGAGTCCACATACCGCGAGCTCAAGAAGCTCATCCCCACGGCGGCGTACCTCGGCGGTGCGGCGATCGGCCTGCTGTCGGTGATGTCCGACTTTTTGGGCACTCTCGGCAGCGGCAGCGGCATCCTGCTGGCCGTCACGACGATCTACGGCTACGCGGAGACGGCGTCTTCCGAGACGGGCCACCAGCTGCTGTAAAAATGTAAACGAAGTTAGAGTACATAATAAATTCATCGTGCATGACAAGAAAAGAACAACAAAGAACCAAAGAGACAGGAAGATGCAACAATTAAACTGGCACAGAAAGAGGGTGGCTGTCAGTTTCATCCAACGTGTCGAAACCATGAAGTGCTCAAACCATAGGCCGCAAATCTTCAAATAAAAACCACCTCCACAGACAATACCTGAAAAAGACAAAATGAAAAAGACAAAACGTATCTCCCTGTTCTCGACCACCCCTGATTTCGCATTTTTTTTTTCTTCTTTCCTTTCCTCCTTAGTCGACGTCTAAATTATTAAGGCTCAGAAGGTCAACTGAATTCCATAAAACACTTTCTTATAGTTTACAATGACGTCTAGAGTATTGAGACACCTAGCAGGCTTAGAAGTTCCATAAACCAATATCTTAGTTTTGAAGTTGACGTTTGGAGTAGGACACTGCAGACTGAGAAGTTGTCAGTTCCATACAACATGTCTTAGATCTGAACTTGAAGTTTACAGTTGGTATCAAGCTCAGAAGATCAACTGGATTCCACAAAAAAATTTCAGTTTTGAAGTTGATGTTTGAAGTTGACGTCTAGATTGTTGAGATGCTTAGCAGACTGGGAAGGTCAATTGGATTCCACATAACAATGTATTCGTTCTAAAGTTGACGTTTAAAGTGGATGTCTACAGGCAACACTGTCTCGATCGGATTCCGTACAGTAATGCTTTCGTTTCTCAAGTTTGACGTTTGAAGGACGTTTAAATCATTGCAGGCAACCCCTTAGAACTCTCACACATCAATACCTCAGTTTCCTTATAGTTGAAGTTTGAGGCTGACGCCTGGATAATTACATTGAGACATCTCAGCAGGCTGAGAAGGTGTCAGGGTTCCGAGACAAAATGTCTAATTGACGTTTGAAGTGAGGTTAGCGTTTTTTCATCTGTAGCTTTTACTGCTCAAGCAAGCAATGCTCAATCAGTCCAGGCGTCGCAGGTTCTACTCAAGGAGGTGGCACATTATTCGACATCCGGTTTTCATCAGGTCTGGCTGAATTGGTATTCATTACCAGTTGGAGCACGGTATAGGTGCTTGTACCTACGCGTTATAATTGCCTCACGCGTTCTGATTCCATACTATTTATCCCGATTGAAACTCAACACCTTAGTTTTCTTAATGATTGCATTGAGATGCAGTCAACATTGAGAAGACATCAATTGATTCCATACTGTATATAGCGGCTCAACAATGTCTTTTTCTTAATTGAACTAAGACGTCCTAGCATACTGAGAAGGCGGCAACTGGATTTCATGCCGTTTTATCCCAGTAACGACTCAAAGTTGACATCAAGATAATTGCGTATCAGGCTTACAAGGTCAATTGAATTCCACAAGACAATGACTTAGTTTTAAAGTTGAACGTCTGAAGTTGATGTCTAGATGATTTTATTGAGAATTAGGCAATACTGAGAAGAAGACTTTTCCCATGGCGGTGTGGTCTTATCAGCGGCAAGCCAACTCCGTGAACTGTTGTATTATCACAGTAGTGAACGAAATCGCCTTTGATTCGCCAAAGTTCGGATCTCTGTGTCTTCGCTGGTTTTTCAATTTCTCAAATTCGAAACCCAAACGCTGCGGGTCCGCATACGCTATGTTACTTCACAGTCCGGACAATGTAACTGCTCTCCAGGTTTTACCAGTTTATATGCAGCTAAAGCATAAATAGACGAAGTAAAACCACCAGTGCCGCATCCAAAATATCGCAAGTGTCGGGAATCTGCTTTAATGTGAGCGGATTTGGCAATTTCCGTGGCCTGTGAAGGCCGGTGGTCGATATTATTGGATTTCATGCTGTTCATACCGATTGCGACTCAAAATCTTGGTTTTCTTGAAGGTCACATTTGAGGCAGACATCTAGATTATTAAGACACTTAGCAGCCTGAGAAAGTACCAATATTGGATCCCCATACAAAAATGTTTGACTTTTCTCTCGACAAAAGATCAAAGAACCCATGATTCTTAATCATGAATCGTCATCCTTAAAACTTCCATTTGGTCACTCTATATCCCAGACTTAGTTCTAAAATACACACTAATTGCCGTATTTCAAATAGTGTTTCACGAACTTTCTACCAAAGCCAACACAATCAGATCTCGTGGGCTATCGATCACCTCAGCAAGGACCCGAAAAAGGTACCTATGGGTCAGTTCATATTATCATTAAGTGCCATGTTGTCTCGTTCATCATACCTGCAAATTGCCGACGCAAACACAAACAAGTACCTAATACTAGTGTGTTCGGATATTTGGGAAATAGTGCTAGCTGTTTGCGAGCGTTTCCAACAGTTTCTTGATTAACCGCCTTTGTGCAAGACGCGACCGCTACCATAAAGGGAGGACCCAAATTTGTCATATTGCCACTGCTGCAAAGGGAAGTAGCATCGCCTCCGAGGTGAGACAAAAATATGCGCAGCATTCTTGCGGCATTGTCTTGAAATCTTCATGGCTATGTTGGACCAATATTTGTTTCTATGTCTACATTCACGTCAGAATCCAGATGCCCGTTATCATCATAATAATCAGAGATACTATTTTCAAACTTGTGATGATCGTGGAATATGCTGTCATCGAGGCCATAGTCTTTGTCGTCGAGTAGCAAGTCATCCTCGGGATCATTTCTTCTGCCACCATTTTGAAATTGTCATTGCTTGGATGATTACTGAAACCGTCAACAAACTTGATCATGGTCCAATCCCGACGAATGATGATTTGAGCATTGCCTGATCTGTGATATTTTTTGCTTTTATTATACAAAAGACTTTTTCAGGTCAATGAGGTCAGGTGTGGATATGTTATAGAGGTGCCCTGGTAAAGTCGACGTCTAGATAATTAAAACGCTTAGCAGGCAACACTGAGGACGTGTCAATACACACCCATGCGCGCAGAACACTTAATGCTATAAAATATGTATAGACGCTGCGAATAATAAGCTAATGGGAGATCATAAGGGTATGATCTGTGGTAGTGAATGTTTCCTTGCATGGTTACACGTCTCGTTGAAAATATCAAACGATTCTTGTGATTGTATTTCGGTGCTATAAGACGGGTATATCTTATATTCACCAAGGGTGTCTGAAATACCATAGTCGTTTAGTCCCATACGCCGGTTCAAACCTTATGTGCCGAATGGGAGGAGTAACACTCTAGTGTTGTGAGGCTGGCTTTTCACCCAACACCAGCGCTAATCATCGAAGCCATTGAGCTGCTTATCACGGCGAGGTGGATACTGGGTCCAATGTAAACTTGGACCTGCCGCTAGGCCGGTGAAGAGATGTGGTAATTGGAAGTCTAATTATTGAATTGCGTTCTCTTTGATGACCATCATCAACCAGTTAGGATTTCACGATACATGGAGCTGAGATCTGTCTTGGAAGTTGACGATAACCTCTAGTCTCCAAAGAATTATGTGGCATCAAAATGATTGTTGTCCTCATCTGCGACGATGTCGAAAGAAACTGTCAAAGGCTGGGCATTATTGGGATAGTGGCAATTAATTTTGATGAGACTACGTAAAGAATTGAACTCAGGTATAAAATCCAATAATGTCCTGATGTTGTGTGTTGAAAGTGTATTGACGTTGTGTTGTAGTATTGACATTGCGTACTGACGCTGTCTTGCCGTTGTCTATTAATGTCATGCGTTGACCTTGGATAGACATCTTATATGCATATGGTGTCTTGAGGTTGTAGTGCGAAGTCTAATCGTACTGTACACTAACATTGTGTTTCAAAGCTGTCTTGGCGTTGTAGTGACATTGGATTGACGCTGTGCATTGACCTAGTGGAGAAATAAATAAGGGTAAGGTTCAAATGGCACTACTTAAAACTAGGGCAAGGCTTTTCTGCAGGTTTTCTTCTATGTTCATGTAAGCTCGCTACATATTAATGTTCATACGATGCACATACGATGCATAGTGATGCAAAATGATATGCAGTGATGCGAAATAATGTGTATTTGTTTTACATTTGCTTTGTACTGTCGCATAGTCCCTGTATGTTGGTTGCAAATCGTCATGCGTTAATGTATTTATATGTTGGTGTGTGCTTGACGCACAGAAGTGTCCTAGTGTACAATGATGTGTTATTGTTGCGCTATCGTTGTGGGTTGATGCATATTTGTTTATGTATATTTGATGTGTCATGACATGAATGTGTCAAATGATACATGGTAGATACAAATCTCGGATAATTCCATCTTTTCTGCATGAAACATCTGGCGAAAGCAGGTAAGAGCCAATCTACACTGCAGTGAAGCCTTGCCCTGCGTCTTTGTAGTAGCATATAAACCTTGCCCTGATCAAGCACCTTACGCGTTACAAATGCACATGGCCAGCCCACCGTCACTAGAACAGTGTCGATACGCAACGTGAACGCGCGCAATGTTGGTGCACAATGTCGACACAATGTCAACAGAACGTTAACACAATATCAGGGCATACAACGTCAACACAATGTCGACACAACGAACTTCGACACAACGTCGACACAACGTCGACCCAACGTCAACACAATGTCAACACAACGACACAACTTCGACACAACGTCGACACAACGTCAACACAATGTCGACCCAATGTCAACACAACGACACAACTTCGAGACAACGTCGACACAACGTCGACCCAGTGTCAACACAATGTCAACACAATGTCAGTGTTCAACGTCAACACAATGTCAACACAACTACACAACTTCGATACAACTTCGATACAACTTCGATACAACTTCGATACAACGTCGAACGTCGACCCAATGTCAACACATTGTCAACACAATGTCAACACAACCACACAACTTCGACACAGCGTCGACACAACGTCGACCCAATGTCAACACAATGTCAGTGTACAACGTCAACACAATGTCAACACAACTACACAACTTCGATACAACTTCGATACAACGTCGAACGTCGACCCAATGTCAACACATTGTCAACACAATGTCAACACAACCACACAACTTCGACACAGCGTCGACACAACGTCGACCCAATGCCAACACAATGTCAGTGTACAACGTCAACACAATGTCAACATAATGTCAACACAACCACACAATGTCGACACAACGTCGACCCAATGTCAACACAACGACACAACTTCGACACAACGTCGACACAACGTCGACCCAATGTCGACCCAATGTCAGTGTACAACGTCAACACAATGTCAACATAATGTCAACACAACCACACAACTTCGACACAACATCGACACAATGTCGACACAACGTCGACCCAATGTCAACACAGTGTCAGTGTACAACGTCAACACAATGTCAATGTCAGTGCACAACGTCAGCACAACGTCAGTATATAACGTCAATACACAACGTCAGTACATAACGTCAATGCACAACGTCAACACAGCGTAAGTACACAACGCTATTTCAACATAACAACGTCAACACAAGATCACATAAACGCGACGCCAACACAATTTCAGCGCAATGTCGACACAACCTCAGAGTAATATCAACACAAGGTCAACACAAGGTCGTCACAATGTCAACGCAATGTCAACGCAACGTCATCACAACGCCAACACACATTGTCAATTCACAACTTTAATACATAAAATTATAAGCTAATGATAAAATCAAAAAGAAAAAAAGTGAACGAAATGGATATAATAAATTTTGAAGTAATATTTATGAATCAAAATCATGTATTATTATTATGGGAGATGTGTGTTAGTCATAGTGTGTGAACTAGTGTGTCGGGGGGTTGTGTGACATTATGTATTGACAATACACATTGACGTCGCGCATTACGTATACATGAGATTGTATGTTGATACTGTGTAACTGGAGTTCGACAATAGCGTTCTTTAGCATTGGGCGTTTTTGTATTAGCTTTGTATATTGGCATTTTATTGATTTCTTGTTGACGCTATGTTGACGTAATGCAATGATGTTGCATTGTATTGACATTGCATATTGATGTCGTGGACGGACAGCATGCATTTACGTTGTGTAGACGAAGTGCTGAAGTGTTAGCCTTATGTGGATGAGTTGCACTTTGCCATTGTGCTGAAGGTATAATTATTATTTCGATAAAAAGGCTTGGATTTGAATTTTTGTTGCGTCTTGACATTTCGGTGGTGTTGTGTTGGTGTTCTGTGCTTGTAATGTGCATTATCTTATTTTTAGACATTGCTTCGACGCTATGTGGCGATGTGCACTGACGTCGTAATGCTGTGCTGATGGTATGTTACACATCACGACACTACGTCGCTGCACGTCACATACGCATTAATGTTCTCGATCAACATACATACATATATACACCAAAGATACGCAACACTCAATGAACATACAACAAATTACTTATTTAGTGGGGATGAAACGTTTGGACCATATCCCCTTTCCCTGCATAAAACACGTGAGGATCACTGGTGAAAACCAATCTACACTGCATATATCCCTTACCCCGTTTGTTTTTCGGTTGCGTCTAAACCTTACCCCTATTATGCGTAACACATATCACTAATGCACAATGTTTCTCTCTAATAGATCAATGCACGGCGTCAATCGCCACTACAACGTCAAGAACAGTTTTGCTACACAACGTTGGTGCACGGTGCAATTACACTGGACACGACATTGCCAAGACAACCTTTCACGATCTCTATAGACAACGGCAACGCAGGGTCACTCAATGACTAGTCAGCGTCACTATAAGAGCCGATCTACACTGAAGTGAAGCCTTGCCCTGCGTTTTAGTAGTAGCATATACACCTTGCCCTGATATGACGCCGTGCACATTTCCACTGCACAGGTGCTTCTCCACAACGTCAATGCACATCGTCAGTCCAACGTCGCTAGGACAGTCGGGATACACAATGTAGATGCACACAACGTCGCTACACAACGTTGGTGCACTACATTTATAGACAATGTCAATGTAACAACGTCAAGACTACACTACGTCAACGCGACGCCGACACAATTTCAACACAACTTTAACACAACTTCAACACAATTTCACTACAGCACCACATCAACGCAACGCCAACACAACTACATCGACGCAACGTCGACACAACTTCAACACAACGTCAATGCACAACGTCAACACAACGTCGACACAATGTGTACACAACGCCGATGCGGCATCAACGACACAAAGCTTGATGCACCATGTCAGTGCACAACGTCAACCAACGTCGACACAACGTCAGTACACAATTTCAGTACCATACTGCGTCAACACGACCCCAACACAATCTCAGCACAATGTCACAACGTCGACACAACGTCGACACAAGGTCGACGTCAATACACAACGTCGATGCAAAATTAACATAACGTCAACACAACATCATGTCAACGCGACGACCACACAATTTTAGCACAACGTCAACACAACGTCAACACAATGTCAGTGCACAACGTCAACACAATGTCAACACAACGTCAATGCAATGCAATGGCATCCCTTCCGTTACGAAAAGTCAATAATAAGGCTGAACGACATCAATTCAAGGTTAATTCATAGCGCCAATGCACAGCATCAATGCACAACGTCGATACACGAATGTCAAACACTACGTCAATGTAATGTAACATACACGACTTCAGTACGTAATGTCAACAAAACATCAATACAATGTCTACCCAACACAACATCATTACTCAATATGAGTATACAATGCCAATACAACGTCAATGTACAATTTCACTGCTTAACACCAATTTGTGTCATTAATATAAAATCTAAACTCGATGTCAACACCAGTACACAAGTGTAAGCCAAATTTAGCTGACTTCAACATAGCATCATTGTACAGCGTCATTTTGGCATCCATGCATAGTGTCTGTACAATGGAAACAGAGTATCAATTAATAACGTCAACATAATTTCAGTGCAACGACGATGTTCAATATCAACACAACGTCAATTCACTGTCACCGCACTGCGCCAATGCATAGCGTCAACATGATATCAATGCAAGAGTAGGCTAATGTCAACAGTACGCATGGTGCATGACCACACGTCCTCGGATAAGTGGTACATCGTGTAGGTAGTGGATTGTAGTGTCAAGTGTGAGTCATGATGTGTCGTGATCTGTTGTGCTGTGCCGATAGTCATGTATATTTCTACATCTTCGTTGCGCATTTCATGTGTCATGGCGTTTATTTTTGTGCAATTGGGTCTAAATCAAATGAAAATGGAAACGATTTCTTCGTGTTTTATAAAAATACAGTTCATCTTGACAAAGTCAGTGAAAGACGTCAATTTGTCAACACAATGCCAATGTCAATACACAACCGTCGCTACACAATGTCAATAAAAAACTCCAACACAATGTCAAAACAATATCAACACATCGACGATGTACAATGCCAATACACAATGTCAATACACAAGGTCAATACCATGTCAACAAAATGTCAATGTCAACACGCAGCATCAATAATAATTGATAAATAAATTAGGCGCACAACATGAAAACACATCTGCAATATTAATATTGATACACAACTTTAATGTACAACTTTATTACATGGTGTCGACACAATGCCCACACAATGCAGCACAAACTTCACTGACAATACACAGTACAAATGCATAAGATCACACATAAAATCAAGATAATATTGTCAGCACGCGATCTACAACATCAACTCACGGCATTAATACAAAGTTCCAACGTCAATGCATTAATGCCAACGAGTAAAATTAATGCACAACGTCAATTTATGTACTTGTAGAGGTGACACACGGCCAAAACACAGGCGTTGGAAGTCATTAACGCATATGATGAAATATAATCTTTAAATTTTAAACAAAGATTACTCTGAAATAGATATCACTACATTAACATATTTCGATCATGATATTTAAGTAACACAGTTCCTCTAAAATATTGGTGATTTTCAGCACCCAGTCTTGGAGTCGTGCGTTGACGTTGTACGCTGACTTTGTATTCAACTTGTATTGACATTAGCTTGATATTGTGTTTTGACAGTGAGCATTATTATTAACCTGACGCTATGCGTTGACGCTGCGCATCGATTTTGTTTATTAATTTCAGTATTGGCGTCGTGTTGATGTTGTGTCAACATTATGTCGACATTGTGTTGAGCTTGCACCGATATTGTCTATTGATGTTGTCTATTGATTTGGGTATTATATAAACGTTGTGTATTCACATTATGTTGACATTGTGTTGACGTGGTGTACTGTCATTGGTTTGTCGTTGGTATGGTCTACCAAAGTTGTTTCTGACTATATGATGTTTGTGTGCATTGATATTGCCATGAGTTTTCGAGTTGTCTATGTATTGTGAAATGACGCTGTGCATTGATAGTGCGTTAAAGTTGCATAACGACGCGTTGTACTTACATTGTGCATTGAAAATTTGCATTGACGTTGTGCGGTTGTTTGCTTGATGTTTTGTTGACTTGACATTGTATTGACATTACGTGCATTGACATTATGTAAAACTTGTGCATTTCTAATATGAGTTTAAGTTGTGTACGAACATTGCCTTGACGCTGCGTATCGAGGTGATGTACTAACATTATGCATTAATTCGATACTGTATATCCACATTGCGTGTTCCCGCTATGTCAATTATTTGTCCCTTGATACTGAAATGTTGGCGTACTGACGTCGTGTTTTGATATTAAATTAAATTGCGTAAAAACCGTCGTGCATTGCCGTTATTTTGAAATTGTACGCCCCCTACGTTGTTATTGTCTTGAGAATGTGTATTGATGCTTTGCTGACGCTGTGCATCATCTTCGTGCATTTATGTTGTGTTAGTGTGAATGGCAATACGATATAGCGTCAAGTCACAGTGTCAACACAACATCAACACAGCGTCAGTACACAAAGTCAACATATTCAAGCTAATGTAAACGCAACATGACAATTCACGATGTAATATGACTTCAAAACAAGTTTAACACAATGTCAAGGCACGATGCAAATAATAAAATTGGTAAGCAACATCAA
>JAKTRQ010000061.1:0-51252 GCA_030579775.1 Starmerella cellae
TATCTCCAGATCCGTTGTCACCAGAACCGTTGTCGCCAGAGCCAGGCTTATCTCCAGATCCGTTGTCACCGGAGCCGTTGTCATCAGATCCGTTGTCGCCAGAACCGTTGTCACCAGATCCAGGCTTATCACCAGAGCCATTGTCACCAGAACCGTTGTCGCCAGAGCCAGGCTTAGCGCCAGATCCATTGTCACCGGAACCGTTGTCGCCAGAGCCCGGCTTATCGCCAGAACCGTTGTCGCCAGTGCCGTTGTCGCCAGATCCAGGCTTATCGCCAGATCCATTGTCACCGGAGCCGTTATCACCAGAACCGTTGTCACCAGAACCGTTGTCACCAGAGCCAGAACCGTTGTCGCCAGAACCAGGCTTATCTCCAGATCCGTTGTCACCAGAACCGTTGTCGCCAGAGCCAGGCTTATCGCCAGATCCATTGTCACCAGAGCCAGAGCCGTTGTCACCAGAGCCAGAACCGTTGTCGCCAGAGCCCGGCTTATCGCCAGAACCGTTGTCGCCAGAACCATTGTCACCGGAACCGTTGTCGCCAGAGCCAGGCTTATCTCCAGATCCGTTGTCACCAGAACCGTTGTCGCCAGAGCCAGGCTTATCTCCAGATCCGTTGTCACCGGAGCCGTTGTCATCAGATCCGTTGTCGCCAGAACCGTTGTCACCAGATCCGTTGTCACCAGAGCCATTGTCACCAGAACCGTTGTCGCCAGATCCAGGCCTATCACCAGATCCATTGTCACCGGAACCGTTGTCGCCAGAGCCAGGCTTATCGCCAGAACCGTTGTCACCAGAACCGTTGTCACCAGATCCAGGCTTATCGCCAGAACCGTTGTCGCCAGAGCCCGGCTTATCGCCAGATCCATTGTGACCGGAGCCGTTATCACCAGAACCGTTGTCACCAGAACCGTTGTTGCCAGAGCCAGGCTTATCGTCAGATCCATTGTTGCCCGGAGTCTTGTCTGCAGACGAGTTATCGCCATTTGCATTACCATCTGAAGTAGTATTGCCAGTTGGCTTAGGATAGTCATTAGTTGTAGAGCTTCTATCCGACATACCACTGCTCATTGGTGTCGGATGCGTATCCGATGGATAGCTGTCGCCGGACTCAGAATTCTTAGTTGGTCTTGGATAGCCATCAGTTTTAGATGTTGTATCCGACGTAGGACTGGTCATCGGTGTGCGATGGGTATCCGACGAGATGTTTCCATCAGTCTTAGAATTGTCAGTTGGCATAGGATAACTATTAGTTGCCGAATTGTCAGTCGATGTGCTATTGCTAATCGGTACAATGTTACCATCAGAGGTAGTGTTGCCATCAACCGTATTGTTTGGCTTCACGGGAATGTCAGGATAGCATTTCTCGGACAATGTTTGAGCGATAAAACCGAACTGTGAGAACGTAGTGCCATTCGGATATGTAACACTGACATTTAACGAATGGGAGTCCCAAGAAGAAAAGTAAACAAGTTTCAGTGGCACTAGCGTGTTTGCGTCTAGCTCGATGGATTTAATAACTGGTGCATCGTCCAAAGAGTACACGAGATCACGAGAGACGATATCGCTGGAGAAGTCACCGCAGCAATCTTCTCCTCGCCCAACTTGAATTCCAACACCACTTGAACCAGCAATACTGAACGTGTATGTTCCTGCTGTAGTGGTAGGGAAGTAACCCGTGTATTCAGTCGTGAAATTGGGCGATGAAATATAGACGCCGTATAAATATCCAAACGGTCCATCTCGTTCTTGTTCGAAATAAAGATCAACAACATTCTCCGCAGTCGCCCACGGCGTTCCAGAATTTTTGTATTGATTCAGGAAAAACCGATCCATTCCACCTTCGTCATTCCATTTCTGGTCGACAAGAGGATATTCGTAAAATGCTACATGAAATCCGTATTTGTCGGAGAGCTGTTTCAACTTACATGGATTTTCGCCAGTGATCGGAGTAATATCACGAGTGAAGCCGGGTCCCTGTGGATCGGAAGCAACTGGAGCACACTCGTTTGGCATTCTTTGAATGACGTCTAAATCAAACCTAGTAATTAGCGTGCCATCAGGGGATGTGATTTGGAATCGGAGTTCATGTTCCGTCCATGCACTGTAGTAAACCAATTTTATAGGATAATACTGTCCTTTCTGAAGCCAGGTACTAAACTTTGCCGGTGACCCATTTCTGGAAATAGTTATGTTTTGTGACACAATCTCAGTTCCAAAATCTCCACAGCACGATTGCCCCTTACCAATTTGAAGACTCAAACCGCTGTTAGCCAACAAGTTGAATTTGTATTCTCCAGTAGTAGGTGCTTTATAGAAACCAGTATATTCCACAGTAAAGTTGGTGCTCGGAATGTAGATATCAAAAAGATATCCAAACGGATCATTTTCTCCAATTTGCTGATAGAACTCGATGTCCGTAGCATGATTAGCTTCTCCAAAGATGGGTCCATTTTCTCTGTAGCCCTTCTGATAAAACTCATCATCTTCAATTGCCGCTAAGTCTCCTGCATTATGAGCACGTGGGTACGGGTACAACTTTACGTTAAAACCATAGTCCGTACTAGGTCTGATGTCACACGAATCGGGTCCACTTTCAGCGGAGCTGTCATCTGAACCGTCATCAGCTGACCCATCATCATCATTATCATCAGATCCGTCGTTATCAGACCCACCATCATCCGCATTCGGAGTACCGTCGATTGGTGTATCCGTTTCATTGTCACCATCATTGTCAGACGAATTATCGTCATCTTCAGATCCACTCGTACTGGGATCTGGACTTAAACTGACGCATTGAGTCGAGTACAACTGTTCGATCATGCTGAAATCTGTGTTCACACTACCATTTGGATAGGTTACACTCATGCTCAGTTGCTGGGGTTGTGATAAAGAGACGTACACTAGTTTAATTGGAACATAGGCATCTGCGTCCAAATATAATGTAAACGTTACTAGTTTGTCATCAATAGAATAGGACAGTTTCTGTGTGATAATGTCTTCTAGGAAGCTACCACAGCACTGTGATCCGCGTCCAACTTGAAGTGAAACAGCACTTGTACCTTGTATACCGAAGACATACTTTCCTGCAGCAGTGGAAGGGAAATAACCAGTGTATACCACAGTAAAATTAGGAGTTGGGACGTATACGCCATAGAGATATCCAAATGGACCATCAGTATTTTCATCAAACTCGAGGACTCGGACATTTTGAGCTGTGGCCCAAGGTACGATAGTGTTATTAAAGTCATTCGCGGTTTGATTAAAGCCTCGGAACCATAGATCTGTTTCGGGACCTTCGACTATGTGACCGCCCGGATATTCATCTATGTGATAGAAACTCACATTGAAACCATAGGTAGCCAGGGGTTGTAGCTCACATGGATTCTTACCGAAAATTGCAAGTGAATTGTTAGCCGTAGGGTTCTCCGCATAGTTGGGTTTAGGGTTCGGACTACTACCACATTTATTCGAGTACATCTGCAAGACCATGCTGAAATCGGACGTGTTAGTGCCGTCAGGATATGTCACGCTGACACTCATTTGTTGGGTATACCATGATGAGAAATAAACGATCTTAACAGGATAAAAATCGTTTGCTTCTAAAGAGACTTTATAATCAACCGGCTCGCCATTGAGGGAATAAATCAATTCCGGAGTTACAACGTCATTTCCAAAGTTACCACAGCATTCTGCTCCAGGGCCAATCTGCAATGCGACACCACTTGAACCTGAAATGTGGAAGACATAGGTTCCTGCTTCAGTAGAAGGGAAATAACCAGTGTATACAACAGTAAAATTGGGGGTTGTCACATCAATACCATAAAGTCGCCCAAATGGGCCTTTTCCGGTTTGATTGATATTCAAAAACACAGCGTGTTCTGCTGTAGCCCACGGCACTAGAGTATTGTTGTAGTAAGCTGAACTTGCGTCCAATCCTCGGAACCATCTTTCCGTATTCGGGCCACTTTCCCACACAGAGTCACTAAGTGGGAAAGTGTAGAAACTAACATTGAAGCCATATGAAGAGTCCAGAGATTGCAGGTCGCATGGATTACGACCAGTAACTATACTGTCTGGCAAGCTGTTGTGACTCGTGTCAGGCAACGTGCTATTACTGGTATCGGTTGTATTATTGTGACTGGTGTCAGGCAACGTGCTATTACTGATATCGGTTGTATTATTGTGACTGGTGTCAGGCAACGTGCTATTACTGGTATCGGTTGTATTATTGCTACTGCTGTCGCTGTCATCAGAAGTATGATTGTCGTCGTTATCCGGAGCCTCTCGAACACATGGTGTGGATACGGGAAGATAATTATATTGACTTTCAGCGTAACAGCCCTGCATCGGATACATCTGATGCACACAAGACCAATCAGAGCTTGAAGGCATGTCTTGATCAGCACCGTTTGCGCTTATAATGGTTTGTTGGGGAACAAACCAAGCGCGCAGGTAAACATCGTAAGATGTCGAGAGATATGTTATTTTAATCGGATAAACATCTCCTGCCAACATATATAACGTAGTCTCGACTGGACTCCCGTTTTTAGAGATGTAAGTATTAGTTGTAACAATGTCTTCTTCGAAATTACCGCAACATGATGACGTACGACCAATTTGAAGTGCTGCAGCAGTATTGGCCTCTAAATGAAAGTTATATTCTCCCGGTGTATCACTAATAAAGTAGCCAGTGTACTCCACAATAAAATTGTGGTCCGGTAAAGTCACACCATTGAACTGTCCACATTGTCCATCCCAACGTTGAGGTAGATTTATGTTTGTAACGTTCACAGTTCTGAGCCATGGTACCATCGTCTTATTGTTGCCACCTACTCCAACCCAAAAATCTTTGTGTTCGTAAGCCGTTCCGACATCTGAAATATTGTAAACAGTAACATTGAAACCGGTAACATTCGGTAGCATTTTCAATCGACAGGTGCCCCATTCGTCTTGAGTATGAATGGGAAGATAGTTGTTTGTACTCTCAGCCACGCAACCCATTGGTTGCATCTGTTTAATAAAACTCCACACGAGATCTTGATTGCCAAGCGGATCGTACAAGTAAAATTCTAGATTCGCATTTGTCCCTGCTGAGACATATGTTAGCTTTATGGGTACAGCAGTGTCTTGCTGTAGCCATACCGAAATATTGCGCCGCTCACCGTTTTGTACAACATGAACATCCTGTGACACAATGTTTTCCTCGAATGCACCACAACAATTATGTGTAGTGCCGATTTGGAATCCTGCAGCAGTGTTGGCAAAGATTTCAAAGTCGTAATATCCTGTCGAGTTAGTTCTCAAGTAACCAACATATTCCACCATAAAAGTGTTACTTGATACATACACACCCGCTACATCTCCATACGGGCCTGTATGTTGGGAATGAGGGCTCTCATACACATAGACGTCTCTAACATTCACCACTCTGGCTATTGGCACATGAGTAAGATCTGTACCACCTATGCCACGGAAAAAGTCCTCATCGAAGTCATAATTACCCGCTGGAAAATTGTAAACAGTCGCATTGAAGCCGTTAAAACCAGGGATTTCTTGCACTCTACAGATACCAAAATCATCTTGGATGTGAATAGGAAGGTTGTTGTACTTGCTTTCAGCCAAGCAATTTGGCGGACTCATCTGCTTTATCATCGACCAATCATAAGTTTCGTAATCTTGAGGGCCATATATGATAAGACTCATGTACACATTGTTCGATGCAGAGACGTACACTATCTTGATCGGAACTGCGTCATTTTGATCTATCCACCTAGTGTAGTTGAGGGGATTGCCTGTTGTAGCCGGGTGAACATCACCAGAAACAATGTCTTCTTCGAATTCACCACAGCATTTTCCGGAACGACCAATTTGTAATCCAGCAGCAGTATTTGCTGTTAACTCGAAGGTGTAAGGTCCTGATATATTGGCAACAAAGTAGCCGGTATACTCGACCATAAAATCACTAGTCGGCTGCCACACGCCAAAAGCCTGTCCAAATGGTCCTAGACTTGCTTTATAACCATTTTCAAACAAAGCAACTCGTGACACATTTACTACTCTAGCATATGGCACATGTGTAGTATCGCTCCCGCCAATTCCGCGCCAAAAGTCATCAGTGAACTGATAATCACCAGCTGTGAAATTGTACAAGCTGACATTGAAGCCAGCAAAGGGCTTGATTTCTTGAAGATTACATGGACCATATTTTTGATCATTGGTACCTTGAGTACTTTGGTCATTATCCGACGTCACCAGACCATCACATGTGGATACGGGAAGATAATTATATTGACTTTCAGCTTGACAGCCCTGCATCGGATACATCTGATGGACAAAAGACCAATCAGAGCTTGCATAATTGCCTCCCAGATCGACACCGTTTGTGCTTGCATAGTTTGGTGGGTGCACAAACCAAGCGCGCAGGTAAACATCGTAAGATGTCGAGAGATATGTTATTTTAATCGGATAAACATCTCCTGTCACCATATATAACGTAGTCTCGACTGGACTCCCGTTTTTAGAGATGTAAGTATAAGTTGTAACAATGTCTTCTTCGAAATTACCGCAACATGATGACGTACGACCAATTTGAATTGCTGCAGCAGTATTGGCCTCTAAATGAAAGGTATAGGGCCCCCCCTTATCACTAATAAAGTAGCCAGTGTACTCCACAATAAAATTGTGGTCCGGTAAAGTCACACCATTGAACTGCCCACATTGTCCATCCCAACTTTGAGGTAGATTTATGTTTGTAACGTTCACAGTTCTGAGCCATGGTACCATCGTCTTATTGTTGCCACCTACTCCGACCCAAAAATCTTTGTGCTCGTAAGCCGTTCCGACATCTGAAATATTGTAAACAGTAACATTGAAACCAGTAACATCCGGTAGCATTTTCAATCGACAGGTGCCCCATTCGTCTTGAATATGAATGGGAAGATAGTTGTTTGTACTCTCAGCCACGCAACCCATTGGTTGCATCTGTTTAACAAATTTCCAATCGAGATATTGATTGCCATCCGGATCGTACAAGTAAAAGTCTAGTCTCGCTTGTGTCCCTGCTGAGACATATGTTAGCTTTATAGGAAAAGCATCGTCTTGTTCCAGATATACCGTAATATTGCGCCGCTCACCGTTTTGTACAATATGAACATCCTGTGATACAATGTTTTCTTCGAAATCTCCACAACATTTACCTGTACGGCCGATCTGCAAACCTGCAGCAGTGTTGGCAAGGATTTCAAATTTGAAATATCCTGACGTGAAAGTTTTTAAGTAACCGACATATTCCACCATAAAAGTGTTACCAGGCATATACACACCAGCTATATCTCCATACGGGCCTGTATGGTCGTAGCTACAGTCCTCATACACATAGATGTCTGTAGCATTCACCGCTCTGGCTATTGGCACGTGAGTAGTATCTGTACCACCTATGCCACGGAAAAAGTCTTCATCGAAGTTATAATTACCCGCTGGAAAATTGTAAATAGTCGCATTGAAGCCTTCAAAACCCGGAATTTCTTTCAGGTGGCAGGGGCCAAACTCATCCTGGACGTAAATTGGAAGGTTGTTATACTTGCTCTCAGCCAAACAATTTGGCGGACTCATCTGCTTTATCATCGACCAATCATTAGTTTCGTAATCTTGAGGGCCATATACGACAAAAGTCAGGTACACATTGTTCGATGCAGAGACATATACTAATTTGATCGGGACAGGGTCATTCGCGTTTAGCCATATAGTGTAGTTAAGGAAATCGCCATTTGTAGCTCTGTGAACCTCACCAGAAACAATGTCCTCTTCGAATTCACCACAGCAATTTCCCAAGCGGCCAATTTGTAATCCAGCAGCAGTATTTGCATATAGCTCGAAGGTGTAAGCTCCTGATATATTGGCTGTAAAGTAGCCAGTATACTCCGTCATAAAATCACTCGTCGGCTGATAGACACCATAAGTCTGTCCAAATGGTCCCACACTCGGTTGCCAGTTATCTTCCATCAACCAGACTCGTGAAACATTCACGACTCGAGCATATGGCACGTGTGCAGAGTCAGAGCCGCCGATTCCTCGGAAAAAATCATCGGTGAACTGATAATCACCAGCTGTAAAATTGTAAAAACTGACATTAAAACCTCTAAAAGGTTCCATAGATTGCAGGTCGCATGGATTGACACCAGTGTTCGTGCTTCGTAGCTGGTGGTTGTCATCTGTGTCGTGCGAGGTGTCAATTGTAGTACCGTCACTATTCAGGCTGCCGCACTGAGTCGGGAACATCTGCTCGACCATGTCGAATTTTGAGTGTACGCTACCATCAGGATAGGTTACACTAAAACTCAGTTTCTGGGGGTGTGATAAAGAGGTATACGCTAATCTGATTGGAACGTACGCATTCGCGTCCAAATTTACGGTATAAGTCACGGGACCGGTAACAGACTCACCATTAATTGAGTAGGACAGTTTCTGCGTAACAATATCTCTATCGAAGTTACCACAGCACTCAGTTCCACGTCCAATTTGAAGTGAAAGACCAGATACACCACCCAAAGTGAAAACATACTTTCCGGCAGTGTTAGAATGGAAGTAACCGGTGTAGACCGTAGTAAAATTAGGAGTTGAGACGTATACGCCATAAAGATTTCCGAATGGACCATCAGTATCCTTACTAAAGTCGAGACTTTCGACGTTTTGAGCTCTCGCCCATGGAGTCATAGACGACGTGTAAGCGCCGTATTCCTCGGAAACGCCTCGGAACTCTTTATCTGTAGCACCATTCTCGAGGTAAAAACCTCCCTCCACGTATTTATGGTCGTAGAAACTGACATTAAACCCATAAATACCGAGTGACTGCAACTGACACGGATTTTTCCCGGAAATTGTAATTGAATTGTTAGCTGTAGGGTCCTCCGTAGCGGCGCGGCCTGCAAGGCGTTGAAAGTTATTACAGTAAGTTGGGTACATCTGCTCGATCATACCGAATTCTGAGTGTATGCTACCATCAGGATAAGTCACGCTAACACTCATTTGTTGGGTATACAATGACGAGAAATACACGATCTTGATAGGATAGAAATCATTTGCTTTTAAAGAAACTTTATAATCAACCGGCTCACCATTGAGGGAATAAATCAATTCAGGAGTTACAATGTCATTTTCAAAATTACTACAGCATTCTGGTCCACGGCCAATCTGCAACGCTACGCCACTCAAACCTGAAATGTGAAAGACATAGGTTCCTGATTCTGTCGAAGGGAAATAACCTGTGTATACTATAGTAAAATTGGGGGTTGTGACATCAATGCCATAAATTTGCCCAAACGCGCCTTTTCCGGTTTGATTGATATTCAGAGACACAACGTTTTGTGTGGTCGCCCATGGAACTAGATTATCATTGTAGTCACTTGAATTCGATTCCAATGCTCGGAACCATTGCTCCGTATTCAAGCCCCTTTCCCAGAGAGCGTCACTGAGTGGGAGAGCGTAGAAACTAACATTGAAGCCAACCAGATTGGGAATTCCGACTAAACCGCAAGGGTTTATTGCACCACGCTTTGCAACCGCTCTCTCTTCGTGTTCGTCACTTCCAGTATAACAATCATTACTCGTGCTCTGGACGATACTTTCATTGAATTTGGTAGTCAAAACACCATCAGGGGACTGAATTTGAATTTCAAGCTCGTGAGTCTTTGACATACCAAAATATACCAGCTTTATAGGGTAGTATTGTCCTTCTTCCATCAAGACATTGTATGTTGCATGGGAACCACTGTAATAATAAGTCACGTCTTGAGACACAATATCCTTACCGAAATCTCCACAGCATGATTTGCCTTTTCCTATTTGAAAACTCAACCCACTGACAGCAGAAAAATTGAAAATGTACTGCCCCGTGAAAGCTGCTTTATAGAAACCACTGTACTCCGCCAAAAAGTTATTGTCAGGTACGTAGACACCATAAAGATATCCAAAAGAATGTGATTCACTTGTTTCTTTTTTCAATTCGATATCAGTAACATGGTCTGCTTCACCAAATAACGCTCCACGATCCTTGTAGGCATCGAAAAAGAAATCAACATTAGCAGTTTGTGCTAAATTTGAGTCATTTTGAGCGTGTGGGTACTGATAAAACTTAACATTGAAGCCATGTTTCGAATTTGGCGTTATGGAACAAGACTCAATGTAGTCCTGTCCTTGTGCCAAATTGATTGCACAAAGTGCGGTGGCTATAATTCCCTGTAAAAGCATTGTGCTGTCACAGAAAACCTTTTCCAAATCAAGTCAACTAGCGTATCAAATCCTTTTTTTATCCACTGATGCCTTTTAAAGAATCTAAGCACTTTCATGTGATTAATCACATTAGCACACCCTAACCATGAGAATTTCTGATGATGCATACAGTCGTCAATAGCTTGCATTAATTAGGTAATGCATGTATTAGGGCAAGAGTCCATGCAGCATACATCATGCATTGTCGCATTCTTCAGGAAAGAAACCCTAGAGACATTTTTTTAATAATTGTGGTCATAATATAGAATCCAAGAAGTTATTGCCATAGGTCCAAATATTCTAAAGTAACAAGTACATGGGGAGGAATTAATGAAGTACATTTCGCTATAGATGTGCATTAAAATTAAGTTAAGAAGAACAATGATACTCTGCATAATGTGTTTTTGTCGTAATAGAGACATTCGCAACGACAAGATATCTGGCATATATGACATTGGCTTCAGCTTAAGGCTAGCTTGCGTCAGGGATCTTTTTCTGTGTTTAAGTAAGGAAGGAGGCGCAGCCGTCTGTCGAAGATGGAGTCCAACTGGAGCTTCAGATGGTACCTTTAAACGAAACCTAGGTCCTGGAAGAGCGCACAGGGACAACGGTTATAAATAACGAGGTGAAAAATCTAGAAGAAGTCTTTTAGGAATATTATAGCACCTATAAAATGGTGTAGATGTAATAGAGCTTCCCCCGAAACAATACGTACTCTGTTAAATAGACTGCGCATGGGTGAGTACCTGATGAACTTGATCTCAGCAATAGATTCCTGACGTAAGTCAGTCTTTGATATGGCACTTCATGTAGCAAAACCATTATCAGTAACAGTATCATTGAGAAATATTTCCTGGTTTTTGAATACACAGTCTACTTGATATTACGTGGCTTATTTTTTATCTTAGGGAGAGTATATGCGATCAATTATAGTTTCATGAGCAAAGTTCGTGCTATTTCGGAATATGTTTCCAGGCACTCAACATTCAATTGATCCTTTTCTATTATACGTTCTGATTTATCCGGAGTAAATTTAGAAGTTTCTTCCAATGTTGTTAAACTGCGGCTTTAAACTTATGATCATTTACCTCCATAGACGGTGAATAACCTTATTAGTAACTTCAATATCAATTGCTTTCTATTATCTGGAATGTATTGAGAGGATCCGTGTTTACTTTAAACCATTGCTACGTGACATCATTAACTTGAGCACTTACAAAACAAGACAGGTTCATAAAAATGATCTATAATGGAATTACCAAGTCATGATTATACTTCACTTCCACAAAGACATATAACTATATAAGTCACTTAACTTTGAGGCATATATGGCTGCGTGAGGTGGGACAATTTACCTACTTGACAGACTTGAGATTGTTCCTTTCCATATATATTGAGTAGCCTCTCGCATATACTTGAGCTACCACCATTTCATGTCGTGTCAACAATGAAAATTTTAAAATAGTATTCTGAGTATTATTTACGGGAATGTTTCTCATCATATTTCCGTCTAAAACCTTCTTTTCATCACTGTGCACTGCGTGCGCATTGTGAATCAAGCCTAGTGTGAAAATATACGTTTACTGTAGCCGAGTGACAGCTGTATCGACTATGCAGCATTTACTGCTTCCTATACGTTTGTTTCTTATTCTCATCTACCACTTAGTAGGTTCCACTATATTAGCGCATAGGGTTTAAGGGAACTCAAGACTGGTCAACAGTAAAATAGTGAGTTTATATGCATTTCACGTTTTCCTCCTTATTTTGCTTTTGAACTAGATAACTTATGTTACCAGATGAAATCGTGTTATCTCATTGGAGTACGAAGAGATAATACCCCTTTAGAGAAATATAAAGGGTATCGGGAAACTAGATTATATCCTATGTCATAAATAAAGTACTCAATTGGCTGGATTATAAGTTGGCATGTCTTTTGTAATCATTAAGTACAATTCTGATACTTACACAGTTCACCGAAGTAAATTGCCATGCCAGTGATAAGGATTCTTAGTTCTCTGTATCTAGTAGTACTTAAACTAAAATATTGTAAAATTCTGTCAGCAATATCATGTGGAAAGCTGCTATCTCTATGGTATGCGAAAAATATCCCCTCAATGATTGTCGAAAACAGCATATATAGGTTCAGTGACACGTTGTTTCCTTTGATGCAGTCTTACATATCTTTAGTTAGCTAGGTACACATTGGCTTATGCCATCTGCACTGACAAAGTTCAGTTTCGTGATTCACACATGTATCCGATCCCACCACCTCATTGCATTGCATTTCTGCACGGTTGTGCTTACGTAATGGACTGCCGATCCGATCCGATCCGAATCCAAGGAGGGTTCTCTGAACAATACTGCATGTGTTCGTGGATCATCACATGAAAATATTGCAACATCACAAGCGACACAGAATTGATTTCATAGACTATTTCTGTTACCATGGGCGCATCAATTATAATTACATGACGAAAAACTTTTCAACAGTTATCCATTCGTTAGAACGTGCACTTTTCCATATCGAGTATCCTCTTCAGCCATGTCAAGTGATATGAGATTAATTCACACAAGATCGCAGTATGTGCGCTCAGGGTGTATGAAATCAGAAGTGAGATAGAGGATGGGGTTCCGAGGTCCGCCTCGATAATTTTTTGTGGCAGTACCGTGTAACTCAGTTATCATACCTCCGCATAAAGAGTAGGGTTCAGAATAGAAAATTTCTAATATGGACATTTCTTAAAGTCAGTTAACATGTAAGATAAACTAAATTCTCTAGATTGGGTAGCATACAATTGGATACAAGATTTTCTGGAATGTCGGATATAGCTATTAAATGAATTCATCTCACCTCTCCACATTTAGTGTCTCAAGCAATTTATTCTGAATACAGTACCAGGCATTGAAGGAACTATATTACCTCAATAAATGGCATTATTGATTATTTATCATAAATTTGATCAAGTGTTGTGGATATAGTGCGTAACTTCTAGGTAAGCTCAAGTAGGCTTTCTTATACTTGAGGTGGGCCGGGACTAATGAGCCTTTGTCAGACTAAAGGGTAGCTTGGGTCAGGTACCTATTCCTGGGTTGGTACGTGCCAGTCACGGGACATAACTAGCCCAGCATTAAGCTGTAAACATACACCTACGTCATAGTATGGCCTTTTATACTTGACGTAGGCGTATGTTTATACTCTACTGCTGAACTAACCACGTCTCATGATTTGTTCACTCCAGCATCCTCTTGTTGAGGCTTTCGGATTTGAACTGATACTACATGGACTCTACTCTGGTAAAGGCTGGCAAAGTCACGGGCTTAGTGAGTAAGTCTGCTTCATTGCTTTCTTCTGGGCGATGATTGACTTTAATATTGGCATTCGACATGATATCCCGAGCTCTGTTGAGGTGCAATCAAAATCTGTTCGTAATTTGCGAAGGGATTTCAATCACTCTACAAAATTACTGGGTATTACTAGACAATATAGCCTACTGGTCATTTGCAATCTCATCAAGTTGCAAAAGAATCGCGTATAGCATAGCCTTACCTCAGACCATTGATGAAGCATTTCAGTTCATATTTATGGATGCTTGCAAATGTGCGCTTTTCTCTTCTGGATTCCCAGTAAACTAAAGTACTACCGTAACACTAGAGGAGTCCTCCATGAGAATGACGTATGTGTTGACCACTGAATGTTGCATCTGTATATTTCACTAAGTAAGGCCCATTTGTCTTGGTAAACATCAGTTGAGGCCTGCGGAGAAGTAGCGGCATACTTCAGAGTGCGGATGAGTTTTCTCCAATGCAAATACTTAGGCCCATTCGCATACCGATTGGGTTGCAGTGCTAAAAATGATAGATCTGGTCTGCACTTTGACACCAGATATTTTAAACATTCAACAACCTTCCTTTATTGAGAATATTGGTACTGATGCAGCAGCTTAGGCGAGTATCAGGAAATTTTCGGTCATGAGCTTACCGTCCTCTAGGCAAGTCTCAATTTTCACTTCCTAGTTCAGCCTCTGAGGCCACCATTATCAGAGAGCTCCTCATGTTCATGCTTCTGAGTTCCGATGCAATTCATCAAGCATCGACTGAACTTTCTTCCTACCATCAACGGTGATACATACTTGAGTTCTGGAAATATGTGGCAAGAGATATGACTCTGGTTCGCCAGATTTCGAGAAGTCGAAGGTGTTTGATTTTTGCTCTTTCACCCTATTTACCTCATTTGCGCCTTGATGCATGATTAGAATGACATTAACGTAAGCCATGATGATCGCCCTATGTGTTTCACTCTTGTAAATGGGACCTTTGGCTTCATAAACAGGTTTGAAGCCTATCTTATCGAATTTGTCCTTTAAATTACGGTAACACTCGCTTGGAGATCCCTTGAAACTGTACAGGGCATTATTCAATTGGTATACCTTTCCGGAATGGTCGTCATATCTATCTGGTTGTCTCATGTAAATTTCTCGGTGAAGGAAAGCATACGAGTATGCTGACTCAATGTCAAGTTGATCTATATTCCAGTCTCTGTTTACTGCAGTGGATAGTACGAGAAGAACGTTGTCTACAGACATGGTCACGTCGTAATCTTCTCCGAACTTTTGCATATTGGATTATGAGTCGGGCTTTTTATTTCAATGGAACTCCTATGGTACTGTATTTTCGTTTCAGTACCAATCTATCTTTTAGCACGTTTGCGTTTGGCGGCTAATCTACCAAAGTCCAGACTTCGCGGTTCTGTATCGTTTATGCTTCCGCGTCCATTGTGTCGGTCCATCAATTTTAACTTGGAGTGCACATGGCTTATAAGGATAACCTTGGTTCTTTCTGCGGTGTCTTGAACTCAGTATTGTATAGCGCTTTTATTTGTTTGTTGTTGGTCGTATCATCTTCTTCTGTTGCTATGCTTGCTGTACTAATGACAGGCTGTTGTGTGCTGTAGTTCCGTACCTGGGAGTTTTGTATCGCAAAGTGGGGGGAGTTCCCCACACGAAGCTAATAAGTCTGTTGACTGATCTAAGGTATACAACAATGTATTCAGGTCAACCGTGCAAAGGGCATTATCACCTCGAAACCTCCAAACCTGATCGAGTCGGGATCACGCTGTCGATCGCGCTCACTTCTGTCGTTTGTGCGCGAGACGTGAGGGGGGGGATCTTATTGCTTCGAGGCAGTTGCAGAAAGACCCTTCCTTGTTGAAAGTGGGACCATTCTGGTGCTCGGATGGGGCCGGATTGGCCGTATTACGTGACTCAGGAACCATGTCAGTACACAGGATTGGTATAGATAATGAAGTAGAAGAAATAATAATATCTAGAAGAGACCTATATCAGACAATAAGGTCAATTTCGGCAGGTCAAGTTGTCGTCTCCCCCCTCCCCAGAACATTTGTATGTACACACTAGAAAAGATGCACACTGGTGTGTACCAAAGTGAGGCAGGTCCAGGGATAGATCCCCTGACCTAAGCCTGTCTTTATTCTGACAAGTACCAGCTGAGGTTGGTCTCAGGAATAGATCCCTGACCGAAGCCAGCCTTTAGTCTGACAAACCAATCCCAGCCGTCAAGACTATCCATGTGTTTTCTTCCGATGCGTAAAGCAGAAACAGGGAGGATTGTTGGCAATAGATTTAAAGGTTTTGAGATAAGTTCAGAAAATGATACTGTCTCATCTGATATACCCGTGAGAGTATCGGGCGCCTTCCCTCCACTACTATCTTAAATGACTTCTACAGGCTAGGGATCTGAAAGTAGAGACGTCGGATTGGATCTTGCTGAGGTAACCTACTACCTGAACACTTCTTCGACAGAGGAAAAAGTAGACGAGTATTCTCACACTTTAACACCGGTGAATGGTGACACAGTTTTAAAGACAGGGAACAGATTTTCATTTTGAAATAAAGGACTTCAGAGCACTGGTACAGACTTGAGAGCCTTTCAGAAGAGTCAGCCTGCAAAATTTAAAAGGATTTGTGTTAGAAAGAATAACCGTTCTGGGAGTAGAATGTTTGATCAAACCCTGGTCGAGAATTAAAGTTGGATTGTAGCAGGGCGCAACGGCACCACAAACCCGCCCAGGCAGATATCTGGTTCGTCATTGAATCAGACGGAGGATATCGCCATTTATAAAACAGCACCCGGATTATCCAGCTCGAGAAATTTAATCAAAGATGTATTCCAATTCCCTTTGCCAAATCGCGTAAGTCGCGACGCGCGCATTTCCATATTTTTTCCAAGATACGTTTGAAGCTTCCCAATGTTAGGAATCTCATTAGCTATTGTTGCTGCAATCCGAGGAGGCAACCCTTGTATTTTGGTAAGTGACTCGATCGTGATTTCTCTCGGGATGGATTTGCTACTAATGCTTCCACTGCATGCAGCTGCGGTTTGATCAGAATAAAGTTGATATCTATGAAATCCATAGTCAATTATACAATTCGCGATCATTTCAACACAATCGGTCCGCTTACGGGGATAGTATGTGTGAATCTTGTGGACGATCTGCAGCTCTATTTCTAGATTGGTGTAGAACTCTTGACTGGGCTTTTTTGATGGACCAGCGTCCAAACGGCTGTAATTGGGGATCTGAGACCGTGAGGCAATTTTATGGCGCATTGCGCGGTTGAATTTGTCGACTTGTCTTTTGAAATGGAGTCCAACTTCAGGCACCATGAGGAGCAGGGAGGAAGTGGCTTGGTAGTTTTCGACATAATATACACGGTCAAGAGAGCAACGCTGTGACACTGAGTCTCGTATGCGATCGAAGTACTCTTCACGTTCAGAAAGAGGTCTACTGCCGAGAAGATCCATGTATTCGGGTTTGAGAACAATGACCACCGACCCAAGATCTTCGTCATGTTTAGCAGCCTTCGTAAAGGCGTGGTGCGCAGAATTCCACTCGTCGTCATATGTGCCACGACTGACATGGCGGCAGAAAGCCCCTCGATCTCGAGTGGGTCTTTCATGACTATAGAAACTGCAGCATCTAGATACCGAAAGTTCTCCTCGAGTTCCCGAGCCCATTGGTCGTCGCTGCTCCAGACATAGCATGTGAGATTACCAACGGCCTTTCGCCGGTCACTCACAGATACCGATGCTACCGCTGTCATTGTAGGGGTTTCCGCCGGAGACTCCCGTTTGGGCATATTTGTCCGCGGACACTGTACTGCGTCGGCCAAGGTCGCCTCCCGGGATGCAAGATTCGGGCTGTTGAGGCCGTTTGCAGGGGCAGAATCCGGCAGGGTACTGATTATGGTGGTCAGTTTGGCACCCGGCTTATTGCCAGAATGACTTTCGCCATTCGCAGGGCCGGCGGGTTCGTCTAAGTTTGTTCTAAGTGTGAACAGCGATGGCAGATCCGGGCTCGAGCCGGGCTCTGTTGTATGAGAAGCGCTATGCGACGTGCTATGCGACGCGCTATGAAAAGTGTGATGAGAAGCTGCCCCCGTGTTCCTGGAGTAAAAGACGGAGGTCTCGGTGGACCGTACGGAGCGGGGGCTGCTGTTGCGCGCCAACGCCGCGGGTTTGCCCGCGAACATCTGGCGTTCGTGCTCGAACAAGAGCGAGCTCGAGGCCAGGAAACTGAGCTTCCGCTTCGACGCGGCTCGGGGTGTAGGCGTCGCCATGGTTGTGGCCGCGGGTGGGACTGTTTCATGGCGGGAATCCGTCGGCGCACGGCGAACAGGTTCGGTTGACGCCCAGGACTCGCTGGATCCCGCGTTTTCCCTGGACAGCCGCGGCGGCGATGAGGAGAGCAGCTCAATGACTTCTTGCGGTGCCTCGTCGCTCACTAGATTCACAACGGTCATGGTAACAGGCGCATTCGAAACCTTCAGTGACCGCGCGCTTTGATGGAGTAGAAAGAGACGCGTCGCGGCGTGTTTGTTGACAACGTCGATCTAGGGTACGCGAGTCAATTTATTCTGCTCGCGCCCTAACCGCCGTCCTGGGATCGAGCCCACCCATATATCTCTGGTTGTGAGTACAGTTTATTGGCATCCCAGGAGCTGTGAATGGCTTGTAGAACCTTGAGGTCCCGCGTACTCTGCCGGAAATTGAGAGAGAGAGAGAGAAAAAAAATGCATGAATTCTAGGTCCTGTTTGTGGAAGTGTATTCTGGCTGTGCACTTACTAGAAGGTAAGGCCCCCGATGGAATCGTCCGCACATCCCCAAACCCTTGTTCCTCGAACTAGATTCTTTTCCACGCCGAAGGGGGCGTACGCAGTCTAAATAGCGAGCACACTGGGAAAACAAATATTGCGATGAGCGGGTCTACGGAACCAAGAGCGAATAGAGCACCACAAATGAACACAAGCTAAAAGTTGCATACACCCAGAACATACATGAAGACGTGGTCAGTACATAGAGATGCCAGCATCGCATCGCGAAGCGGCTAATCATAGGCAATGAGATGCAACATCGTATCGCGAAGCGGCTAATCATACGCAATGAGATGCGAACATCATGTCCTGAAGCGATCCATCATACGCAATGAGATGCGAACATCATGTCCTGAAGCGATCCATCCCGCGCATAGAGAGCCAGACGCATAGAAAGATATCGTCCTATCTATATGATCGTAAGGTGCATACTTCTGGGGATGAGCTCACATGACCACAGAAGCCCGTTAAACTAGACACCCACCTGTTGAAAGTGGGACCCAGCTGGAGTTCCGGATGGGGCCTTTAGACCTTATTACGTAACCTAGTGCCTATATCAGTGCTCGGGGACTGATGTAGTAAATAACTGACTGATATAACTGTTCAAGTGGATAATCTACAAGAAGTCTCTATGAACCAATAAAGTCTCTATCTACAGGTCCAGCTGTGATAGGACTGCCCCAACAATATATGTACTCTCCAGAATAGACTGCACACTGGTGAGTACCAGCTGAGGCTGGTCTCAGGAATAGATCCCTGACCCAAGCCAGCCTTTAGTCTGACACCACCACACCCCAGGAAGAATCACATGACTATAGAGGCCCGGAAACATCCCGTTACACATACCACACATACCTTAGCCCCGGCTGAAATGATCGAGACGAATCTAAGATATGGATATCTGGCAAGTTTACAAAAGCTATCGAGTGTTACGATGACAGCGTAGGCGAATGGTGATCGCTGCAAAACCAAAAGGAAACAATACTAATTTCCAAAAACATACGTCCCCAGAACAGTCGTGAATCACATGACCACATATATAGACATAGACATAGACATCTCGATATGGATTCACATGACATGAGCCCGGCCAACTGGCCAACGGTCTGCATGGCCGCCCTTGCCCCCCCATTAGCGCACCCATTAGCGCACCCATTAGCGCACCCATTAGCGCACCCATTAGCGCACCCATTAGCGCACCCATTAACGCACCCATTAACGCCCCTGGCTCCCCATTAGCTCCCTGCCCCTGGCCTCCTGGCCCCATTAGCGAGGAAGCCTTCTTTCCCAGCAACCTCCTCCCAACCAAGCTCCCAAAACCAAACTCAAACGAGCTCCCAACGAACATCCCTAAAACCACCCAAACAACATCCCAAACAACCTTCCAAACAACCTCCCAAACCTCCCAAACATCAAGCCTCCCAAAACCAGGATTTCCAAACCAACCACAAACTCAGCTTGAGAGCACCGAGACCCGGCCAATTGCGAAACGGTGGGAGAGATGCCGCTGAGCACGGACCAGGTCGCGCTGCGCGCCGCCGTCGAGTCGATGTTCGGCAAGCAGGCGGCGACGAACCCCGACCCGGAGATGGTCGGCACGGAGCAGCCCATTCTGATCTCGAAGATCTACGAGTACACGACGCTCGAGGAGGCGGCCGCGTCGATCGCGCAGCGGCAGGCCGCGCAGGCGCCGCCGCCGTCGCACGTGAAGCCGCGCATCATCGTCGTGTCGTACGCGACGCGGCGCGCCGACCACAAGCCCGTGTTCTACATCAAGAAGGGCCGGCAGAACGCGAACGGCAGCGTGCAGATCGGCCGCGCGTGGGACCTCGCGACGCTGACGGGCACGGACGCGCCGAACCCGCTCGGCCCGCTGCTGATCGTGAGCTTCAAGAAGCCGTACTTCTGGGAGTTTGCGACGGCGAAGGACCGCGCGGACTTCGAGAACGTCACGCGCGACACGCTGCAGCGCGTGCGCACGCAGCGCCAGGTCCAGGAGCAGCAGCAGCAGCTCGAGGAGCAGCAGCGCCAGCAGCAGTCGCGCCAGCAGCAGCAGCTGCAGCAGCAGCAGGAGCAGCCGAGACAGCAGCAAAAGGCGCAACAACGGCGGCAATTACAGCAGCAACAGGAGGAGCAACAGAGGCAGCAATATGAGGAGCAACAGAGGCAGCAATATGAGGAGCAACAGAGGCAGCAAGTACAACAGCACGAGGAGCAGCTAAGAAAGCAGCACGAGGAGCAGCTGAGGCAACAACAACAACAACAGCAACAACAGCAGCAGCAACAGCAACAGCAGCAGCAACAGCAACAAGCATTAAGAGAGCAAGCTTTGAGAGATCAGACTTTGAGTTCGTCACGAAGAAGCGCGTCGGTGTGCACCACCGCGTTGTGCAGTTCACAAGCCACGTCGCCATTGCCGAGCACGGATTCAGCGAGGCCCTGAAGCTGCGCCGCGGGAACTACGTCGCGAACGAGACGCGCAAGCTCGTCGACCAGTGCTACGCGAACGTGTTCCGTGCGCTCGCCCAGGGCCTCAAAATGGACACGGACCCGTCGGCCACGGCCGCATCCACCGCCGCCGCGGCGGCGGCTGGAGCACCGGGAAGTGGTGCTCACAGTGGCGGCGTGAACAGCACGTTCGGCCTCGGCAACATGACGAGTCTCGCCGGGTCCGTGCCGGGAGTCGGCGGCGTGGATGAGACAAAGGAGAAGCTGAACCGCCACGTTGTCATGATCGAGAACATGTACCAACTCATCCGCGATATGGGACCCATCGTCGAAACCAGCAACGAGTTTGCGAGCCCCGGATTGCGGCGCATTGTCGACGACGCGCGCCGCTTCTACCAGCGCAAACTCAATGCATACATCGCCGACGTGGTCTCGCGCCCGTTCGGCAAGGTCGTGGCGTTCTTGAACCAGTACGACGTGTCGAGCGGCCGCAAGGGCCAAGCCTTGGGCACCGGCGCCAAGCACAAGGAGGCCGTGTCCGCGCTCAAGCGCGCAGTCAAGGGCATGGACATCAAGGAGCTCAAGACCGGCATCGAGCAATTGCATAAGCGGGTCGAAAAGCACTTCCAGGACGCCGACCGCGCGGTTCTCAACAACGTCTGGGAGGCCATCAAGGCCGAATACCTCAGTCTGTATACGCGGTTAACGCACACGGCGTAGAGCCTGGACGGCATGAACTACATCGACTTTTCACGCAACGATATTCTAAGTGCGTTCTAGATTATTTATTCCTCTCTGTAAATATTGATACCTCAAATGATAATATGACGATATGTAGGTCGCACAAACGTGCCGCCCGTGGTGGTCAAAGTGGGACCCCCCAGCTGGAGTTCCGGATGAGGCCTTTAGACCTTATTACGTAACCTTGTGCCTATATCAGTGCTCAGGGACTGATGTAGTAAATAACTAACTGAATTAACTGCTGAAGTGGATACTCTGAAGTCTATGAATCAATAAAGCTCCTATCTACAGGTCCAGCTGTGATAGGACTGACCCAGCAATTATGTGATCTCTAGAATAAACCGCACACTGCTGAGTACCAGATGGAGGTTGGTCTCAGGAATAGATCCCTGACCCAAGCCAGCCTTAAGTCTGACACATGGCCTCATTCTGTATCGCCTGGGCCTGCCGATGCACCTATTGCCGCCCATGGCATCACTCTATATCGCCTGAGCCTGCCGATGCGCCTATTGTTTCATGGCGTTTTCCCTAGTAATTCTACATAATTTGGTGCCTGCGCCGTAACACAGTCTAAATGGCCTCTGAACACCAGAATAGTTTGACTTTGAATACTTGACTTTGAATACATACGTGCCCCTGCTAGGTCCACCTGCTCTATATTGTTACCTATATTGTTAGCTCCGCATACGATTAAACCTGGTGTGGCCTAACCTTGGCCTAACCTTGGTTTCAATTCCGATCCTGAGCTTATTTGCTTTCCTGATGCCAATATGTATTTTTCCATTTCTTTATTTCGCAAAAACAAAAACAAAAAAGACTCCGCTGTGACAGATTCTCATTTGCTACTCAACACAGTGGAGACAACGCCGGGAAATTGCTCTCTTAATATGACATAATCAATCTATATCAGATACTTTTACCCATTTCTAGTACCTGAATCGGCTTTAAGTTCTTAATTAAGCATGCATACGCACATGCACATTTCCCCAGGGATTGACTGGATCAGGATTTTGGATGTATGTCACATGCACATTCCCCCAGGGGTTGATTGAATCAAGGTTTTGGATGTATGTCAGATATGCACGTGTACAGAACACTTGCATAGGGCTGGGAAGTAATACATGTGCATCTTTCATATGTTCGCACATGACTTGCCTGTGATAGTTTCTAACAAGTGTAAAAAAACAAAGTTGAGCCGCGCGCCCACAGCAAAATAATCTGATTTTTTTTATATTTATTTTTGTTTCTTTGAAAAGAATTGTTTTGCGAAGTTTAGTTATTGCTTATGTCGTGTGATGATACAATTTGATGCGTAAAGTATACCCCAATGATGTTCTTGCATCAGGTGCAGCCTATAAGCCTCCACATGCTTTGTACATACATACTCATGCATTCTTTGTCGAAAGTACCGGCTTTTTTGAAACAATATTTTTTTTATGTATTCTGCTCCTGCCCACCTTTTACGCGTTATGTTTGTCATTTTCATGGAAGGTCTGCGCTATCAAATTGGGATATTGTTTTTTGTTTTTTACGCTAAAAACCTTACTCTCAATCTGAGATGGTTTTAGATATGACTTTCAATGTGACGACGGATTTTACCCGCTCACATTTGCTTATGGTTCTTGAAATCTTTATTGATCAATCTCAGTCTACGAACGGAGATAGTGTTTGATAGTTTTGAACAGTTATGATATCATCCGATACGAAGAAACTAAGTGAATGCTACGACGCACACGGAATTGAAACAACATGAAAGATCTCGACGCCTGAGAATTGACACCCAGACTGAAGAAGATGAACAAGTTGGCTCATTGTAAATAGATCTATACAATAAAAAACATCACAGACTGGGATCGCACCTTTTTGCGAGGCTCACTTTGTTGCACAAAAATTAGACTAAAGGCCTGACATAGATTATGACGAGATCTACAGTGAGGTTGATGACAATAATGTTGTGCGCCTTATACTGGTATTATGTCATCACCGTGCCTGTCAGACCCAGCAGTTGTAACGATAGGTCTGCCAGTGTGTTTCGTTAAACGGTCATTTATCTCCACTTCCATTTCAGTTCTTGCGAAACTCTCAAATGATGATTTTAACTGATGTTATCAATTTCGCATGAGCACGTCTTGACATAGCGTCACGAAGCAGCCAATTGTAAGGACGATAGGATCCGCATTACCAACAGATTCAGCTGCCATACAGTTGCACCGAGAGTATTCTATGTACACACCAAAAAAGATGCACGCTGGTTTGTATCAAAATGAGGTAAGTCCACGGTGTTGAAGTAAGGAAGTCACAGAATTGTACTTGATCAGTTCAGAAGAAGCAGTATTCATGGTAGTACCAGGAAACCTCAAGTATAAAAGGACTGCTTGGGAATGTTTAGCAAGCTATCCGTTGCATCTGCATAATATTTGATCATAGACATGACACAATATCCGTGAGACTATCTGTCGAGCTAGCACGGTTCCTCTAACTGCCTGTTGATGAGTATTGAGAGTAGATTGATTGAGACAGTGCATACGGATAGGTAACGGATTCCGTATGATCGGAACGTCCGACACAGGATATTGGTGTGAGCAAGTCACGAGATATGACCAGCGTGCACACCACCATCAGATATGTATATGCAGGCTTTTGATAATAAAATATAATCTCTAATCGAATTAATCTGGACTAGAAAATACTACTATTAATGAACGTTCCTCAATCTTGCCATTGAGTTAGTGCGGTTTGCTTGATATCTATTGGCTGAATATCAGAGACGTACTGGACACTAGATACGGAGAGCACAAGAGGAATCCCTATCATCGCAACGTGCGGTTCATATGATGAGACATATTACTATCATCTATCATTCTATGAATATATAACAAACTAAATGATACACGTATATAACTTAACTCGATTCTATCACCCCATGCGTGGTGCGTAGTTCACTGGCTATGCCCAAATTTTAGTTGATTTAGGCTACTGTCAACCCTGGCAGAACCTCTCAGGTCCAACAGAATCCTTTACGTCTTCCGTATCGAGTATCTCATGCAATTTATTCCTAATACTCAGACATAGGAATCAAAGGAACCGTGCTAGCTCAACATAACATCCAGAATATTGTATCATGAATATGATCAGATAGTATATAGATATGATGGATTGTTTGCCAAGTTTTCTCAAGTATTTTATACTTGAGGTTGACTGAGTCTAATACGGAAGCTACGCCTTCCTATGTACTGTTCAAGTACAATCTAGTGACTCTTCATGTCAATAATAGCTGCTAACCCAATCTGTTTCTTCCACCCTGACTGAAGGCCCTGATCTGCCGTATATGTCAGATCTTTGTATGAGCAAATGCAAGCATTTCCTTTGTCTTAGTTTGAATCACTAGTCAGCGGTTCACCAGCATGCAGGCAACCGCCACGTGCGAAGTTGGACATTATTCCGCCTCCGAATGCACGTATAGGTATGCAAGTCACTTGAGAAAATTACATTCATCACCGATCTAGCACACATTGATCTTATCCAGCGTGAGCTTCTGAGAAATCACACTCATCACCGATCAATACATTGATCCTATCCAGCGTGATCTTTCTGGAAGTTGCACGTTCACGTTTATCTCACAGCTAGATCGCATAGCTTGATACCCTGATTCAATTAAACACTGCATAAACCCGCATAATGTCTGAAAAAGACTTCATCAACTGTGCGTTTTATTTTTCAAGCCTACAAGCTTTTTCTTCCACTTTTTTGCTCACTTAACAATAATTCGGATTACTCTTGCTTTTTCGTAAGCTGCTGTTACTCTGCAGCTCGGATGTAAGTCTTGATCTATTCAGCTCAGCCCACAAACGCTTCACGTGCACGGAATCAAAGTTATCATGCTCAGTACGGATAGCAAGTCCGTGAAAATCAGCAAGAACTCAACACAATGACCATAAACAACGTTAATAGTACACAATAGACGACTTTAAGAGACAACATCAATACACAACTTCACGACACAATGTCAATACATATCGTCGATGCAAGGTCAACACAATGTCAACACGACGCCAATAATGAAATTAATTAACAACACCGATGTGCGGCCTCAACCTACAACACAACACATAACGTTAGCTTAATTATAATGCTCACTGTCCAAGCTAATGTCAATACAAGTTTAATACAAAGTCAGTATACAATGCCAACGCCAATTAACAGTGTCAACACACAACTTCAAGACTGCATGCTTAAAATTTACCAGTGTTATAGGGGAACCGTGCTAGTTCAACGACATAATTGAAGTATGTCAATGTGGTATTACCTGTTTCAAAGTAATCTTGGTTTAAAATTTAAAGATGATATTTCATTATATGCATTGATGACTTGCTCACTCCATCACCTGTGCCTTGACCATTCCTCGCCTCGACTCAGTGAATGACATCCCATAGGTTTATGAAGGAGAAGATAAAATTGACCGAAAGCTTTTTTTCCTCTAAATAGCCGGATAAATTCATCTGGTGTTGCATTTTGACAACGTGTGTTCATCGCTGAAGTAAAAAGTTTTAGGGTCAAATGTATATAATCTTGAATAAATAAATCTTTAGCCACCACACGATCCTGAGAGAGCTTAATTACTTTAATTCCGTGAGATCCTCACTCAGCATTTGTCGCAAAATGTTGTTAAATTTCTACACCTAGTTTGAAAATCGTGCATTGACACATTTTTTGGAATTGTGTCTTGCATTTTTTGTGTCGAAGTTGTTATTCAGTTTATTTATACTTTGTGCATTGACGCTGTGATGTAGCGTTGATGTTGTATTCATGTTGTGCTGATTTCGTACTTACGCTTTATAAACCTTTTATTACTTACACAGTGCACTCACAAAGTGTACTGGCAGTGTGTATAAGTTCTGTAGACTATCATTATGTACTTACATAGTGCATCAACATTGTGCACTGACGCTGTGTCAATTGCTTGTGTTTCTAGCCTTCTTGTTGTGTTGAAACTATGCACATTGGCTTAGCGCTGTGAATTGAGGTTGTATTCATGCTGTGCAATGACACTATATGTATCGAGGACGCTGTACATTGATGTTATGCTTAAGTTATGTAAGTACTATTGACTTAGCATTGTGTGTTGACGTTGTGTATTGACATTAAATTGATGGTACATATTGATGATTTGCATTGGAATTATACGATAATATTGTATCGTGACATTATGTTGACGTTGTGTAACGATATTCTGCAATTATTCTGTGTTGATGTTGATGATGTATGCATTGACATTGTACATCACTACTGTAGTGGCCTTGACTATCAGCTTTATCATTTACGTCTTGTATTTACGTCTTGTATTAACATCATGCGCTAACATTGTATTGATCTTGTATATTGACATTTTGTCACTGTATTTTGAACCTTGTGCACTGTTGTGGTGACACAGCGTTATGACGTAGAGCATTGACATAATTGGCGTTGTGCATTAATTTTGTTCGTTGGTATTAATGCATTGATGTTGGCACTTTGTATTGATGTTGTGAGTTGATGTTGTAGTTTGTGTGCTGACATTATTATCTTGATGTTATATGGTGACCCTATGCATTTGTACTGTGTGTATCATCGGTAAAGTGTGTATGATATTGTGTCGACATTTTGTCAACACCATGTACTGGAGTTGTGCATTGAAGTTGTGTATAAATATTGATATTGCAGTTGTGTATTGATGCTGTGTGCCGTTTTTGTTTATTAATTCTTATTGATGCTGTCTGTTGACATTAACATTCTGTTGACCTTGTGTATTCGAATTTGTGTTTGGCCATTTGGTATTGACGTTGTACATTGTCGTTGTGTTAAAGTATTTATGGACATTGTGTAGTCACGATTGTGTATTGACATCGGCGTTCGTTGTGTTGACGTACTGACGTCGTTCACTGACTTTGTGTATCAAGATGGTCTGTATCTTTTATAAAACAAGAAGAAAATGTTTCAATTTGAATTTGATTTTAAATTTTAATCAGGCTTTTTATCTCAATTGACTCGTTTTATTGCCATTGCTAAATCAAATAAAAATTTAAATGCGGCAAATACTAATTGTCGTTCCATTGTAGACACCGTGTTGACATTGTGTTGACATTGAGAGGACGCCAGGTGTTGATGCTGTGCGTTGGCGTTATATTGAAATTGAAGTAATAGTGCGTATTTGTGCGTTAAATTGTTGTGGTGAACTTACACGATCCATTGACATTGAATGGACGTGTGTTGACGCTGCACACTTATGGTGCGTTTAGACTTCATGTTTTCTTCTTGTTGACATTGTACACTGACAGTGTTTTGTCATTGTCTTGTCGTTGTGAAGACGTTGTGTCGCATCATTGTTGTGTAATGACGGTTAATGTCGCATCGACGTCGTGCCGGCTTCCTTTTCATATGGTGTTGATGTCGCATTCGTGCCTGATGATGACAATGTGCATTAATGTTGTGTGTTAAGGTTAGTTATCAGCCTTATTATAGACATTGCAGAAACACTGTGTATTGACATTGACTAGGCATTAACGTCGAGTTGACGTTGCGTTGACGTCTGTGTTGAATTCTCGTTGACATTACTGATGTTGTTGTCAGAATAAACGCAGGCTTGGGTCAGGGGATCTATCCCTGGACCTGCCTCGCTCTGGTACACACCAGTGTGCATCTTCTAATGTGCACATACAAAATCTCGGGGCAGTCGTACGGCAACTGGACCTGCTGAAACTGGTGCTATTGTCTCATAGCGTTTCTCTTAGATATTCTACTTCTCTCTTAGTTTTTTCTTGTCTAGTTTATTTTATATACCAATCCCTGTGCACTGATATAATTTCTGGGTCACATAATACGGCCAAACTGACCTCATCCGAACACCAGAATGGTCCCACTTTCAAGAGTTGTACGTTCACGTTGGGAATTGTGCACTGAAGTTGAGCAATGACATTACCCACATTGTGTGTAGACGCCGTTGTGTAGGATTGGCACTGTGCATTGATATTCTGTATTGACGTTGTGCTGCGACGTTGTACACGTAAGTTATGTTCCCACGGAGGAGGACACTTCACTATACATACACCATATTTCACGACACACATGATGCAGCATCACACGCAGTACGCACCATTGCCATTATTCATTATATATCGTTTATAAATCGATCATATAGTAACAGATATATAATAATAAGATAACAACATTGTACAAAACAACAAATCCCTTCGACAGACAACAAACACCCCTGAAGGTAACATCAACATACAGCAAAAATATACACACCAAATTCACATTACATACGTTAAGTATTCACCACTTTACAGCACTATGCATCGCTGCAAATAGACATCAACCTATAATAAATATTCATTACGATATATTAGAAAATGCAATCAACATGCATTAATATGCACCATATGAATATATATCATGATACACGAGACTGCAACGAACATGTATCATCACACCGCAACAGATCACGACACATTAGGACACGCTAGACTCCACTACGCAGAAGACGCATCATTCATTGGGGAATGTATGGTCATGGTTCGTGCGTATTGTTGACAGTAGCTTGACTCTTGCCTTGACATTATTGAACGCTCCATCATATTGGCTCAGTGCGTTGATATTGCATTAACGTTGCGCGTTGACATTTTACACCGTCGTTGTGCTGACATTGTATTGAAGTTATAAATTGACTTTGTGTATTGAAGTCGTGTTGACGTTGTGTTGTCGGTGTGTTAAGTTTGATACGACTGTATAGTAATCTGTAGTGATGTACAGCAATCTAACATAATATATCGTATATATACGAAATATATATCCAATCTATAGTGATGTATATTTGATACATATGGTGAGCTTATTTTATGTTCATGTATGCTCGCTGCATATTGATGTCCATGCCACCGGTGTACATCCGATGCATCGTGATGCATAATGATACAAAATGATGATTAATAATGTATATTCGTTTTAGATTTGCTTTGTACTGAGATATAGTCCGTGTATGTTGGTTCAAAATTGTCGTGTGTTAATGTATATCTCTTATATGTTGTTGTATCAAGGGACAAATAATATGTTTGATGTACAGAAGTGATGTGTAATTGGTGTGCAATGACGTGTGATTGTTGCACTATCATTGTGGGTTGATGCACATTTGTTGATGTATATTTGATACGTTGTGATCTGAATGTGTGAAGTAATGCAGCGTTTGCATTATAGTGTATACAGGACGTCGATACAATGCCATTATGCAACATTATTGTGTAAAGCTGGGGGATATCATCAATGTACAACGCCAGTACACAGCGCTAAGCCGACCTCACACAACTTCAACCTACCTTCAACGCATAGCGTCAGTGGACAACGTTATTGTACAGTGTCCACAAAAACGTCCACACAGTGTCCACAAAAACGTCCACACAAGCGTCCAAAAATGTCACTACAGATGTTAATACAGCATCAATGCGGTGTCAATACAATTTGAGCGCATGGCGTCACTACACAACATCAACAAGGCATCCCAACGTCAGTGCACACTGTCAACACCACGTTAAGGTACACAATGCCCACTTAATGTCAATGCACGAAATCAATGGAAACCGCGGACCTAACGTCAGTACACAATAGTAAATTTCCATACACATTGTCTCTGCAGTGCCCTCGCCGAATAATTTTTTCGTAAAAGAAACATTAGTAATCGCCATCTAAAATATCGTGGGCGCGATTCAACGATACAAAAGCAGTTTGTTATGATATGAATTTACTTACAAGACGAATGTATCAGCTCAACACGCAGCACGACGTCAATACCACGGCAACGTAATGCGAACGCAATGTCAACACAATGTCAAAGCGACATCGACACAACGTCAATGCAACGTGGTGACACATTGTTCTTATATAAAGTCAATAATAAGAAGAACGTCAATGTAAAAGGTAGTTCATAGCACCAATGTACAACACCAATATGGAACGTCAACACACTACTGTCAAACACCACGTCAATGAAATGTCAACAGAATACATTGTGAACTCAACACAACAGAACATCAATTACACAATATCAATATACAACGCCGATACAATTTCAATCTACAATATTTAGCACCAATGCATTTAATCAAAACACAATGTCAATTAAATGCCAACGCAGGATATCAGTACACAGTGCTAAGCCAATGTTATACGAATACACAAATACTGACGACACAATAATGCAGATTTATGGCAGCATTTACTAGGTGCATGGAAGTAATGATCCAATGTATGTGTGTCCGTTGAACCCCTGAAGGTTGACTGTCTTTTCTGTATGTAACAGATTACTGACATGTGATTGCTATTGCGTCTAACATATGCATAAATAAGATGGATACAAGAATACAGGTGGATACCCCCTTATACGTCCTCTGGAGACATTTTAGGTGCTGCAAGATCAGTGGGGTATGGGACTATCGCCACATAGACTAAACAATTTCATCCTAAAAAAATCACCTAATATCATATTTCCAGATTCCATTTCGAGAAAATTCTACAATATTCGCGAAAAATATTTAATCGTATAGAAAATGCATTTTACGTGATACTATTCTATTACATATGCTATTCGTAGCTTCCTTGATTCAAGCAAGTACCTGTGCCCCTTAGAGATGTATCAAACATATGCTACTACTGCACCTGTGAAGTCCCTTCCCACAGATACGATTTTGACTATCAAACAGCTCGTATGCACATTCTACTTGCAGATGGGCAAGGGGATGGTCGGTTTCCCCGCATTTAATCCGGGGTAGCCCTGGCCCTATACCATATTTTTTTAATATATAATCTGTCTAGATCAGCGTCCAATTCCAATACATCATCAAATCTCACACTACTTTAAACACAACAAAGTTTTAATTATATTCCGCTTCGGTTTGGCTGCTTGGATCTTTTTTCCCTTTTTTGGACCTGATCAGAAAGAATGTCCTCCTCAGTCAGCCCCATCTCTTCGCACAACAAGGAGGCCAACATTGGTTTCTCGGAGACCCCACTTCGATCTGCAAACACTAATCACGTCGATGCCGTAGAACCCGCTCCACTTGTTGTCGAACCCGTCAAAGGCTTTTGGCGGTATGTTCCATTTCAGTACATGTCTTTGAAGCCGAAGATCTCCAATCCCTACATTACCACTGCTGTAGCCTGTATGGGAGGTTTGCTTTTCGGTTTCGGTAGCACAAACTTGACTCCTTTCATTGGTAAGGAAGTCTACGAAGAGTACTTCTCCCAAGATGGCGAGTACGGTTTTACTTCTATGCATCAGTCTGGAATGACCGCTAGTATGCCCGGTGGAGCCCTTCTTGGTGCCATTCTTACAGCCTGTGTTGGTGAACATGTCGGTCGTCGCGGTATGGCTCAACTTGCTGCTATCATCTGGACTATCGGCTCCGCTATCCAAACTGCTTGCATTAACCGTGTTTCGCTTGCTTTCGGCCGTATCATAGCCTCTATTGGAGTCGGTATCTGCTCTTCTGTTGTTCCCATGTACTTGGCTGAGATGGTCCCTGCTAAGACTCGTGGTCGGTTTATGTCCTGCTTCCAACTCTCCATTAATTTGGGTATTCTTGTCATGTTCTACATTGGTTTCGGTTGTTCATTCATTAAAAAGGAAGCTGGGTTTCGCATTACTTGGGGAATTCAGATGATTCCTGGTGTTATTATGTTGGTCGGCACTCTTTTCCTTAACGAAAGCCCTCGTTGGTTGGCTAGCAAGGGACGTTGGAGTGAAGTGGTCGAGGTCTTATCCGCAATTGAGCACGTCGACGCTGAGTCTCCTATCATTCAAGAGGAGGTGCAGGCTTTCCAGGCTGAGCTTGAGGTTAAGCCTGGCAGCTTCTTGGATCTATTTCGCCGCGCTAACATTAAACAGACCTTCTGTGCCTGCTTCGCCATGTTTACTCAGCAGTACTGCGGCTGCAACGCTATTCTCTATTTTTCTACCGGTATCACTTCTCAGGTTGGTTACCATGGCGTCATGAACTCAGTAATGGGCTCTGTTGATTACATTGTCTTGTTGGCTGCCACCATTCCAGCGGTGCTGTTCTCTGATATGTTCAGCCGTCGCTACACTATGATTCTAGGCGCCCTTGGTCTGTTGACATCCATGGCTATTGTTGCCGCAATTGAAGCTACTCGCGGTGAGGCTGTGGGTCCTGGTGGTCTCAACGGTGACCCTTCAGTCCGTTGGAATATCACTGATCCTCAACCCGCTAAGGCTGCGCTTGCTTTCTCATATATATACCTCGGCATCTTCTCTCTTTCATGGGGTCCTGTAGCTTGGGTATATGTTGGCGAGATCTTCAACCAGGATGTCCGGTCAGTTGGCAATGCTTTGGCCTCCATTGTCAACTGGCTATTCAATTTTTCACTGACGATCTACACTGAGACTGCCTTCGAGCGCATCGTCTGGAAGACCTATGTCATCTTCGCTGTGTTTGCATTCTTGGCCATCCCCGTTGTCTTCTTCTTCTTCCCTGAGACATCTGGCTACGAGCTTGAACAGATCAGTGAGGTTTTCAAAAGTAACGTCGCTGCCTACAAGACTGATCCACTCTACAAGTGGTTCATGCATCGTGTTATGAAGCGCGAAGTCCATCTTCCTCAGATCGAACCCCAGAAGTGTAAAAACTCCTTGAGTTAGGCCGAAAATTGAGTGTTTGGGCCAATTCAACCCAGTATCAGGATACCGAAGACCCTCAATATTTTTCATCGACGACGCCATTCAAGTTTTGTATGGATGATTCAATATGTCGCTTTCTCACTTAATTTTAATATTATTTATCGAATTTCTGATTATAAGAATGTGTTAAGAATGTATAAGCGTTTATGGATAGACCACATTACATATTCAGTATCTAAATTTCTTAGCGGCTTGTATGTGAAGTAGAGGTTTGCTAATTAAAATGACTGAACCTGAGAGTTTGACCGCCCACCAGATCACGAATTAATCATGAAAAGAGAAGGTCCAGGTTGACGCATCTGTCAAGACATTCTATCAACAATTATCGTTCTATCATTATAATTTGCACCATGAACTTGTACACATAAATCGATTGTGTCTCTCCCCTTGTGTGAGAGTTAGTCCAGTTTACCAAATATCTCGCCGAATCCCCTCAGGCCTAACAAATTATGCCGTGGTATCGGTAATGTAGAATTTTTGTGATTATTTGAGGAGCTCTACCTTGTATTTCTTACGCGGACAAACTTCACTTTACGATTTCCCTATTATGTACATGTATATGTGGCAAGTGCTTTTTTCCTTTGCCTTGGCGTACTTGCGTACAGTACAACCACATTTCATTCTGAAATTAGAAGAATTTCTGATCTTGTAGATCATCAGAGAGTCAGAATATATTCCGGTAATTTGGGTACGTATAAGCCGTATATTTCTGAAATTATTAGATTCAGAAAACTGTTTGTGCCTGAGATTCAATGGGAATTTCAAGAATCGTAATCTTAAGGCTCGGATGCAAATCAGTAAAATGGTATGGTATATTATGGTATTTCGTGTATGTTCGTACGTAACAACATCGCTTGAGGACATGATAACACTTCAATGCGGATTCTTTATTATAAAATGACGAGTTCACAGATGGAATGCTGTATCAGCAAAATTTGATTGACTCATGGAAGAGTGCGATTTCGAGTACAATAATATCGTTGCAAGAGTCGCAACTTCACGATATTTGTTCTCTGATACAAATCAAGGTAAAATATTGAGAAATGAAGTTGTTCACATATTCGTCATCAACTAAGTTTTGTAATCAGAAAACTACTAACACACGTCAATGCAATGTCAACAAAACCTAAATATGATGTGAACTCAACACAACACAAGAACAGACAAGAAAAGACAACACAATATCAATACATAACATCAATACACAACGCCGATACAGTATCAATATGCAATATCAAAATACAATGTAAATTCAACGCCAACGCAGAACATCAGTACACAGTGCTAACACAACTTCAGCATAACGTTATTTTACAACTCCGTCTTTGCATAGCGTCATTCAAAAGGTCAATACAACATCAACACAAAGTCAGCACGACGCCGACGCGACGTCAAAGACGTAAGCTTGAGAAATGATGTCAGCATACAACGTCAGCCACACAACGATAACACAATGCCACTACAAAGTACCAACACAATGAAAACAAAACACACAATACTCAACACCAAAGAATACCGAAATCCAGTGCTGAAAATCACCGGCACTCTGGAACAAAAATAGAGTAATTAAGCATCCTCAGGGGCTGATGGTGATTAGAAATTTATTTATTCAAGATTATTTGTATGCATTTGCCATAGAACATTCTTATACTTACCGATAAAAACACGGGAATAAGACTTTCACTCGATCTTATCTTCTCCTGCATCGCACACATGGGATCTCTGATAAGATCACTAACCTGCCTGGGTTTTAGTGGTAGCATGTGAACGTCGCCCTTATTCGGCGTGGCGCACATCGCCAATGCACAAGTGCCACTCCACAACGTCAATGTACCTTATCAGTCCGACGTCACTACGCACAACGTAGATGCACACAACTTTGGTGCAAAAAACCAATAAACAGTGACAATGCATCTTCAGTGCACAATGCCAAGTCAATTTCCATGCATGTTGTGTATTCATGTCGTTTTGACATTGGTTACGTTGTGCATTGACAGCCGTCTTGACGCTGTGTATTGAAATTATGCATTGACTTTGTCTATTGATACTGCGTATTGATATTGTGTATTGACGTTGTGTCGACATTGTTGACGTTGTGCGTTGACATTCGTGTGCTTACATTGTACGTGGTCATTGTATTGACATTGTGTTGAGATTATGTTGACGTTGTGTTGGTGTTGTGTCGAGGTTGTGCTATGTTGACGCTGGGACAATGTCAATGTAACAGCGTCAACACAACATCACGTCACGGCGACGCCAACACAACATCAACACAACGTCAGTACACAACTTCAAGAATACACTACATCAACGTGAGGCCAACACAATTTCAACACAATGTCGGCATAATGTCGACACAACGTCAAAACAATGTTATTATAATGTCATCACGATGTCAACGCTTCGTCAACATAACGCCAATACACAACGTTAACACAACGTCAGCATGGCGTCGACGCGACATCAAAAATACTAAGCTTGATACGCATCGTCGGTAAACAACGTCAACACAACGCCAATGTACAGGGTAAATACACGACCGTCACTGAGCAACGTAAAGAGACAACATCAATATGTAGCCGTCAATGCAATTGAAATGTCAACACATCACCATTACACAACATCAGCGCACAATGTAAACCCGCGACTGCCAATGCATAACGTAAATAGCAATCTCAACGCAACGTAAATACACAGCATCAATACACAACGTCAATAAACACCGTTAATACACGCCGTCAATATACAAAAAGAAAGAAAATGGATATAATAAATTACGAAATAATATTTATAAATTAAACTTATTCATTATTATGAGAACCGCGTGTTATGAATTTGTGTGAACTAGTGTGTCGTGATGTCGTGGTGTAGTGATGCATCCTGCTGTACATTTGTTATACAATCATGTATATGTGTGTACATTTGGTGTATCTTAATGCGTTTGGGGTTGCATAATTGTTTTGTTGTAATGTATATTTATCATGTATTAATACATATGTGATATGGAGCGATGTACCGTGTTGCATAGTGATGTAAATTTGGTCTGAAGTAATGCCTTTTTATTGCGTCTATATCGGGGTTGTGTTGACAGTATGTATTGACAATGCACATTGACGTTGTGCATTACATATACATGAGATTTTATGTTGGATACTGTGTAACTGAAGGTGTACACTAACGTTTTTTAGCCTTATTATTGGCGTTTTGTATTAGCTTTTATTAATTTTCTGTTGATGCCACGTTGACATCATACACTGATGTTGTATTGTATTGACATTGCCTATTGATCTTGTGCACTGACAGTATGCATTTATATTGTGTAGATGAAGTTCTGAAGTGTGTCAGCCTTATTTCGATGATAGATTTTGCATTGACACGGTATGTTGACGTTCTGTGGACATTACATTGAGATTGGTTATGGACGTTTGAAATTTTGTATTGATACAATGATTAGCGTTCTGTTGACGTTGTGGATTGGAGTTGTGTACCGAAATCATATATTGACGTTGTGCGCTGTGGTTGCAGATTAACCCTGCATTGACATAAGAATTCTACTAGCCTTGCACTTTGGCGTTGTGATGAAGGTATTATTTCGATAAAATGGTTCGGATTTAAATTTGTTGTTGCTTCTTGACATTTTAGTGGCATTCTATTGATGTTCTGTATTGATTTTGTGCATTAACATTGTATATCATCGACTTTAATTAAGGCAGTTTATTGACACTTTACCGGTGTTATGTTGAAGTTGTGCACTGTCGTTGTGGTAGATGTTGTATGTAAAGAAGTTGCGTACTGATGTTGTGCATTGACAAGACGTGCGCATGCACTGAAATTGTGTGTTAACATTGTGTATAGACATTGCTTCGACACTGTGTAGACAGTGTGCGCACTGACGTCGTGATGCTGTGTTGATGCATTGTGTTGACGTTTTGTTGGCACCGTGCATCAATGTTGTACACAAACGTTGTGCATTGACGCTATGCGTTGACAACGCTGCATATTGATGTTATGTTGAAGTTGTGTAATAATGGTCTAGCGCTGTGTAGTGACGTTGTATGTTGATGATATCTATTGGTACTAGGCGATCATGCTACAAACTGGTATTGTTTTGACTTCGTGTATACATCACAACGCACACCGTGCCTCACGACACACACACACCATGCACCATTTCACACATTGACATTACGACGCAGCAAACATAGATCAATGAATACAGAACAAATGCTAATCGACACGAAACAAATGTACATCCACATGCGACAAATATACATTAAGGTATATCAATATGCAAAAAATATACATCAACCGACAAATAGAGCACACGAATCGCACGTCACTGCAAACTAAGCGCACAGCACTATGCACTTCTTTACATCATATGCACCAAAGAATAACACATATTCAATAACTTGAAGCATAATTCAATCAATGCACACAGAAATGAAACGAATATGCATACCTACACATCATTGTGCATCATTGTGCATCATTGTACATCATTGTGCATCATTGTGCATCACAATGCATCGGATGTACATTATATAGACATCAATATGTAGCGAGCGTACATAAACATAGAGTAAACATAAAACTAGTAGGTATCAAATATAATCACTATACTGGACATATACCGTGTCTACAGTAGATATTATAATAGATTATTGTACATCATTATAAGCCGCTAGGACCTAGAATTAAATAAAGATAAAACTTCTATAAGTTTAACTAAGCGTCATGACACTACATCGCTATTCACAACGTTGGTGCACGGTGCAATTACACTGCGCACGACATCGTCAATACAACCTTGCAGATCTCTATAGACAACGGCAATACAGCGTCAGTACTCAATGTCACTCATTACACCACGTCTGCATAAATAACATCAGTGAATAACTTTAATGGGCAACGCCAATTCATAACGTCAATGCACGACATCAAGGCGATCTCGAAGGTATCGTCAAACCCATGTTAACACAATGTCAACAGAGTGTCAGCACAACGTTGATGCGATGTCAACGATACTGAACTTGATGCACAGCATAAGTGCACAACTTCAATACAGAACATCTGAGCAGAGTCAACACAACGTCAAAACAAGAACTACATGACAGGACTACAATGCCAGTACACAGTATCAACACAATGACAAGTAGAAGGCTAAAGCTAAATACCAATAGTCGCACCGTCGATACAAATCAATACACACTGTCAAAGCATCGTGTAAGTGCACCACGACAATTCGCAGCCCCGATACGCACAGTCACTTCAAAGTTGGTGCACATCAGTAATGCACGACGTCAATTACACGACGTCAGTCCAATTCCAACGCAATTCCAATGCGCGACTGTCAATACTAAACGTCAAAGCTATGTCAATGCATGATGTGAAGACACAACGTCAATACAAAATATCAATACAGAACGTTAATACACAACGTCAACACGACAGTCAAACACAGGGTCAACACAAGGTCAACACAACATCAACACAATCTCAACACACTGTCAACTTAATGTCAGTACAACGAACATGTACAATGTCAACACAACGTCAACAATATGTCAGCACAATGTCAACACAATGTCAACACAATCCCAGTACAACGACCACTTACAATGTCAACCCATGAATGTCAATGCACAACGTAAACAATGTTGACACAACGTGAATACACAACATCAATAAAAAACACCAATACATAACGTCAATGCACAATGTCAACAACACATGACTGTCAATGCACAACGCAAAAACAATGTCAACGCAATGTCAGTGGTAATATAACATTAGCACAGTGTCAACAAACAGCGTATTTATTCCTTGACACACACAACATCAATTCACAACATCAACACAAGACCTACAAGACGTCAACACAATTTCATGACACACCGTTCATACATAAGGTCAATAATAAAGTTGAACAACACCAATGTACAAGGTCAACTCATAGTGCTAATGCACAAAATCACTGCACAACGTCAACACGACAGTCAGACACATCAATACAAAGTCAACACACTTTCAGTATATAATGTCAACAGGACATCAATCAATATCAACTCAACATAATACAACATCAATATAGATAATATCAATGCACAACATCAATACAAATTCAATATAAAATATTACTGCGTAGCATCAATGCAAAATATCAATAATAAAATATCAATCCATTGTCAATGCAGCATATTAGCATTGCACAGCGTCATCTTTGCATATTGTTAACATGAATATGACGTCAACACTACTAAGCTTGATGCACAATGTCGTCACACCGACGACACAACGATAACACAATGTCAGTGCAGAGTGTCATTAGCAGTTTACAAATTCAGCGCAAAGCCAATGCACAAGGTCATCATAAATTTTCAATAAAATGGTTAATATGCAACAACAGTGTACAACATGAAGACACATCAACGCAACATCAACACATAATGTCAATAAAAGGCCAGTGCATAACGTCAATACACAAAGTCGATTAAGAGTCAAGACGCAATGACGATTCAATGTCCAAACGAAGCATCAACCTGATGTCAATAACAAGCTCGGTAGACGAAGTTCACAGTTCAGGAACAAGTTTTACACACATGCACAACCGCAACAAATAGTGTTAATGAACAATATCGCAACCAAGCTGAAACTCAGTAACACTCAGCAGCAAATATCGAGCGAGAAGCTCACGCAACTAAGGCAATTAAGCTTTCTTGGGAGCTGGGGGTGGTTAAAGACTCAATTATTCAAAATTATTTATATAAACTTGTATCCTTATAACCATTGATAAAAACACTTGCCGATGTGAAATTTCAGCCAATTTCATTAATCTATTTAGGAGAGATAAGATTTTCGGTCAATTCATCTTTATCTGCATAAAATATATGATGATCGCTGATAAGAGCCAACCAACACTGTAGTGAAGCCTTGCCCTGCGTTTTAGTAGTAGTTTATAAGCCTTATCCTCATTAAACGCAGTAAATAATGTCAATACACAGTCCAGCGTCACTAGAACAGTGGCGATACACAACATAAATGCGCACAACGTCAGTGCACGATATAAATTGACAAAATCAACAACACACCTTCGTGACACAATGCCTAATGCATGAAATTAACAGACAGCGTCAACACAACGAGTGCACAAAGCTAGGACAATGTCAATGTCACAATGTCAATACATAACACGACATCTACGCGGCGTCAGCACAATCTCAGCGCAATGTTGACACAAGGTCTCAACAGAACGTCGACACGGCGTCAACACAACGTCAATACAACATCAGCACAAGGTCAAGAGCAATACACAGCGTTCCTACCATGTCAACAATGAGCTTGATAAAGAACATCAATCCAAAAGCACCAATGTACAACGTCAATCCATATTTTCAAGACACAGCAGGGCGTCAATACAATGCCATTACAATATCAATGCGATACCAGCGCGATGTTAACACAATGTCAACACAATGTCAGCATAATTTCAACACGTCATCAACGATACTAAGGTTGATGCATCATATCAGTGCACAACGTCGACACACAAAATGAATATGACATCAACACAACGTCAACACAATGTCAATGCAGTGTCAGCACAACGTCAGCACAACGTCAATATCTGTTGAAAGTGGGACCCAGCTGGAGTTCCGGATGGGGCCTTTAGACATTATTATGTAATCTATTACCTATAGTAGTGCTCAAGGACTGATGTAGTTAATAACTAACTGAAATAACTGTACAAGTGGATAATCTACAAGAAGTCTCTATGAGCCAATAAAGCTCCTATCTACAGGTCCAGCTGTGAAAGGACTGCCCCAACAATTATGTACTCTCTAGAATAGACTGCACACTGGTGAGTACCAGATGGAGGTTGGTCTCAGGATGTCAGACGTAGCGATGATACGGATTCCTCTTGTCTCTCCGTATCTAGTGTCTTTCAAGATCTCTGATATCCAGCCAATCAATATCAGGGAGACCGTGCTAACTCAATGGATTGATTGTGGAAAGCTCCAGTAAATGGCAGTTTTTAAATGGCAGTTTTTTGGTTACTTAACTATTAAACGGTTGATTGATATATAACGCCATAGTATGCCTTTTATACTTGACGTAGGCGTATGTTTACACCTTAATGGTGGACTGGTCATGTCCCGGTGACTTGCTCACTCCAACACAGGAATAGATCCCTGACCCAAGCCAGCCGTAAGTCTGACAAATTGACCTTATTTGTACATTGTTGTTCAACCCTAACAGTGATTTTATGCATGGACGGTGTGACATGGTGTCAGACTTAAGGCTGGCTTGGGTCAGGGATCTATTCCTGAGACGAGCCTCAGCTGGTACTCACCAGTGTGCAGTCTATTCTGGAGAGTACATATATTGTTGGGGCAGTCCTATCACAGCTGGACCTGTAGATAAGGACTTTATTGGTTCATAGAGACTTCTTGTAGATTATCCACCTGTACAGTTATATCAGTTAGTTATTTACTACATCAGTCCCCGAGCACTGATATAGACACTAGGTTATGTAATAGGGTCTCAAGGCCCCATCCGGAACTCCAGCTGGGTCCCACTTTCAACAAAACTACCATAATGATAAAAGAGGAAACATTAGTAATAAACGGACAGCAAGTTCAAAACCTAGGGAATACTCCCAAATCGAAGGCTGGCTTGGGTGAGGGATCTAATCCGGATACCAATCTCCATCTGGTACTCACCAGTGTGCGATCTATTCTAGATAGTACATATACAGTTTGGGGATAGCCCTATCGCAGCTGCACGTGTATATAGGTGCTATATTGGCTCACAGAGACTTCCTCTAGATTATTTATTTGAACAGTTAATTCAGTAAGTTCTTCACTACATCAGTCCCTGAGCACTGATACTAGGTTATGTAATAAGTTCTAGAGGCCCTATCCGGAACTTGAACTGCGTCCCCCTTTTAACAAATGGTTCCTCGCATAGTGCAATTTGTCGAACATATACTTCATACGATGATCCATCTTGTGGTTATCTGTCATTATAGATTACACGATACTCATATATACAGAACTCAAACCTACCACCGGCTGCGTGGTACGTAGTCCACTGGCTATGCCCAGATATCTGCTGTCTCAGAATACTGTCAGTCCCGGTAGAAGCTCTCAGGTTCAGTAAATTTGCTAAATTTAGAAGGAACAGACAAGGTTTACAGTATCACAGTCGACAGATATTAGTGTTAACATAAGGTGAACATCAATAAAGACTTAGTTATCTAGTAGAATATGTATAAGTGTAATATGTATAAGTGTATACAGGAAAGAAAGTACTCCAACAGTAAGCGGTCTCTGAATTTCTGCGACGTTTAAGAATATCTCCATATGAACCGTTCATTTGGCATTCCAGATACAGGAGTTACGGAATAGTAATATCTCATAGTGTAAAATTTGTGTTGACAGATCTACATATCTTGATCCTCAATAAATATGCTAAAAAGTAATGATATCCCAGACACCAGGAATAACACATGAAGGGCCCCAAAATCATCATTTAACAGGTTAAACATACTCTAATTGCGTTTCCTCGACTTCACACGACAATCACATTCTAATCCTTAATAACCTTTACATCTAGGCCTAACCTACAAGCATGTTACTTATTAATATATACGGGAAATCACGTACGTTCCTCAAATATCTAACCAAATAATTTCCAATTAATCAAGTTTCTTCCAAGATACAATACAGACTTTCTTAAGATACCATGAATATCTACAGAATGTGAATAATCTTGGTACGATTAAATTTCAAACCTATTGATTTCCCGCTAGCTTAGGTACGTTCACTAATGAAGAGGTTTCCGCGCTTTTTAATATATCATACCTTCTAACTCAAAGTATTTCCAAACGCTTCAAAACACAAGAGTTACATCTCAAAGGATACCCATAATCACGGTAACAAATAATACATTCTGATCACTGATACTCTTCACAGTTAAATCTCGACCCATCAGTACTACATTCAGTTTAGGCTGCTGAAATTGGGTCAACTAAAGTTCCTGATGGAATCTTTAGATCTATTACGCAAGCTACTGTCTACACCGGTCGCTCAGAGAATGATATAGTAGATAAAAATAGAATAAGTGGATGAATCAATCTATATAACGTCTCTATAAAATAATGGAACATATTAATAATTCTGCTGTGACAGAACTTCATCGAATCAATTTGTACTTCCTACATTACAGAAGACATTTGTCAAAATATAGGCAGGCTTTGGTCAGGGGTTTCATATGTAGCTATGATAGGGATTCCTCGTTCCTTCTCGGCATCTAGTGTCCAGTAATAATATCTCTGTTGCAAGTTTGATCAGTATCAGGGGAGCCGTGCCAGCTCAGTGGCAGAATAAACGAAAAGTTCATTATTAGTAGTATTCAACCTCTGTATTAATTTGGTTAGGAATATATTTCATCATGGCAAGCCTTTATGTAGGTGATGGTGGCCTGTAATGAAGCTTTAATGCTAGTACCAGATCAAAGGCTGGCTTGGGTCTGGTGTTAGAATAAAGGCAGGCTCAGGTCAGGGGATCTATCCCTGGGCCTGACTCACTCTAGTACACACCAGTGCGCATCTTTTCTAGTGTGTACTTACAAATACTCTCAGGGCAGCTGTACGACAGCGGCACTATTGCCTTATAGAGGTTTCTCCTAGATAATGTACTTATTCTCACGTCTAGTTCGGGTGATTATCAATACCAATCCCTGTGCACCGATATAGTTTCTGGTTCACTAAGTACGTCAAAAGTAGTTCCATCCGAACACCAGAGTGGTCCCACTTTCAACATCACGACTTACCTCCGTCTTCCAGTCACCAATGTGTTACCTATGCTAGAGAGCACATATTGTTTTGAGGCAGCCCTATCACAGCTGTGCCTTTTGACAGGTGCTATATTATTTCATAGAGAATTCTTCTAGATTGACAATGTTCAGATAGTTAACCCCTGAGCGCTAATATAAGCGCTAGTTACATAAAAAAATCTAAAGGACCCACATCTGTGGCATCAACTTGGGTCCCAACATCGGTTCCTCATTTTTGATCGTATTATGAGACCAAAGAATCCCCTGTATTTCTGATTGATTTCTTGCCTGTGAGAAGCGTCATGACAACTATTTTAAAATATGTATGTATATATACACTTCGGTAGACAACGATTTTCCCGGCCAGACCACCTATGACTTGTAATACTATTAGATTCATATGCGCTAGCACTACGTGATTCAGGTTCTCAAGAGTTTGAGCGATGATATCGAATTATTGAGAGGTACAACGCCAATTTTATGTGCACGTATCACGTCATAAGCTCCAATGTGACGTCCTGTTGGCCTCTATACAGGACGTAGCAATAATACGGAATCTTTTACCTCTTGATATCTAATGTCTCAATCAATTTACTCTTAATACTCAACCACAAGCATTAGAGGAAGTGTGTCAGCTCAATAGAGAGCATCCTGAATATTGCGCCATGAACGTGATCAAACATTATGTAGATATAACATGTAGATATAACTAATAGTTTGCTAAGTATCCCCAACTATGACTTTTATACTTGAGGTCGACTAGGTCTGCTATGAACGCTGCGTCTTCCTCTGTAGTGGTCAAGCAAAGTCCCGTGACCTCCTCACTCCAACACCCACCCTGTGTTGAAGTGAAGAAGTCACGGGACTTTGCTTGACCAGTACATAGGAAGGCGCAGCCTTCATAGTAGTCTCAGCCATTCATCAAGTATAAAAGGCATACTTGAGCTACTTAGCAAACTATCCGTTATAACTACATAATATCTGATCATATTCATGATAGAATATTCTGGAGGCTATCAATGAGCTAGCACGGTTCCTCTAATGCCTGTGGCTGAGTATTAAGAGTAAATTGCTTGAGACACTAGATACGGAGAGGTAAAGGATTCCGTATCATCGCTACGTCCGACATCCTGAGACCAACCTCCATCCGGTACTCACCAGTGTGCGGTCTATTCTAGAGAACACATAATTGTGGGGGCAGTCCTATCACAGCTGGACCTGTGGATAGGAGCTTTATTGGTTCATAGAGACTTCTTGTAGATTATCCACTTGAACAGTTATATCAGTTAGCTCTTTACTACATCAGTCATGAGCACTGATATAGGCACTAGGTTACGTAATAAGGACTAAAGGCCCCATCCGGAACTCCAGCTGGGTCCCACTTTCAACAACTTACCCCATACGTACTTTCATAATAACGAAGTCTTCATTCACCTTAGGATTAACAACACTATTTGTTGACCATGATACTGTTACCTTGTCAGTCCCTCGGGTCTAACACCTTTAATTCCACAGCTAAGTCTATCTATGAGAATGTGATTCTAAGCATAAGGCGTCTCTGGATGTCCTTTACAGAACTAAGTCTTCATTGACTCATGTTCACCATACGTTAGCACTGTAATTAATTGACCGAGATACTGGTAACTTTGTCAGTTCCCCTCATGTCTAAGGGTTCTGACACCCTAGTTAGCTCAGGCATAAAGGTGATAACTGGTTATATGGTATACTGTAATGTTTAATATAGATATACCCAGTATAGTGATTTATGAGCTTACTCCTCTCATCGTATAGAGCTGGCGCGGTTTGATCTGACATTGACTGCTTGGATATTAGATCGATTGAGGATAAAATTGTAAGGGACATTAGGTACGGAAGAGGATAAAAGGAAATCATATTATCGCTGAGTCCCACACAGTAAGAGATTGTTATTCTAAACTGCCCTTCATAGGACATATGCTAATTCTGAAAAGACACCTCACGAGTAGCTACTAGATGGTTATATATTTAAATAGTAGCGCAAGTACAAGATATATTTCTGTGTTGGCTGGAGCACCATCTACCTAAAGATTCTCTGCAACATGACTAGGTCTAATGCTTCTAGTCCGGCATTAGTACATTATATTAGTCCATTACTATGCATAATGGTTGCCTGAACTCAGATTTCCAATTCTGTGATGCATAATCAAAACTACTCTGCATTTTTGGATTGTGTCTAAATAATAATTTTAACATGTTCCATCATATTTTCTTGGTCTGTGAACTTTTATATATTCAATTTCTGTGCAGAAACTCCAGTTTCGACCTACAAAGCTGTGCTTTATTCCTGATTTATATGTCATTTTTTAGTGGCACGTGCTCACATTAATTCATTCAGTACCACTTTATTGGGTACGATGGAGGGACACTGTTGGAGTGAGCAAGTCACGGGACATGAGTACCCCAGCATTAAGGTGTAAATATATGTTGAAAGTGGGACCCAGCTGGAGTTCCGGGTGGGGCCTTTAGACCTTATTACGTAACCTAGTGCCTATATCAGTGCTCGGGGACTGATGTAGTAAATAACTAACTGATATAACTGTTCAAGTGGGTAATCTACAAGAAGTCTCTATGAACCAATAAAGTCTCTATCTACAGGTCCAGCTGTGATAGGACTGCCCCAACAATATATGTACTCTCCAGAATAGACTGCACACTGGTGAGTACCAGCTGAGGCCGGTCTCAGGAATAGATCCCTGACCCAAGCCAGCCTTTAGTCTGACAATATACGCCTGCGTCAAGTATAAAAAGGCATACTATGACGCTATAGATTAACTAACCGTTCAATACTTAAGTATGCCATAAACTACTATTTACAGAAGCTTGTCTCAACTAATCCCTTGAGATAGCGCAGTTTATTCCCTTATATTGCTCAGCTGGATATCGGAGATCTTGAAAGACACTAGATGCGAAGAGACAAGGGGAATCCGTATCATCGGTACCTCTGACATAACCGTTCTACCTGAATCTATGCAAATAAATCAGGGTGTACAAGATGGATGACAACCTCAATTTTATTTCGATTCCTTTTTACATTTCGGTTAATGCTTAAGCAGTTTACCTGACAACTACATACATCTTTGATTCGCTTCAACACTGATTTTAATCTCAAATTCTATGATAATAATTTGTAGTACCAATGAATGACATCATATGTGCGAACAGCCCGTGACGTTGACCATTATATCTAACCAACCTTAGTTTCAGGTCACCATTTCAAATGATATTCAGAATTTAATTTATTATTCAATTGTGCCATCAAACTGTTCTTGGTTGCTCCACCTGTTTTCGGATCTATTAATGTAACCCTGGACGATTTGACTTCTTTTTTCGTATACTCAGTGTGTTGAATATTAATGATATCCAGAGACTGATTACGATTACATCCCCCTCTCCTATAAGCTTACATATATACCTAAATAATTAAGTCTTCATTGACCCACGTTTACCTCAGGTTAGCACCATTGTTTGTTGACCGAGACGGTCAACAAACTAAGTCCCTCTCAGATCCATTACCGTGATTATGTGTTTCAAATCTCAATAGATTTGATACTGGCACAGCAAAAGCTTTTCTGGCTATCCCTATCTTGAAGCGACAAGAGACCGCATATGACCAGTATGTGAGCTGCCTTCTCTTAGTTCAAGCCAACTTTAAGTATGAAAAGTATGCTTGAAGAAACTTCAAGAACTAAACATCGCTCCAATACAATACTAAATTAACCATTTGATGTAATTATTGAAAGCCTGCGATATCCTTTTCTTGATGCTGCGCCACATTGGAATCATTACAAACTTGTTAGATGGTTTATCTTGATTCCCCTGCGCTTGCAAACACCATTTATTTGGGGTAATCGCCGACAAATATGTAATCACTCGAGCACTCACTCAACAGATCTATATAACTTGCTTGACAGCCCAATACCAGACTGCTTTATTAGATGATTTTTCCAGTACCGCATGCAATAACTTTCTTTCCAATAAGTGTTAAGATTCTAGCTTTTCACACCTTTAATAGAGTAAATTTATGGCTTGTTGGTGTCGTATAACTTTATTAAAAACTCATAGACTTGAATTAAAGAGGAATCAACACTGTTCCCGCTCCAAGCGCTATAACGTGTCTATACTCACCAGATAACGTCACGGCTGTGGCGGTAACAATAAATAAATTCGCTGTGAATGCTTGAGTCCTATGTATTGAGCTAGTGCTGTGTCTTTTATGCTTGTGGCTAAGCATTCCGAGCAAATTATTTTGTGGTTGCGCATATGAAGGCGTAGATAAATCAGTGTCACCTATACATCTCATATTCTGAGATCGACTTTCATTCGGTGCTCATCAGTATACTGTTCAGTCTAGAGAAAACATATTGTTTCGGGACAACCCTATCATCGTATATCCTGTTAATGGTTACTTTATTCTTTTATAACGATGTCTGCAGATGACCTATTTGTGTCCTACTACGTCATCCCCGTTGTGCTGATGTACGTAGTAAGTTATGTGATATGATCTCAGCCTCTCATCCAGAATTTTGCCGGGGTCCCACTTCTAACGTTGACCTGTTATATTCCATGCCCTCCTACTTAATCGTTTGTTATTGCTTTCTATGTTCCAGAGACATTGTAATGATATCCTATCTGAATTAGTGCTCAGTATAGATCTATTTATCCTTAGATATGCTAATTATTAATGCTTTTCCTATTGCTAATTGATCTCAATTGCTGTTAAACTTCATTTAATTTACATATGACCATTTCATTTTTTAAGCCGAACTTTACTACCAAAATGAAAAAACTGTTGCTAATGATCCCTGTTATTGCGTTATCTGTAATCAATTTGAATCCATAGAACTTAGTATTGTTGAAAGTGACCACTCTAGTATTAAGTGTCAGTTTGCCAGTATTACGTGACCCAGGAACTTTATCAATGCACAGGGATTGATATAGACAATGAACAAGAGCAAATTAACTGAAGTAGAATATCTAGGAGAAAAGTTTATGATAAAATAGAGCCGATGTCCGCAGGTCCAGTTGCCATACGACTGCCCCGAGAGCATTTGTATGTACACTCTAAAATAAATGTACACTGGCATGTACTAGAGTGAGGCACATCCAGGAATAGATTGTTGAAGTGAGGAAGTCACGGGACTGTATTTGACCTGTAAGTAGAAAAGCGTTGCTCACTCCAACATAGATCCCATCCTAAGCCTGCCTTTATTCAGACCTTGTTGAAAGTGGGACCATTCTGGTGTTCGAATGGGGAGTGTTTGGCCGTATTACGTGATCCAGGAACTATACCAGTGCACAGGGATTGGTATCGATAATTAACTCGACAAGACAAGGAAATAAGTAATAATATCTAAGAGAAACGTCTATGAGACAATAGGGCCGATATCGGTAGGGCCGGCAGCCGTACGTCCACCCCGAGAAGATTTGTATGTACAAATTGGAAAAGATACACACTGGTGTGTACCACAGTGACGCAGGTCCAGGGATAGATTCCCTCACCTAAGTCTGCCTTTGTTCTGACAAACATGCATAATACTTTCGTGTGACATTACTAAATAATGATTACCTAAACACGCTTCATAGGTATATCCAGACATATAAAACAATTATTATCAAACATAAATCTGCCAAGCACTATTCATGTTAACCCTCGTAAATTATCATTCCGCACCGGTAAACGATCCTTCACACTAAAAAATAGCTTGTACACTAAATTTCCATCTTCCATATGAATCGATATTAAAAATTCCGAAGGTAAATGCTAGCATCAATCAAACCTCACATATCCATTTTGTCTGTTAGCAAAATCGCAACTGTGTATAAAAAAGCAAGAATAATTATGAAACTAAAGAAATTTAACGCATGTTTTACTCACAAAATCCCGAAGGAATAAGTAGCTCTAAGCAGCAAATAACAGTCCAAGTGCAACCACAGCAGAGAACGCACTGCCTCTGCAAATTCTGGCGCCATTGGTTAGTTCAATAGAATCAGTGGAAGATACACTACCTGATTCAACTCCATTTGGAACGTATGTAGGAGATGAAGGAGATGTCCAGACACTAACCGACGTTTCTTTGACTCCACCCGAAGCAACATTTCCATTGTCGGAGGTAGGGGAGACACGGCTGGAACCAGAACGATCGGAGCCACCAACACCATTTCCGTCAGAACCATTGGAGCCGTTAACATTAGAGCCGTTAGCATCGTTGGAACCAGTTGTGCCAGAGCCCTTGGTACCAGAACCAGAGCCGTTAGCAGCCGAGCCGGAACCATAAGCACCCGAGCCAGAGCCGTTAACACCGGAGACGTGAGCACCCGAGTCGCTATCACCTGAGCCAGAGCCGTTCTCACCAGAGCCATTAGCACCAGAGCCGGAGCCATTAGCACCAGAGCCGGAACCATTGTCACCAGAGCCGGAACCATTAGCACCAGAGCCAGAGCCAGAGCCGTTAGCACCAGAGCCATTCGCACCTGAGCCGTTCGCACCTGAGCCGTTCGCACCAGAGCCGTTAGCACCTGAGCCGTTAGCACCTGAGTCATTAGCACCAGAGGCGGAGCCGTTCGCACCAGAATCCGAGCCGTTAGAGCCCGAGACGGAGCCGTTAGCACCTGAGCCATTAGTACCAGAGTCAGAGCCGTTAGCGCCAGAACCGGAGTCGTTAGCACCAGAGCCGTTCGCACCAGAGCCGTTAGCACCTGAGCCGTTAGCACCTGAGTCATTAGCATCAGAGGCGGAGCCGGTAGCGCCAGAACCAGAGCCGTTAGAACCAGAGCCATTAGCACCCGATCCAGAGCCATTAGCGCCAGAGCCGGAACCGTTAGCACCTGAGTCGTTAGCACCTGAGTCATTAGCACCAGAGGCGGAGCCGTTCGCACCAGAATCCGAGCCGTTAGAGCCCGAGCCGGAGCCGTTAGCACCTGAGCCATTAGTACCAGAGTCAGAGCCGTTAGCGCCAGAACCGGAGTCGTTAGCACCAGAGCCGTTCGCACCAGAGCCGTTAGCACCTGAGCCGTTAGCACCTGA
>JAKTRQ010000062.1:0-48235 GCA_030579775.1 Starmerella cellae
CCGGCGCGCCGGACGCGAGCGCGAAGTCGCACGCCGACGCCGTGAAGGCAATTCCGGGCTTCGACAAGATCGTCACGCCGCTGCCGCTCGCGCCGGGCAGCGGCGGCGCGTTTGCCGCAGCCATGGGCCCACAGGGCGTCTCGAGCCCCGCGCAGTGGGTGCAGCCGCCCGTCGGCTCGTTCACGCCCTCAATTGTCGGCGTGCCGCCGACCTACGAGGCCTACGCGTCGCAGCAGCCGAACCTCGCGCTGGGCCCCGGATCCATGGCCCCACAGCTCCACAACGGCCAGCTCCCCGGCGCGCAGCTCCACAACACGCCGCTCCACAACGGCCAGCAGCTCCACAATGGCCAGCAGCTCCATAACCCGCAACTCCACAGCCAGCAGCCCGCCATGGCGACGCCGGGAATGGCCTTGCCGAACCAGATGGCCACGCCGCTGCCGGGAGCGCCGTACCGGCACTTCTCGAACATGCCCATGGAGAGCCCGGGGATTCTGATGAACATGGCGCTGCCGCCGAAGTTCCCGTTCTCGCCGCTGCCGAACGGCGCGCCGAATCAGCATGTTAATCAGCACGCAAATCAGCACGCAAATCAGCTACAAGGACATGCAAATCAGCACGGATCGCACTTAAATCAGCTCCAGGGACACGCCAGTCAGCTGCAAGGACACGCACAGCGGGCGCACGCGGCACAGCCCACGCAGGGCGGCATGGACTCGGCCGCAAACGGGCTGTACATGCTCAGCCAGGACTCGGCAAACGGCGACCAGAAAGGCGAGGTCGCCCCGCCGCACATGAAGGGCGCGTCTGTGGCGAATACAGGTGCAGCCGGCACAAACGCGGCCGGATCCGGCAGCTTAGCCGGGCGCAAACGCGCTAAACTCGGCGCCGACGACGAGGCCGCGCATTATACCCCGAAACGCGCGAGCCACGACCGCAAAGACGCGAAAGGCGCCGGATCGGGCACGAGCAAGGCGCAGGCAGCCGCTGCTGCGAAGGCCGCGGCGTCGACCGGCGCTGGGCCGGCAAATTCCACGAATTCCCACGGATCGGCGGACGGCAGCGACGGCAACAGCAGCACGGGCGAGATCAAGACGGAGGCGAGCGAGGAGGAGCGGCGCAAGCAGTTCCTCGAGCGCAACCGCATCGCCGCCGTGAAGTGCCGGCAGCGCAAAAAGCAGTGGGTCGACGAGCTGCGCAACAAGGTGTCGACGCTTGCACATATCAACGAGGAGCTGCGCAGCAAGAACATGAAGCTCGAGCACGACAGCTCGCAGCTCATGCAGTTCATCCTGCAGACGCACGGGCTCGAGACGCTGCCGCGCAACGTCGCGAACATCGTGAACTTCCAGAGCGCGCAGCACGACGCCGGCCCGGAGCCCGTGATGCAGCCGCCGATGCAGCGCGTGCCGCGGAACCTCATGAGCCCGTGATTATGCGATTTTGCGAGCGCGCGAGGATGTCTTATTTTATTTTATTGTTATTTATCATATTTATTGACCGTTTTGTTTAAGAACTTGAATTCCGAAGTGCTATATGTGGTCTCAGCATACGCCTAAGCATACGCCTAAGCCTGTTTGGTCTACGTGTTTGGTCTAAACTGCTCAATTCATTTTGAACTCAACTTTGCATTTTCTGGTCTGATAATTATATGCTTATCTACCTATGTATTCCGTCAGATCGTAGGTATTGGGATTGCTCCAGGTAGGAGACAGCAGTTCGCAATCAATAGATATAGCAATCTACGCTCGCTTTACTTTGTTATCCAGTGTGCCAATGATCACTTGCTTGTTGTTTGATTCTCAGCGTATCTTCCCAGTTCGGTCCACAGTGTCCATTACAAGCGCATACGGACTCGTCCAATGATAACCATCTTCCAAGTGGTTTGCCCGTCCTGCTGAAAGATCTTGATCACCCTTTGTGATCTTGATCTCCTCTAATTGTTGTTGATTGTTTGTTGATGTTTGTTGGTGTGTTGGTGTTTATCGGTGGGTTGTTGGTTGTAATTTCGCTGCTAGAACGCTGTCGGGAACGCCCGGCGTGCTCCACCACTGCACGTCGTGCGGACGGATCTCCGTTAGCGGAGACACTTCGACGCCGTGCCGGCCCAGAAACACAGGCGCATGCGTCACGATCAGCGAGCTCACGGCGCCGCTGCGCAGACAGCCGTCCAGAACCGCGGCCCCGCCTTCGACCATGAGCGATTTGATGCCGCGCGTGCTCAGAGCCGCGCAGATCTGCGGCCAACTTTTCGTGTTCTGGACAGAAATAACATCGCCGCCACAGGCCCGCAGTTCGGCCACAGACCGCGGATCGACGTCGCGGTCAACCACTACCCACGGGCCCAAGTTCAGGCCGCGTTGCGCGTTCGTCAGAACCTTCCATTCGCGGTCCAAAATGGGCCATGCAAACGCCGAGTCCAGAATCACGGGCCGAGGCGATTTCGCGTCCGCGGAGTACCGGCAGCTCAGGCTCGGGTCGTCGGCAACGACCGTGTTCTTGCCGACCAGAATCGCGTCGTGCACGCTGCGCAGATAGTGGGTCATTTTCTTGCTGTACAGCCCGCTGAGCTGCGTCCGCGTTCCGGGCGCAGCAGCGATGCGTGCATCGATCGACTGTGCCCACGTCGCCGTGACAAACACGCCGCTGTGCTCTGGGGCCAGCGCGAGCTCGCGAGGCAGGTACGGGTCCAGAAACCGCTCGACGCTCTGCGTGTTTATGGACTCCATAGCCTGCCCACAAACCCAAAGTCGTCCTATATGCACCTCGTCACAACTTTATTCACTTATCATATGGTCAAATATATACTACACAAATTAAATACTTTGAAGTAAAAACATACGAGACCTTTACTTCTAAATATATATACACATATATATATTGTGACCAGCATAATGCACCCAATATGGGCAGCTACCCTGCATATCAAAATATCCCACTACCAAACACCTCACCTATGGCATGGATTTTGACCGGGCCAAAATCGCCGAGGAATTGGCCGAGATTCTGCCTCCAGATCTCGTGAGCCAGCGCCCGGGATTCGGCCAGAGCAGCAATGTGTACTACCTGTCGATCCAAATTGCCCGCGCGTTGGCAGACGATATATTTGGCCGAGGCAACTGGCGGTGCGAAGTCGTGACTAGCAGCGTGGATTTCTACGCATCTCGAACCGAGAAAGACGTGCTGATGCACGAGTACGACGTGTCGATGTGCGTTCGCGTAACATTGAAGGATGAAACGCACCGAGAGGACGTGGGTGGTGCCCATGTTTGCAGCGCTAACCAAGAAGAGGCACTGAAAAATGCGAAGGCCATTGCGAAAACAGTGGCCATGAAACGGTGCTTGCGGCAGTTTGGGAACGTGCTCGGGAACTGTTTGTACTACAAAGAATATGCGGGCTTCGTCGATAGATTGGCTAACAAATAATCAACACATAAGCAGCATGCCTTCATTTGGTTGTCGTGAAATGCCCTACGAAATCTGTCAATCAAGAATGCATGACCATGGGAGTGTGATCGTCATTATAGATGATTATTCAATGAAGTATTTTCTGTTCACTCGAGGTTCACCCATTGGAGGTGACATACTTTGGCATTCTTCGTTGCCTGAGATTGATTACATCGACTTTACAATTTCCTTGAACTCGTCATTTATACTACCCATTCCTAATATGTTCTCTTTAGGGTGATAATAGTATAGCATGTCGGCTGATGGTTTCGTACATACTAACCCATTGAATACCCACTGAATACCCACTAAGAGTGGTTACGGAGCACAGGCTCTCAGAATAGAAGATACAAATTTGCATGTGAATATGAGGTTGTCTTCAGCACATGGAGATCTAATTATAGTGCCATCTACGGAAGTGGTGATATATAACTAGTCAAAACCGTGAACTAATTTACAGCTTTCATTTATACAAGTCGTTTTTTTTGTTGGTTCGTTTTTTTGATCATCCATTAAATGGCTTACAATGGTTATCTAAGTTGTGAAAATGTTACACCAGAGAAAGTGACCTCCCTGTCGACGACCACTTTTGTGCTGTCTGCAGAGATCACCTAATTTGTCCATTACCTGTTCTGCATAATGGAAGAAAGCGGGGTCAGCAATGAAGGAATCGACCGTTTCTGTACTCTCCCCTATGCAGCGATTTAGAAATTGTGACATGTGGAGGGAAAGGGTACCCAATGTGATAACGGCTTATAGGCGTATCAGCCTTAGGTGCTTCGAACGTAACTGCAATGTACCTGCAGATAAGCATGCAGCAAGTTAGCGTAGCATGAACGAGGGTTGTTTTTATTTAATTTCCGCAAAAAAGTGTCTTATCTTTTACTGAAATCCCTACTTAAGTAAATAATTTCCATTTATAAAGACTTTGTTAGGATATTATCCCAAAGTATCGTACATACTTCAACTTTTATACTTACTATTTAATGCTGCTGTGATCGTCAGCTCCTCCATAATCATCTCCACACTGCCCATCAAGGCCCCCACATGTATTGTAATACAACTCTCCGCGGTACATTCTGCCGTCGGGAATTTGATCATAGTTTCCATTCAAATAGCCAGAATTGACGCCGATACACGTTTTCCATTGGGGATACTGGTTGTAAAAATCCGTCAAAATGTTTGGAAGATTGCCGTCTGAGTTGCCGTTGTCGGTTGCTTGATCCATCATGGTCAGCATCCACATAAGGTTGTTAACTGCACTGTTCTCCTTGTATTCGTAACAGGCCCAATTTCCTTGAAACCACTGCTGGTCACGTTTGACGAAATTGGAGGCTGCAAGATTCGACATGTGGCATTCTCCGTGGCACTGGTTTTCTGCTTGGAGTTGCATATCGTTGAGGATATCAAGAACCGTATTATTCATCTTTGAAACTACAACAGATTTAGTCTCATCCCAAGATCTAGACAACAATCCTCTTGTCTGATTTGTTTCAGAGATGATGTCCGCTGCACCCGTGATGTTGAAATAGTCTATCGCCGAGCCACTTCTTTTTGCTAATCCATGAAGGTTATACACACATACAGTGGCATTAACATCGTGAGAAAAGAAACAATCTTTTTCAAAAATATTCCTTTTCTTTCTAGCATCCGCAGTGTGTTCCGCAAGTATAGTGTTTATTGTCGTAATTCCAATTACCGCAAAACAAGCTGCTTTTATTATAGGCGCAGTTGGATTTAGTACATATGCACCAGTAAAACCGGCGGTTGCAGCAACTATAACAGAGAAATCCTTCACAAAGGATTGAGCCGACCAGTTGGCTCTTTTCCGTAAAGCTAATGCCTGATCTTGATTAGCCGTAGTCAATTCCCCATCAGTAAAATTCGGCATTATCAAGCAATACGTTATCAAACCGGTTAAGCAAAGAATTATTACGAAAACCAAAGGCTTGACTATCGCCATCCTGGCACTTTTAGTCTTATTTTGCACAAACATCGTGGAACTACGTGTTTACCCAACAGCTATTATGCAACGAAAAATATAGCATTTTCTGCGGTATTTCGCTGTGTATTTATATACAGATACCGTGAAAGGATGCCAAGTGTTTTGGTAGGGCGGGAGGACTGAAATTCCATTCTAGCATGTGATGCAGAAAAAAATGTCACTGCAAGTCTTTGCAGACTAAATAGAATATCATGCTAGGTTATCCATTAGTTCACGCAAAATTTCTAATAGTTTTCATAAAGTTCCATTTGAGATTTTTCTTATCGTTCTCACTCAATAAATTACATGTGGGGCTTGGCGATAAACAGGATGCGCTGGCCCTTGACAAGTATTTTGGGAAATGATCTCATGATGCGCATGCATATGCAAAGTTAGTAAACAATCTATGATATTACATGGCATTCGGCGAACTCTTCGCTCAGTGGACTGGAATGTATTTATATTGACATGGTCGGATATGAGCACTAATGACCCCGTAATATTATCACTGTTATTTAAGAAAATTTTCTGTTGCTGACTCAATAATCTGACAAGCTAGATCTGTAGGTAGACCTCTATTATTTTAGAGTGACTCTCTACTGCGAAGTTCAAACCATGGAAGTCTTTGTGCGCTTTTCTTGCTAATAGCTTATGTGACAATCCATAACAGGACCATGTGAAACCATATTGATTCCTACACGTGTCGCACTGAGACAAACTAGTTGATATGCAAATATGACGTATGCGGCTGTGTCCACGTAACCGAGAAGGAAAATGCATAGGGTGTCAATCAAGAATATATGTTGAAATTGGAAGACCGTTGCGAAAACCCATGAAGTGAAGTGGTTTGAACAGTTTGAGAACGTGCTTGAAATTTGTCTGTTTTATCAAAGATCGACGGGCTTAATTGACAGACTACTGGCTACGATGCTTTGGAAAATGTTTGCCGCAAAATGCACTAAGATAATTTTAATTGAATGTGTAACCATGAAATTGGAGTAAGTATTAGAGAAAATCATGGCTTTTTTTATGCGAGTATGTACTTTCTGCTGAAGAAGTTGGTTGTTAGACAGTTCTAGGTAAGTTCTGCTCTGTATGTCTTGACTTTGTATGTACCGCTCCACCGTTGTGTGAGGAGACAGCTACTTCGATTCGTTCATGTCAAATTTCTTTCGACTCTTCTTTTGTTTTTTTAATGAACGGTATGCAAAATGATATGGCATAATGACGTCATGAGGTTTGTATGTACTAAGACCTTATTTTCATGCAATGCAAGAAGGTCTGTCACTGACACCTACATGCCCTAACTTTCTGAAGTCGAATTGGAGCCGTATCAGATTATTGCTATCGGAATATATTGGAAAATAAACTACCAGGATATAGTGATCCTATAGCAAAAAAAATAGTAAGGAATGTTGTATCACTTTTATGTACTATGTACGCCATTAATTACTGTCTGTTAACAACCTAACGTACACAAGAACGAGTTGAGCTGTGCTTTTTGCTCTTTACTTGACCTACCACGCCTCATATGCCTAAAAGTCAAATCACCTCTTAGCAATTCGGCAATTACGAACTGAGCGTTACGTGAATCAAATTGCCTATATGGTTGCAGATGCCGTCTTTGACTATCAAAACTGGTGCCCGATGTTGACTACATAGGTGAAGTCTTTGCTAAAAGATAGCTAAACGAGTTAATCCATATAGATTATAAATCTCTTTGACATGATCCTAATCTTGGTGAATGCCGCTATTTGATATTTATGTAGCCTATCAAACGTATATAGACATGATTGGATACTGCGCGATATTAGAAACTGAACAAATAACGGGTGATGTACAAGTTTAGATCAAGCTTAGCTTTCACATCCAATTTTTCACCCTGGTTGTGAAGCATAAGAATGCAGATCGACACTTCTCACGGCCTTCTTTCCACAATCACAGCACTTTTGAGTCGGTCGTGTATCTCAAAAGCTGTAGCAATTCACTAAATGGGATTAGTCTTCAGCATCTTTGGCAGACGTTGCGACATAAACTATGAATTATTGCCATAGCCTCAGCGATATTTTCATCCAAAGAGCTTGAACAAAAAGTCTGAAGATAGCGAAGTACCTAGATCAATACCGCTAGCGATGGACATTGCCTGTTCAATTTCTCGGGGTTCACTCAAGAGTAGTTGATCCGCCACATACGCATCAAAATGGTGCAAATGCTGTGTCAAGTGTGAACGCTGTTGGTATGTGTTGTACATAGCCCGGCTCGATGTGATTGTGAACTTATAATCAAGGTGTCTCTCGCATATCATATGTTTTTACGGAAACCCCAAAACATACGCAGATTTTAAATGAGAACAATAGTATATGCATGATAAATTTATAAAAATGGGGATTGTCTGGTCCATAGCCACAGACTATACATGAGACCTCCGTAGGCTACTCATACCATCTACGACACTTGGCGTCTCAGGCGTCATATGATGTCTGTGACCTCTGCGATATGCAATATAGGAGGTCATTAATGTGTGCAATTTGAAACCCAAGTGCTCCAGGCGTTCTGCGCATATAATCAAAGGTCGTCGTCTGCCCTGCCCACCTCAGGCGCAACCTAAGAACTTGGGAAGTTGAATGTCAGTTACATCATGAGTGCATTATTTACTATAAATATTAGTTCACCTCGAGCTTGTTCAAGGACTTCACGAGATCGTAGTTGTTGCGCGCCTTCGACGAGACCTCGAGCACGGCCTTCAACGACTTCTGCCACGCCTGCAGGCGCGACTGGATCGTGTCCCAGTGGTGGTCCGTCAACGGACCGACGACCGTCGCGCTCTCAATGACAAACCGCTGCTGCAGCTGGCTCATTCGGCCCTGCACGAGGCCCGCCTTCACAGCGTCGACAATGAGGGGCTCCACGGCCTCGCTGCTGGCCGATTCGAGTCCGGCCACCTCGGCGATCTGCGCGTACGTCAATTCCTGCTCCTGCGTATTGCTGGCCAGCCGGCTGAACGCCGCTACACGGGCCTGGCGCCGGTAGGTGACGTTCTGCACAATGTCCGGGTTGCTGAGCTGCGAAAACGCCGCGTAATCGCCCTGCGCAATGGCCTCGAGCGCCTCGACAAGGTCGCCGCTCTCACCGCGCAGCTTCTGCACGGCCTCGAGCCGCAATACGGAGGTCGGAAGCACACTGGCTTTGTATAAAGTGCGGTCTAAACTGCTGTCGCCGTCGACGAGCGTCTCGCGGAGAAGTACGATCGCAGCGTCGGCGAACGCGACGTCGTGCGTGAGCACGCGCACGAGGAACTCGCGCAACTCGAGGCTGTATTTGCTGAGCTCCACAACGCCGTCGGAGCTCGCGTCGTCCTTCGTGCGCAGACCCTGCGCAATGCGCAGCACGATTTCGCGCTTCACGTCGGCCGGAGCAGCCCACACCTGCAGCCACTCGGCGATCTGCGGGAGCTGCGGCACGAATTGGCGCAGCGTTTTCGCGGAGGATGCAAGCTCGATGATTTTCGCGAACACGAACGGCTTCTCGGGGCTCTCCGTCTTCAGGATGTTGAACAGGCTCACGAGAACGGCCTGCAGGGCGACCTGCTGCGCAACGACGGTCGGCAGGGGCGAAGTCAGCTTCTCTACGGCAACGTGTGCAGCAGCGTCGAAATCGGGCGCTGAGGCGAGCACAAACCACAGCAAATTCAGCACGGACTCGAACTCGGCCGGCGGAGCGCGCAGCAAGGCGTTTGCGTGCTCGGAGATGCGGGAAAACGGCGCCTGCTGGTCCTTGTCGGCCTTGAGCTCGTCGATCGCGGCCGTCAACGCTGCTGTGGATTCGGGCGGGCTGCGCTTCTGGATGTAGCTCACGAGGTCGGCCACGGCATCGACGAGCGCCGTGCCGGCGTCGTTGTTCACCACAATAAAGTTGGGGCCTTCACTCACCATCTCTTCCTCGGCGAAATCAATGAGTGTGATCGGGTTGATGGGGCTTTGAATAGGGAGAGTGGTTTGGAAAAGATTTCACTTAGTCACGGAACCACTCTTTCCCCGGCTTAAGGCGGGAAAGTCCTGCATAAAAATGTCAGGAGTGAAAAATTGCCCGTGGAATTGGGCTGCAAACTTATAAATGACTGTGTTATTTCAAATATTGACCGAGCGACTTCCGGTAAATTCCTAGAGAAAATAATTCAGTTCTACCAAAGAAACACAGAGTCCTCATAGACTCACTTTCTACACAATATTTTAGCCTATGCTATATATACTCTATAATCAGTAAACTCCCAAGCAATTCCCATATAGTGTAACGGCTAGCACGGTCCGCTTTCATTCTAACAGAAGAAAGTCCCGGGCAAACCCGAGTTCGACTCTCGGTGTGGGAGCTTCTTTTTTATCCATGCATATGAGAGAGATTATGATTATTTTTGACGTGATTTATATAAGTGGAAGAGAAAATAGAAAGAAAAAATAAAGTTGACCAATTCAATAAAACGTTATGTCCGTGTATGCACGTTCATCACAGTCTTAAGTCTACTGCAGGCGTTTGAATGTAAGTGTTGGAATTTCGACGTTTGACTTTTGACATGCTCGCTTTCCAATTGCTTTCTATATGCCAAGCGAAGCAAGAAGCAAGTGAAGGAGGGGTAAACAGAAACAAGGGGCAAAATAGTGCTATTCCCATCTTTGCTAAATATTTTTGATTTTTAACTCAAATGTTCCAGTTGATATGCACCTCATCTCTTTGACTAACCGTTTCTTTCTCTGCGGCCGCACTAGTTGTTTGTGAGCCCGTCAACGTCCTCGAGTAGTCCACATTGTTGGTCCTACGCTTCGGCAGTTGCATCCCATATAGTGTAACGGCTAGCACGGTCCGCTTTCATTCTAATAGAAGAAGGTTCCGGGCAAACCCGAGTTCGACTCTCGGTGTGGGAGTTTCTTTTTTTTGACTTTTTCCATCGACCCCTATCCTGAGTCCAGAGATCAGATGAACCAACAATATATTTTGTTGCACCTAATTCCTAGCAGTATCTCATTAAGCTGCAATTAAAATGCTCTCGCTTAAGCGATGTCATCTCGCGTTTCGAAATATAGGCACACGAACACTGCGAACTTTGAACCAGGTTAAACCAGTACAGGATTTAGAATCGCAGCTACAATCCTATCCACCCGAAATACGGAAAGTGGTGCTTGAAAAGCTGCATGAGAATGCTGAAAATGTAAACACAAAAGAACCCGCAAGTCAGCCTAATTTAAAGGACGAGGAATATAATGCCGAAATCCTGCGCGCATATTTGATGCAGATCGAATCGTTCGATGAACTCGACAAATCGTTTTGGCAAACAGCAAGAACGCTGGCTCGGGAGGCCACGGCAAACAAATCATCAAAACATCTCGAACTATTCAGTATGCTATTCGAGGCCGCGAAGTCCATTGAACTCTCGCCGCAATTGCGCTCTCAAATGCTCTTTGAGATTGGACGGTATATATATCGCCAGCGTAAAGTACGACTGGATCCTGTGAACGAGGTTGAGTTCTTGGATGCATTGGTTGCTCATGATCGTGCGTTTGAAGCAGTCAGATTGTGGGAGATGCGTCGGGACAGAGCTGAAGTTCAAGATTCACCGTACTGGAATGAAATGGGCGTGCTCTTCTACCTGGATGCCGGGCTTATCTCGCATGCGAACGATCTTGCTTTAAAGGAATTGCAGAAACTTAATGGCCGCGTGATTGCTGCTCTCGTTGGTGCATGGAGCTACCAGCTTCGTCGAAAACGATACGTGAGTGAGGCTCAGCACTGGATCAAGCATTGGGCAGATCTTTTTATAGACAATATAGCGCACTTCAATGGTCAAGAAATCGAACAAGTGCTTACGATCCTTATTCACACTCGACTGTGGAGTCTCGCCGAAAGAGTGGCTGCAAAGACTAATGAAATACATCCTGAAGCTATTACATACGCATTGAGGCAGTCGGCTCCTGTAAGCCTTTCACCCAGTGCAAGCGAAGAATCGCACTTTTTAGCGTTCTTTGAGCAAATACTGAACTCATGTGGCCCAGCTCTTGCTGCTGACGGCACAGTGGCTGCTTCACTAGCACTATCGTTTGCCAAACAAGGCGACAATGAAACTGCATTAGATCTCCTTCGTGATCTTGATGAGCGCAATGTCTGTTATCCTCCTGTGTTTCATAGTACCCTTGCCAAAGCACTCCTCTCTTATTACAAACAATGGCCGAACAGCCTGCTGCATAGCAACTCGGCCATTCTAATCGGTCTCAGATCATCCGAATGGACTGCCGAGATAAAGCAAACCATGTGGAATCAGTATCTGGAACTTGCAAATCCCGAACTGGAGACATCAGTTTCCTATAGTAGCGTCCCACTCATTATAGAAGCATTGAGACATCAGGTGTTGACTCCTGAAACAACAGTCACGATTTTGTCACACACAAATTCTAGTCAAATTTGGACTCAAATGTGGTACCTAATTGCCAAGCGCAGATCAAACATTGATGCCAGAACAGCTCTGGAAATTATGCTGGATACAAAGTATAATGTGTTTAATGCCCAGCAACTTGTGTATATATCTCAGTCAATTGACCGTGATTCCTTGCTTACGATCTTAAAGGCACATGCAAGCGTGACTGAACCTATTCTGGATAGCTTCTTGGCTAAGCTTTTCGTGAGAGCTGTGAGGAGCGAGACTAAGAAACGCAGATCCATTGTGCGGAAACCAAAATTCGGCCCGCAAGTCGAGCCGCATCCGGAAATCTCCTGGAAAGAGGTTTTTGATCAGATTAATAAATAATTGTACATAGTCAGTCGAACTTTATAGAAAAAGTGTCTATAAAAAAAACATGATGTTGAAATGTAGCCGAGGGATGTCGGAATTAGTAAACGAAGAAACTGAAAATGAACTTCATTAAACATCGTCCTTTTTTCACTCTGAGTTATTTGTTTATGCAAATTTAGATATGTCCACGAGTAATTAAGTAAGTATAGAAACAAAAACAGAAGAAGCGCCCATGTTTATCTCGTATTCAGTTTTTCATGATCATATGCAAGATACGCCCTGCATGACTGGAACTGAGTCGTCTAAGTAATCACATTGGTAGTGCAGTGGTTCTTATCAGTGCTTGTTTAACGTGACCGCCACCACCCTATCACGTGTGTGTCTTTCTTGTGATTCTGTGGGGGGGAGGGACACCGTGGGAGTCAACGGCTGCTGACATTAGCCGCCGGCTCGGTGAAGCTGACTTAGCATCCCGGCTAACTTTACCTTTTTCTAAATCCCTAAACCTGCGCAGCGGGAGTGAAATTTGGCGGTTTCCCCGGTGATATTTCACACTTCAGACAAGAAAGATACGTCAATTATAGTATCGTTAGAAAGTTCCCGGCTTCTAGAGTAATTGCTATTTATTAATTCATTAATTTTTCACCCATTCACGCCAGATTTCACGTCGGGCCATTCGATATCTCAATTACCCATATCAGGGTTCAGGGTTATGCGCCACGGCATGAGCCGGCTCTATAAAGACCCCTGCTTTTTCCATTATTTTCCTTTCGACACAAAGACATCTTTATAAATAAGAACAAAAAAAGTATCTCAACTTTTTTTCTTCAGGTTTTCTTTTTACATTTGTCTTCTATCTTCTAATACACAATGGCCCCTCGTCCTCACCCCCTCGACCAGCTCTCCAAGGAAGAGGCTCAGCGAGCCGTCAGCCTTTTGCGCAAAGCCAACCCCGGCAAGCAGATTCACATCAAGAATGTGCAGGCCCAGGAGCCGCCTAAGCGTGAAATGAAGAGGTTCCTTGAGGCTGAACACTCCGGCACCCCAATTGCCCCTCCTCCCCGTTTGGCTTACTGCGTCTTCTTCGTGTTGAACGAGTACCAGGCCCAGGAGATGTGGATCGATCTTGATGCTGGTGTCGTGGTTCGCCGCCAGTTCTTCCCCAAGAACGCTCACCCGCCGTGCGATCAGGACGAGTTCGACCGTATGGAGGAAGTCATGATGAAGCACCCTGCCGTCAAGGACGCCTTCAAGAAGCTCGGTCTCACTGACGCGGACATCAAGGCTGTTGCTCCTGACGCATGGATGTACGGTACCGACTCTGCCTCTGATTTGAAGCAGCGTTTCGTCACCTTCCTGATGTACATGCGCAACCCCACGACGAACAACCCTGAATCGAACATTTATGCGCGTCCCTTGCCCTTCTGCCCCGTTTTCGATATTGTGACAGGCAATTTCGTGCGCATTGACTGGTGTGCCACTGGTGGTGATGGTGATGACGATGACGAGATTAACTACTCGACGCGCAACAGCAACACCTCCATCCTTGACGATTTCGAGGACAGGGACTACCTTCCTGAGCTCCGTGACCAGCCCGTTCGTGCTGATCTGAAGCCCTACAACGTGATTCAGCCCGAGGGTGCGTCCTTCAGCCTCAACGGTTCCGAGGTTAAGTGGCAGAAGTGGTCTTTCCGCGTTGGCTTCAACCCGCGTGAGGGTGCTGTGCTCCACGACGTCCGTTACGACGGTCGTCAGACCTTCTACCGTTTGAGTGTCTCTGAGATGAGCGTTCCCTACGGTGATCCGCGCCCGCCTTTGCACCGTAAGCAGGCCTTCGACTTGGGCGACATTGGCGCTGGTTACTCTGCCAACTCCCTTGGCCTTGGCTGCGACTGTCTTGGTTTGATCAAGTACTTCGATGCGACATTGGTGAACCCCGACGGTAGCATTGAGGTCCGTCCTAACGTCGTGTGCATGCACGAGCAGGATGACGGTATCTTGTTGAAGCACACTAACTTCCGCACGAATGTTGGCCGTGTCGCTCGCCGCCGTATCCTCATTCTCCAGATGGTCATCACCGTTGCCAACTACGAGTACATCTTCGCTTGGCACTTCGACCAGGCCGGTGGCATCGAGCTCGAAGTCCGTGCCACTGGTGTCGTGTCCACACAGTACATCGACCCTGGTAAGACCTCGAAGTGGGGTAACGTTGTTTCCCCCAGCGTCTTCGCTGCCTGCCATCAGCACGTCTTCTCCGTCCGTATCGACCCGAGCATTGATGGCCACAACAACACCGTCCAGGTTTGCGACACCGTGCTGCCGCCTTGGGATGACAAGAACCCCAAGGGTACCGGTTTCTACAATGAGATCAAGGATGTCGAGGTCAGTTCTGCCTTCGATGCCGACATCACGAAGAACCGCTATGTGCAGATCGTTAACGAGAACAAGCTCAACCCCGTCACCATGCGCCCCGTTGGTTACAAGTTGGCTTCCGTGAACTCCGCCCTCATCATGGCTGCGGAGGGCTCTGTTGCTCGCGCTCGTGCCAACTTCGCTTCCCACCACTTCTGGGTTACCAAACACCGTGATAACGAGTTCTTCGGTGGTGGTCTCTGGACTAACCAGAGCTCTCGCGAGATTGGCGGTGTTACTGATGCCGTCGCTCGTAAGGAGCCTGTGAAGAATGACGATATTGTCTTGTGGCACTCATTCGGTCTCACTCACCATGTCCGTCCCGAGGACTGGCCCATCATGCCTGTTGAGAGAATCACGATGGGTCTCCAGCCCCACGGTTTCTTCACTGAGAACCCGGCTATGGACGTCCCTACCTCGACCCAGGAGTTCAACCGCTCTGTTGAGGTCAAGGACTGCCGCTCCTGCCAGAAGCTCTAAATTAATATGGACATACCGTCAAAAAAAATTATTTAAATGTTAAAAACTGTATATCATTATTTTGTAAGTAAACAATGAATTTATTATTATTATACATGGCTATTCATGCGACCTTGTCGGTTGTTTTTAGCATATTATCACAAAACAAAAAAGCCCAAATTGAAATCAGAATCAATCAGTGAGTAAATTTCGTCACTCTTGTTGTCATTACTCATTTTAAATTTATGCTTATAACTGTACTAGTTTAAAAAACAGAATTGAGTGGCATATCAATCTGTTTCAAATTATCAACAGAGCATAATACACACTCCTCTGTTGCGCGCCTATTCGGTCTTTCTTTCGTAATGCAATCGAGATGAAACCCATGCTGGCATGGGAATACAACGAATTTCCGAGTAACAAGCGGGAATTCGCAGAGGTAACAAGCCTCGCCGGGCTCAACAAGTACTGGCTTTCGCTGAAACTCGTGCAGCTCCCGTTGCATATTTTCGCTCGCAGCCAAGCTTTCATTGATTTCACTATCCAACGAACTTAGACGCGCATTGGTACGTTCAAGACTCTTAACAATTTGCGGTGCAAGTTCGTTGAGAGTTTCGAAATCAGGAAACTGTGAGAGTAGATCATCAACTCTGAGTAGTTTTGTGAAACGCACTGACGCCTGAGGACCTTCGATTTTCAGAAGTGTTTGCGCAACTTCTCGTAACAAAATCTTGCGTAGTTCCTCATTGTTGCTATTATTATTCCCTGGCCCCATCACTGTCTCCTTGTCAGCTATCTCGATTGCCTTCTCGATAAGACGAGTGTCCTTTGATGAGAGGCAGAGATGCACAGCGTCCTCAAACAACCCCATCTTTGTAGCAAGAAGAACGGCCGCTTCGGTTTGTCCATGCTGAAGACAAATGCGCAGCGCAAAATCTAGATTGTCGAGCTTTGCTGTCTTGGTTTGCAAATAGTCCATCAACTCAGCTGCAGCTGATTTCTTCGAATCCGAGAGTTTGTCCGCGGTTTCACCAGCAGGATCGGCATAGGTCGCTAGAATAGTAACGACGGCATTGAATACCGCCACGCTTCGTGACTGCTTTTGTGACGCTGCCATCAAAAAGCGCAATGCCTCGTTGTTCTCTCTTGCTCCACGATAATGTTGCGAATATTTTAACAAATCTGGAACGAGCCTTACTGCATCGATATTCTTGATACGCATCCATGATTCAACAGTAGCCTTGGGTTCATGGTCAAGCAGAACAGATGCATGTCTATACACGCTGGGCAGATGCTCATGCTGTCTTAGTAAATCTAATGCATCTCTGTACTGCTCCTTTCTCACAAGAACCGAAATCGCAGTCTCTATATCGCCAACGCCAACGAGAATTGGCACAAGCTCATCAAACTTTCCTTGCTGCACCAAGGAACTACACACAAGGTCGACATCCCAGCTTACTTTAGGTTCATTGAGCCAGCTCAAATCACCGAGTTCGCTAAGCCAGGCTGTAAGCATCGTCTGATGTGCCTTCGACTTTGTATGCTTCAGACGGGCAAGCAACAAAGATTTCATTGCTTCGTCGCATTCCGGGGAATCCGCACCGATTTTACGCATGATTGTTAGAGCAACTACCTCTAGTCGGGCGTTACTTGCTCCAAACAGCGATGCTGCATCCTTGATATTACCCAGCTCGAATTCATGTGCCGCATTCATTGCCAAAATACTCGACTTTTCTTCTCGCGAATCGGCAATTGTCAACGCCTCTGCATACTGATGCTGTTCAGCCAAAAATTTCCACATGCCCTTCAATTCATTTTCGAGTTTGAGCTCCATCAAAGACTCCTGATTATAGATCCAAAATGTTTTCTCCCGTCGGTCGACAGTTGCTCCAGAAATATGACTTTCCCCAGGAACAGGAAAACTCATTGTATGATGGAACTCATACAGATTGATGGCAATAACTTCAAGATCATCACTCGCTTTTGCATGCTCATCATTAGGAGCCGTTATTGCAAGTGCATAGTAGTCGGACACCAGCAATTTTTGCACGTGGTGAGCCACCTCAAGCTCTTTCCATTCACTGGCATCTCCATGTTTCAGGGCAATCAGACTCTTGTCAAGAACCACGGCAAAGTTCTCGCCATTCGGAGAGATGGTGAGATTGTGAGGACGTTTTCCTTGCAGTGGTACCTCTACTGGAGATTCGAATAATGGCTTTAGCACCGCATCCGTATTTGCATGGCTGTAAGAATGTGAAGTTGGGCTGGACTTCCACTGCAGAACGCTCGATCCACAAGTTGCCAGAACCTGAGGTCGTCTTTTTTCGTCTGTGGTTATAAGTAGAGAAGTTACAGCCTCTTTGTGTGGCGATTTCCAGATCTGAGAAGCATATTTGAGATCTCTTTTGAAATAAGTTTCATTTGCTGATGAGTCAAGAATGACTTCAACGATATTTCCAGCACGGGTTCCCAAGAGAAATACATTTGGTTTTGATGGGTGGAACGCCGCACAAGTTGTAGACGTTCCTTTCAGCTTAGCCAAATGTTTGAACTCAGATTTGGCTGCTGGTTGGGAGTTATGCTGATGCTTTTGGGCATAAAAAAAGTGCTCATACCTCGACGTCACCACAAGCACAGTTGTTCCAGAAAGGTCCGTGTAGATATGTCGAATATTGCCCGAGGTCTCGGCAAGCTTACGGGGCAAAGCAATGTCTTTGACTTTGCTGGGCGAATCAAGGTTGATACAGACCACTGATGCAGGACCACCCGTCAGGTACAGCCAATTCGATGACACTGCTACGGAATTGATGGAGTCTACATTGAACACCAGCCTCACTGGAGACACAACGACTTCCATCTGCCGATTTACCCGATCTTGTGTCGATGTGGAGAGCGATAGCTATGTAAGCGAAACCCTGCCCATGTGCACCCCATTAAGGCAACATCATCATCTCTTGTATGTTCTCATTAAATATCAACGGTTCTCGTTAAAAGCATCAATACATTGTGCTTAAAAGTGTAAAAATGTTTTAAGTAATTATCGTTTTCTCAAAACTAACAACATGGCAAACTAATGGCTCTAAGCCGTGACGATGAACCCTGCCTTATGTTATGCAATGACTCACATCCCGCAAAAGCCGATCGGATTTTTGTCAGTGCTATTCAAGCCAAGCCTAGTGTTCAATTCTTCAGGCATTTTGGAATTCATTAATTTATAAGTCAATACATGTATTGGGGTTGACCGTTTTAAAGCCATTGTACTTAAACGGGGTCGGGAGAACCGATGCTGCCTAATCATCATGAAAAGCGTTCCGTTGCATCTGCTTGTGGAAGCCCAGCAGCATGTGGTGACGGTCGAGCTAAGCAGCGGTGAGACATACCGAGGCCAGCTCGTGCAATCGGATGACAGCATGAATTTGCATCTCTCAGATGTGCTCGCCACAGCAAAGGATGGTTCTCGGTCACAATTACAGTCCGTCTTTGTGCGCGGATCACACGTAGCCATGCTCATTCTACCCGAAATGCTGCAATTTGCACCGGTATTACGGACGGACGTCGCAATCAAGGCGAGTGAGGCCGTAAGACAGAAGCAGCAGCAAGCCGCACGGAGTGCGAAATCGAGATCGAAAAAGCCGCCGAGAAAGCAGCTGAAAATCGCATAGCACTATCTAAACCTATTTATTATTTTCATTCCAGTCTAAATTCGTTTAAGTTTCGTTATTTTTCTTGGTATTTTTGATGTACCTACGCCAGTTGCACAGATTTAGATCAATTTGTTTCGCTATGTAATTGTTAATCCCTATGATGTTAAAATACGGTGCGTATTGCTTAGCCCTAAACACGCAAAACGATTGTTGGGTCCGGCGTTAGATGCTTGTGTCCCATCACTAACCAGAACAGGTAATATGCACAACGTGCAGACAATACCGATGAAGCATGCAAAATATGCAGAAAGTTCTAAACCAATTAGAAAACACATAAGCTAACCATAATTCAAGATTGACATACCATTGTTTCTAGCAGAACGTTTTTCATATGGTTAAAAATATATATTAAGCAACATTTCTTGTTCGATAAATTAACGGCTCAAACCCTCTCATGCTAGACTGGCTCAAAAAGACCAGGGCACGAAGCGTTCTAGATCGGACCGCAGCAAGGACAAAACCTCTTGAGATCAATGATTCCATTGCAGATTTCCATTGAATTCCATATTTCACAGCAAGGGTTTTAGCTGACCTTTAAATTCACAGCAAAATGAGTCAGAAGGTGGTACTACAATGGGAGAAGTGAAGCTGCCGAGCCTCTACCGGAATATGATTACAGTTAGTCAAAATATCATAGATATGCTATAGAAATACGACATAGGTGCCGAATATTATTAAGACGATAAATTTCATTTAAAGAATGACATTGCACTGTTACAACAGCTTGGCCGAGTATGTTATGCAGGGTAGACAGGGTATTCTGTATTTGTAATGGATTATTGCGATGTTTTTTATGTGGAGAAGCGGAAGCGACGCGTGATCTCGACGGCAAGATCGGATAGCCGAAAACGGATTATTTGAAAACAAAAGAAAAAACAATCTTACATGTCTTTTTATCTGTATTTCTAGATAGATATCGCAGTAATATTATCATCGTTCTCGGCGAATCTTAATGCCGTGTAGTTTGCGTAGATGTTTCGTTGTTTGCTTCAGGCATCCTGTAGTATTATATTAGTATTACGCAATGCTAATTGTTATGATTGTCAAATAAGCTATGGGTCATGTTCATCTATAATAGTTATCTAATATTTTATTGTCCAGGCCTGCCAATCGTACTTGTCGCTGTCAATCGTGCATCCGAGTTCTCAAGCAAATCAACTGTTTTGCTCAAAATGGTTCTACACAGCACGGATGCGTCGCGTGTTTTTCACATTTATGAAATAAATGGTAACCGTCACTGCTCTAGTCGCGTCGCGGGCAGTGTGTCTATTTTTAAAATTATGTATTAAATGCGTTTAATGCGAACGATGTTCTAAATTTAACCGGATCTCTCGCGGTGGGCATAGTGTTGACTCCTGCGCCGCGCCTCTGGGCCTGTCTGATCTCCTTGATTCTGTCCGAAATTATGTGCATCGGAACGCCCTCGCAAAAATATATGGGTCCCGGCATGGCTACACAGAGGGTTTCTTGGCGTGTACGGAACCCACATCTTGGCGAGGCCAATGATGTCAGGTGTGTCTGCCATTGAGGACGTCGAAAGCGATCTGGGTAGAGGGTTTTGGCACATACCGACGCGTCAACACACGACTTTTATGCACGGCCAAGAGACGCATCTAAGGGCGAGGGCTGCGTTGCAGGGCATTTGTTTACCGACGCAACAGGAAATCACGGGGACACGCGTACGTAATTTGCTACGCGACTTCGTGAATATATAAAACGCTCCTTTATCTTTCGGGGATCGATGCAAACTCCTTAATCGCCTTCTCTTTCATCATCAGAAAGTCGAATCAAGTCCAACTCTTGTCAATTAAGACATTTCCATTCCTTTGAACTTCTTTTGCGAACATCTCTTTTTGTTGCAAACCGTCTTTGATTAATACCCTTTCCACTCTTTTTTCTCCGACTTTCCTTTAATTTTCAGAAAAAAAATGTACGGTCTTTCTCTTCTTTTTTCCGTTGGTGCTGCGTCTGCCTACGCCAACTCCACCTATGTGTTCAGCCAGAAGCCCTCTGCTATTAGCGAGTCCTATGAACCTACGACTGCTTACACGACGGTGGAGATCGTCGACACCTTGACGATCCCCTGCTCTACGCCCACGGTCATCACGACGAACGGCGGTACCTACACTGTGACCGAGCCGACGACGCTGACGATCACTGACTGCCCTTGCACTCAGCACCGTACTGTTGGTGGCAGTTCTTCGGCCAAGGCCACGAACTCCCCGGCTGCGTCTCCCGTCGCTGCTTCCTCTGCTCCCGTGAACTCCACCTCAGAGGCTGTTCCGACCACGGCGTACACGACGGTTGAGGTCGTCGACACCTTGACGATCCCCTGCTCCAGCCCCACTGTGCTCACGACGAACGGTGGCACTTACACGGTGACCGCGCCGACGACCCTGACCATCACAGACTGCCCCTGCACTCAGCACCGCACCGTTACCGGCAGCTCTCCTGCCGCTGCGTCTGCTCCGGCCAGCTCTGCCCCTGCTCCTGCTCCCGAGGCTGCGTCCTCTGCTCCCTCCGAGGCTCCTGAGGCTCCTGCATCTGCTCCTGCATCTGCTCCGGCTTCTGCGGCCGAGAGCAACACCCCGGCCGGCTCTGTTCAGGCCACGGCGGCTCTCCCCACTTCTACTGTGCAGGTCACGCTTACGAAGCAGGTGTACGAGACCCAGACTCTCCCTGCTGGCTCAGGCAGCTGTGTTCCTCAGACCGTCACTGTGACCGTTACCGGTGGTGCTCCTGCTGCTAGCAACAGCCCCGCTGCCCCTGCTAGCAACTCTCCTGCTGCCCCTGCTGCCCCTGCCGCTCCGGCCAGCAACTCTCCTGCTGCACCTGCCGGTAACTCCCCTGCTGCTCCGGCTGCTTCTGGCCCTGCTGCTTCTCAGTCCCCTGCTGGCCCTGCTGGCCCTGCCCAGGGCGCTCCCAGCAGCTCTGTCTCTGCCGTTGCCAGCAACTCGCCGAGCGCTCCCGGCCTCAACCAGCCCGGCAACTCGACGATCCCTGCTCTTGCCAACGGCGCGAGCAAGGCCACTGTTGGCGGCCTCATGGGCATTGCTGCCGTCGCCATGCTTATTTAGATAAGTCTAATGTTACCTTAATTAGTGCAAAAATAGGAAATCACATAATGTCTAATGAAAATTCCTGAAAAAACGCGTCCGCTAATTTCGCCTGCAGATCTGCGCAGGCTGGATCTAGGGTAGACGCGTCACATGCATGCACGTTAATAATAGTAACCCCATCCACAGCTCTTATTTCCATGTGATACGTTGCGGATGTAATTCCCCGAATGCTGAAGCCAAGCTTTTCTTTTTGTGTGGACGGTGGAACCAGAACAAACGGCTTTTGGAGGGCTTCTCGATAAATATGAGCTATAAACTTGTGTCCTTTCGTTCGATCGACATGGGTAGACGCGTCAATCGAGGAGACGGTCAATGTTCCTTAGAGTGGTTTACTATGTCTAAATCAGTCATAAACCAGGTAGTATATATGTGGGCCCGAAAGATGCTATTTGCGTAACGAGAATTGAATTTTGCACATCACTATTTAAAATAACATATGTTGTGTTACAAACTATACTGTTTAATCCCCCAAACCGCGCTTTGACCAGAGGTCTATTCCAAAAATTCTCTGTACGAGCTTGCGCCCGCCAGAAGTGGTCAATATAGTTTGTTTCAACTAGCAAAAACACAATCTCGGACGAATCCTCATTGATATGCGTAATGCCCGTGCACAAAGATGGGGAGGAACGAAGGGGAGTCGCGCTGGTTATATAGTTGCTGAGTCATTACTAAGCGCTGACGTGACGCGACACGATATGACAATTGCACGGACAGTATATGAGAGATAGTATTCGATTGGTAGAGTTTATTTCTGAGGTGGTCGGTAGGTGGCTTGCAGTGATGAATATGGGACCACAGATTGATTAAGAATTGGGTCGTCAGAAAGAGTTGAGAGTGGCAGATCAGCACAAATAGACGTATGGAACTGATGATGGTAGGTCAATAGAGAGGACCAATACAGAGAACAAAACAGAAAACGAAAGGCCAATTGAGTGAACCAATCGTGAGGACTAACTAGCGCGAATCTGCCCCACTGTATCTTGTAGTAGAGTGTTTGTTTCAAATAGATCGAATAGTGAAGAACGTATAGTGAAGATCGTATAATGAAGATTTATAATGACAACCTATAGTGAACCTACAATAACGGATAGCATGGGGATTGTCTTGGCGAAGAAATCTGGGGCCGGTCGATATTGGCGGGATATTGGTCGATAGTGGTGATTATATTGTTAGTCGACATTGGCGTCGATTGAACTTAGGTACGTAGATTGCAGCTCAACCAATCGATTCTTTACTAGTATGTTATGTACATATTCATAGTAAGTGTAAACCAGTTTGAAAATAATGCCGATTGAATTAATTCTCGGCCCTTTATGCGCGCCATCGTTGAAGCACAGGCATACATTATGGTCCACATGAGAGCAGCCATTATTCACAAATAATTGATAAGATAGGTGAGAATCTGTGTCGTATTGACTTGCAAGCTGTAAGTTGTAAGTTGTAAGTTGTATGTGTGTTGCTTATGGACTTGTGTGTTGCGCATTTTTCGTGTATTGTATGTTGTATGTTGTATGTTGTATGTGTGTTGTGCATTGTTCGTGTGTTGTTTGCATGTTGTTTGTTGTATGTATATTGTGTATGTTGGATGTTGTATGTGGCAAAATTATTATGTACTATGCGGTGAGCCGCGGCTCGGGTATGCGAATAAATAATGTACAATATATACTAACGCAGCCGGCGCTCGATGGCCTGCAGGTGCTTGCCATAGTTGCTGCGTTTGACGACGGGCAGGTTCTGCTTCACGATGCGCGCGAGCTTGTCGTAGTTGTCGTCCCGCGCCGTGCCGAGGATGCGCTGGATGACGTAGTTCGCGTACTGGTCCTTCATCATGCCGACGACGGCCGGCTTGCCGTTCGTCTGCGCGGACACAATGACGTCGACCATCTGCGTGCGTTGCTGTGGTGTGCCCTTGATGAAGCACTTCTCGACGACGTTCGACGCGTACTTGTGCTCGCTGAGCTTCACAATGCGCGGCAGCAGCCGGTTGAACACGACCTCGCGGTCCGCTGTGGGGCCGTGCTCGACGACGTGCTGCACGACGTAGTTCCCGTACTGGTCGAGCACGAGCACGTCGATGTGCGCGTTGATCGTCGCCATGAGCGCGCGCTGTGTGGCCGGCGCTCCGTGCTCTAAAGCCCGCTGCACGACACGGCAGCCGTACATGTGTGTGGACAGCGCGATGGTTTCGGCGAGCAGCACGTCGTAGACGAACGCGAGATCGGCGCTTGGAATGTACTCGATGGCCTTCTGCACGACGTGGTTGCCGTTGTGGTCCCTGATGCATGCGCTGACGTTGCTGCTGATCTCGGCCACGAGCCGCTTTTGGTCCGGTAAATCCAGGTTTTTCAGGGCCATCTGCACGACGCGGCAGCCGTACATCTGCAGACTCAGGCTGTAGACGTGGCTCTGCAAGGGCTCGAACAGGCGCGCGCGATCGGCCGGCGAGCCGACCTCGAACAGGAGCTGGATGACGTAGTTGCCGAAGACGTCTGTGGCGAGGTTCAGCAGGGCCTGGCGGACCTCGTCGACGACGGCACGGCGAGTGGCCGGTGCGGATGCGGCGAGCTTCTCCTGGATGAAGCGCGAGCCGTGCTGGTCCGTGGAGGCCTCGACGATGCTGCCGAGCAGGTCCTCGAGGCGCAAGTTATCGCCGTAGACGCGGAGTTTCTCGAGCAGCGGCGAGCCCTGGCGCTTCTTGCGGGCCGCGGGGCCAGCCCCCGGGCGGCGGCGCGGGCTGCCTGGGCCTACATTGCCCACATTAACATTTATATTAACACCACTCATATTGCCCATATTGGATCCCATAGTAGATCCGTTAAAGTCACTTATATTAGATCCGTTCAAACTCATATTAGATCCGTTCAATGCGCTCACTCCATTTGTATTCACTCCATTTGTATTCACTGGATTCACTCCATTCAAAGTATTTGCATTCACTCCATTCACTCCATTTGCATTCATGGTATTTGCATTCATTGCATTTATGGTATTTGCATTCATGGTATTTGCATTCACTTGATTCACTGTATTTGCATTCACTTGAGTCACTCCGTTTATATTGACTTGATTCACTCCATTTGCACTTCCTGTGCTCCCCAAATCGTTCGCAACGGGAACAGGAACCGGCACAGGGACGGGCACGCCGGCCCACATCTGTTTCTGCGCCGGCACGGGCGATGCCTGCGGCGTGTGCGGCTCAATGCCGTCCGGCAGCCCAGATCCAGACTTGGCGGCCATTTCGGCCCGCAGCGTCGCGTCGCCAAGGCTCCCGAACCGCTCCAGAATGCTGACGGACGGCCCCGTGAAGTCGAGCTGCGCGTGAGGATGCTTCGCCGGCGTTTTCGGCTTCAGCGACGCGAGAAACGGCGTGCGTTTCGAGCCGGGGTCGGCAGCGGACACCTCGTTTGGCGGCTCGAAGCCGGGCTCGGCGCTCGGAAACGACACGAGCCGCCGCCGCGGCAGCTCGGCCGAGCCCCAGGCGACGCCGCCCGTGCGGTAGCGCTCCGAGTCGAACGACGGCGACGCGGACGAGCGCGAGGACAGCGGAATGCCGGGCTGGGCGGCGCCGGGGAACGAGCTGATGGCGCCGTACGCGCCGAACGAGCCGCCGCGGAGCGTCGTCGAGTACAGCGGCGACCAGATGTTCTCGCTCGCGAGGTTCGAGCTCGATCTGTTCGTCGATCTGCTCGTCGATCCAAGACTTGATCCGAGATTTGGGTTCGAATTCGCCATATTTGGGTTCGAACTTGCCATATTTTGGTTCGAATTCGCGATATTTTGGTTCGAATTCAGTGTGAGCTGAGACAGCGTCGTGGGCGGCGACGAGAGCGCGGCACTCGAGCGGCGGTGCGCATAGACGGCTGATCCGGCCGGCTCAAACGGCGCGGATCGCGCGATTTCGGGCGACGCGTCGGGGCTGCGGGCGAGCGAGGCCTCGCGGGAGGCCGCAGACGGCGAATTCGATGCCAGACTGCGTGCGGGGCTGCCGAACGGCGGCGGCGGCGCCGAATGGTCGGAGGATCGCCGGAAGCTCGGCCAGACGGGCGGATTCTGCATGCGGAGGCGGGGCGAAGGGCACAACCGGGCGGCCGAGGTCAATTACGGGGTGTCTGCGCGGCGGGGTGGTGGACGGGGCCCGTTTCGAGCGAGGCAATCGACGGGCTGGACGGAAGTATTGGGGTGGGAATCTCCTCGTTGAACAGTGCCCGGGTTTGGCCAAGGTGTGGTTGTGTGTGTGTTTAGCGTGAAGTGCGGGTTGAGGCGTGACGAGCAGCGGCGCCCTTGCCCTGGGAGCTTGGCTGGGAAATTCGGAGGGCCTGGTTTCTGTTGGGAGTGTGGATCAAACGGTAGATCAAACGGTAAATCAAACAGTGGACCAAACGGCGGATCAAACGGTGGATCAAGGACAGTGGCACCAGCAAAGTTTTCGATTTTTGGGAGACCCGGAATTGTTCAGTGTAATTTGTGGGGTTTCGTGGATTTGGCGGGCTTGGCAAGCTGGTTGCCTTCACTGCGTCTCGGCTCTGTTGTGGGGTCGTGGGAAGGGCCTGTCTCGGGCTTATGCCAATACATGTCCGCCATCCCCTTGACCTCGAGCCTCACCTAAACCGATGGGGTCGTCGGCCAAACGCTGTTAGCATGCGCTTGTACTTATTTCGCCACCACACTCGCTGCTATCATCGGCAATTATACCATCATCTAAGTCATCATGCACATCAGTATATACGTAGTTTACAAATATCTCGATCTGGGATGCGGGCCTGCGAATATGTTTGACTGACCTCCTCGAGACACAGAGCTGCCCAGGGGTATATGCACGACCGTGCATGCACAGACTCCACACTGCGTGCACAATGCACACCGAAAATTCGATGCACGCCTTCAAAGTTTTCAGAATCGCTAATCACCTTGCGCAATGCAGAGCAAAAAATTCATATAATGTTGAAACCGGCGCGTTTCCTCCACTGTCTGCCTCGAGTCCACCGGCCACACGCCATTTGCCACACACCGTGTTCACAAAAACCCATTTTTCGTGCGAAAAAAAACACTACCATTTCTACGCACCTGCGCCTCTGCAACGAATGATGCCGCCTTTGATTTCCCAAATTTTCAGCCGCGATTTCTCTGCACCGCTATTGCTCGGCCCCCAGTGAGATGACGCAATGCTGAGACATCGCGACACTTATCGCCGTGGGTCAGGGCTCTCTATCGTCTTACGTCTCGTGTGATTAGGTCGGAATAATATACCACCAGCACGGACTGTAGGGTTATGTGCAGGGCCATTCCCCTCTTTGCGTCGCCGGATCCCAAGAAGACGGCAAAACAAGTATTTGCCGATCTTTCCGCCCAAGTCCACATGTTGAACTACTGAAAGAATCTCTGCTGCTTTAAGAGCCCTTAATTGGACCCCTTATTGTGACGATGTCAATTCAGGGCTGCCTCAATACGCGCATGCGGCGTTAAGAAAGTAAGGGTCCGAATCTGAACGCAGTCACTGCGCAGACATCGACCGACCAATCATTGGCAGCACATGTCCATTTTGTAGAACTTGGTAGAAGTAGTTGAGTTCAACTGACGATCTTACGAGAACTCCCATTTGAATTGAAAATTATCGTGCCAAGCATTCTATGTTTGGCGAACAAGCAGGCTAGCGTGAACAACGCCATTTGTGAAAAAGCGAAATTCATGTTCACACGCTAATGAGTGAATGGTACCCGCCGAATACCTTCACGCATATGACGATACCCACAGCTTGCTATACATACATGCATGCATGCACACGCTCGTCCACCCTCACACCGTGGGACGGACGGCCGAGTCTAAACACCCGATTCCAAGAACCTTGTCTCTGGAGCATCCATGGTAGAAAGAGAGAAAGAACATGAAACAGACTTATCTCATGTGGTATCAAGACTCTTCTTTTTCCTTAGAACACTTAGACATGTTGAAAAAGTTCTAAGGATTCTTTATTGGTCTTAATATTCCCCATGGCAGGTCACTTTAGCATAGTCTCCTGCACTTGCTGGGTCTGAGCTATACAGGCCGCACTCTCGTTGCAGCATCGGCAAGGAGGGACGACTACATAACTTCATGGCTACATACCTATATAGGCGCGCAGGAGATCGCGCCGAAAAGAAAAATATTAAATACTTACATCTCTTACTATTGCAGCCACTGGGTCAGCTCTTCCTAGTGCAAATCTCGACTTTTACCGTGAAGTCAAGATGCAGTGGCTATAGGCGTTCTCGTATCATTGTAGCATGGCGATGAGATAGCAAGATCGTTCGAAGGAAGCACTCATATTGTAGCTGTATTCGAGTGGTCACCACGCTCAGTCAAGTAGAAGTGCTGTAACCTTGAATGCATTTTCATCCATATGTGTGGATATAGTAAGTGCGCATTGTGATGTGTGTCTTTTATTGTTAAAGGTACTATGTTTCTTCAACATTGCCTGAGATAGTAAGTCTTTGTGGGATTTTGGACCCTTTATATACTTGACCTGAAGCCCGGCCTAGGTGTTCGTAAATAGCCAATCTATGTAGCCAATCTATGTAAACAATAGATAACTTTTGAGCGCATATGCAGGGTAATGCAATGTATAAAATATATGTAGGGCCGTCTAAAAATATTTAGATATACATTGTTTACATTGGTTGCATAATCTGAAACACTGGTTCGATATCTATGCATTTTGGTAACTGACACAATCAAAGGAAAGGCACGCTAAATCTAATGAACCCATCTGCAGATACTATGTCAGACTACGGCTCTGTTCATGAATCTGCCTGTAAACACTGAGCTACTTTGTCTCGAACTTTCAAACGCATGGGAGTCTAAAGCTGAGTGTGCAACCAAGGATCTGTGAATAATGACCACATTTCCTTGTTACGCAATCGCGTCATTACCATAGACTCGGATTCGATGTTCCGTTCCGCGATTAATATTGTGAGACAAATTTAATTAGCTCCCATGTACCGACGCGTCTCACTAGTCGAAAGCTGTAGCCCCTTTAGGTGCCAGTCCTCTGGACACTTTATTCTTGGTTCTAAAATTTACTTGAGTGCCTTTTCGCAATCCGGCCACACGCTTCATCGGTGTGTTCTTCCTATATGACTGGTTGTAACATTTTACACCGAAAACTTCACCCTCTTACTGAATTTCTCTAGAATTTTATAATGACGCGTCATGATCAATTATATGGCCAGAGCTGAGGAAAGCAGATGATATGCACATATTGGAATTGGCAATTTACACATAATGAACACCTCGTGATCTAAGCTCCTTAATTTCGACCATCCACAAGGCTCAGACTTCTGCACTCGAATAGAACCTGTATACTTTTGGGGCCAATCAAGAAGGTAGAATTGCAGCTTTCTGTACTGGAAATGTACGGAATATTTAAATGAGTTCACTGCGTTTACTCAATGGCATAGACCCTCAATACAAGTACTACTATCTGAAGACGAAGAAAAGGAGACCTGTAAGATTTACCGTACTTTGGAAATTTCGTTTTCACATAAAATAAGCTCTAATACATTTGAAACTTTTGTTAAAGCACATTTGTAATTAGCATACCGCTGCTGAAAAGCAGGGTAATTACTTCCCCGTGATTGATCATTCTCCATGGATGTGGGGTACCCTTCGCCCTATCGCGGAATCGATCTAACTAGTAGCCAACGTCATCGGGACTAACAAAAATATGGCCGTAAGAGTGAACGCGCAGGCGCGGGGACTCTTTGTGGGCATTTCGAAACGTGCAGCATGGTCTAACATTCTGTTTAGACGGGGACGATGCGGACTTGGGCAGCTTTTGGTGCCGATCTGTGGACATACCTACCAACAACACAGATCACTTAGCCACAAAGCTCCTGGTAGAGACCTCGTTCCAGAGCCTAGGCCACCCGCTCGTATGGTCGAAGAAGCACCACCGGCTCCTCGAGGATTGCGTGGCCTCATTAGGAAAATGTTTGAAGGCAAAAAACCGGGTAAAGCTCCCTTTTCAGATGCGAATAAGCAGCCCATGCATTTAGATGAGGACAACGCTCAGTCTCCGGCCGTCACTCCGAAATTTTTACATACTGACAAAACCACAAACCTGTTGTACTGGTACTGCACAGATCTAGTGTTTTCGAAATCGGATTTCGAACGCATCGGGCCTCCGAATGTGAAGTTCACGGTGACTCGGGCGCGGAATCCCGTTAATTTGACCCGCTGGATGGGTTATTTCCTTGAGTTCGACAACGTTGATCAGGCAATGAAGTACTTCGAACATACACTGGGCCACGAACTTTGCGGATTTCCGCTAAAACTGAGGTTCACTCAGCCCGAAATCCAGGGCTTTCAGAGCCCAATTTTGACGAAGACGGATTTGCCTAGACAAGCACACGTCCTTATGCTCGGAATTCCATATGGGTTTAAGCAGATAAACGTCCTTCGAACGCTTTGGGACTACGACTTGCTGGATGATGACTTGCTGGCGGTTGAAAAGCTACCGATGGTTAACGTCCAGTACGGTGGAAACCCGTTGCTGCTACGCTTTAAGAACGAAAAGGAAGCGGCTCGGTTTGTACGTGAGTTCAATGGTGAGGTTTTTCCGAACACTGACAGTAAGGTATTGTGCGAGGTTGTCGATTAGTATGTACATATAAATAAACAAGAATAGTAAGTTGAAGGTCACCATGGTTGCTGGAGTCAATAGATGACGCTTGTACAAAGAAATATAAGCCGAAATGACAAAGCTCATGGACCACGTCCATTATATTATCTACAGTATAATTGTTGCACTTCCGCGTCTTTCAGATGTCACAAAGCATACCACAGACACGCAAAATTTTGATGATACATGCACAATTGATTTGTTATCGAAGTTTTGGGTCAAGCTTACTGGGTTTTACATCACTCAGTGATACCCAATTGATCTACATTTGACAACTGGTAATTATACTTAGCATTACATGCCTATTGACTACAAATTGCGCATACTGGAGTTTAACGTCTTTAATGGCTTATCGAATGAGTCCTTGAAACTACAAACAAAAGACCCTAAGCAGCCCATATATTTACTACAGGCGAAATTTCACTCACCAACGATTTCCTCACCAGTCATGTTCTGGTCTCCATTCTTCACAAATCCTTTAGTAACGAGCTTTTAACAAAATAGTTGTGGAATTTATGATTGATAAAACGTTTTCAATGTTTTCGAAGCAATTGCTCCGGGTGCTTAATTAAGTTATATATTAAATGTAAAAGCACTGATCATTTTAGACCAGGGCTGAGCGAGTTCGGAATTTCTTTTGTCAACTTTTAATTGGTTACTTCACGGGAAAAGCGTTCCGTGGTATTTATATAACGCCTTATCGCATGTGTAATGAATTAAAGGCTTCTGGTGCTCTTCAACTTCAATCATTGACATCGTGTGGTCGTGAATACTGCCACTGTCGTCGGATATTCAGCGTGTATACCACTCGTTATTGACTAACGACTTGATTTGGCATGTAGTCATTATCTTGCCCCACTTCAGTGCCACATACTATCTAATGTGCTGTTTAAGCTGAAATTTCTGTTTGATTGCCTATAAAGTAAGACATTGGTCGCTAAAAAGCCTAACTCTACATCACAAACAACATTGAGTTCCACGTTTGATGTATGTAAGTGTGATATTAAAAAAACTATAATATGAAAATAAATCTTCTTTAAAAGTATATAATGAAATGAATGATAAAATAGATAACTTTGTTATTGGTTTCTGTTTAACATATTGCAACAGATTGTGTGAAATTGGCTCATGAATCCTTGTCTCAAACGCTTTTGAAGTGCGCGAGATTCATTGTTAAATTCATCCTCTTCCCAGACAGCGAATTCATTCATCTTGTCTTTGCATATTTTATGTGCTTGCTCAGCATCCATAGAGTCCACCCAACTAATGAAGTCGCGATACTTCTCCATATGAAAGTTTCTCCTCTCTACTTCTTCTTTATAATCCCCAAAGACTTTTTTGAGAAATTTGTAGAGGCCCATAATGGGAACCAAAGCTCCAAAGTTTATAGGTATGTTCTGATGTATTTTCCTGATCGAGTCGCCAAGATAGTCGATGTAGTCCCCTATTTCCACGTCAAGGCCAGACGACTTCAAAATGATTTGGACATTCTCCAGAAATTTTTCACTAGTAAGCTCGTTTCTGCATTGTTCTTCATTTGAACCGAATTTGTAGGCCTCGAGTACCCTTTCGATCAGGCCTGGATGTAAGTTTCCGTTGATATCAGTTTTGCACTTGTAGAGTACGTCTTTGAATTCCTGTTGCCTTATTTCTCTTGTTTCAGAAGAGTCACTACCATGATATAATTGAACAACATCACAGCCAATGTTGTAACAGTAGTATAGCAAAAACCTTGTCGGATCTTCCTTAACTGCCTCGTTTCTCAGTCTGAAACTGCCTTCCACACGGGCCCCCCGGCTGGTGTAAAGCTCTTCAGCGAATTCAAAGATGTCGTTTAGTAAAACTTTGATGATAACAAGACTGTACAAGATTCTCTCTTGAGGCGTTTCTGCGGGCATTCCTTCACTGGGGTCAATTTCGGAAATCAGTTCTTCGTAGAAAATATCCACTGCCCTTTGAAAAACGGAATTGGCCTGGCCGTCAGAACATGGGTGCACTTTCTTTAAATCGTCAGTGTAGCGAGCAGGATTCAAATTAGAAACCGGATAAAAGATAGGAACTTTATCTTCGGCCACAAAAAATGTGGGCCCTGGCTCCAAAGTTGCAGTGATGGACTCGGAGTTGTTCTCTGAAATTGTGACTCCAGGCCCAAGAGTATCGACTGATCCAAACTCATTCCCTTCTTCTTCATAAAGAATTGAATCATCTGGAGTGCTAATTGGTTCTAGCAACAGAGGTACTTCATAAAATGTATGTGATTGGATCGGTGCTTCGGCAGTATTGACAGTCTCGCAGTCATCATCGAGTCCTGATAACAGAGGAAATACCGTGGAAACAGTAGAAACGTTTGATTCCTCGACTATTGATGTGATTGTGCATTCTTCATGACTTATATCCTCTGAGCTAGCATGATAATTTCCTACGCTGTTAGTAGTGATGTGTGCTTCATCGACTTCACTAACTCTGGTTCCCTCCTCAATTAGAGGCACTCGGTAAGCCATGGGTGTATGAAAAATATCTCTCGGAAGCGTCGCTGTAATGAAACAGGCGCGAATTACCATCTCTTGTTGCAAGTCCATACCACGTCGATTTATCTCGAACAGTATGCTGAGCGACTTGGCATGCAGTGTTGAAGAGTCAATGATATACGAGTTGATGTGACGCTTGGAAATGGTAATAAGCACACGACTAGGCGAAGGATTTTCAATGCCAGGATAACCGACTAAGATTCTTTTTCCATTGACGATGAAATTGTCCAACGCGCTTGAAATGCGGTGCGAAATGAAGCGGACATTGAGTGGCGTAGAAATCAAGAAAGTAGACGCAGTGTTGTAGAGTATCATGTCGAGGCGCTCAATGTTGGATTCGTGGTTGTTGCGAGTAACTGTACGGCTGGCGCGTGAATTGGCTGCGACGCAAGAGAGATAGAAAACCCGGCAAACAATGAAAATGATGGGCGTAATGAGGATACGCAAGACTTGGTAAATAGCGGCGACAAAGAAAGCGGAAATGGCGCAAATTGTTTGGATCATCGAAAAGTCATTCAAGTACATCTGCATAAGTGCAATGCAGGAGACAAAGTGAACAAGCTCGGTAAGCTCAGGGCAAATGAATTCATCAAGATAAACACGTCCGAAAGTCGAGACCAGCTCAAGACTTAGGAGAATGGACACGCCCTCTGTAGCGTGAGTGAACATCGTGATACAGTAACTTGGAATAGCTTGTTGCAGTTTTGTGTTGCAGTTTTGATACCTTTTTGCCGCTGAGAAATATTGAACTCTAGAAGATTTGTGTCAATATGAAGAACGAGAAATTGGGAGGGGTGCGGGTTATATATGAATAAATTCAAGTTGTCGCATAGATACTGCATGCAGAGTGCACCATATTACCCGTTTCGGAATGCGGTCGTAATACCCTTACCCATAAACATGAGTAATTCACAGAAGAATAATAATAAACCTATTGAGGTATTCAGGCCAGATATTTATGATGCTTTTATAACAACTATATGCAATGATATAGGTCTTTTCATGTTTATTATGACGATTTCAATGAAGCCAGTCAATAGTTGTGATCGCATTATGATCTCTGGCATTATATAGAATGCAGACTAATTACCGTGGGAAAAATAGTATGAAGGCATCGACATGGAGATCTCATTCCCATTGAAGTATCTTTTTATCTGGAATTTAAATGAATTTCCCTACCTAATGCGTCAAATATGGATGCGCTAGATGAGTGACCTTGATTCACAGTAAACGAGAACAATCAGATAATTATCAGTATGTATGTAAACATCACAAGAATTTAGCCTATTTTTGTGCTTTTTTGGTGCAAGTTGTTCGATTCACTTGCTTTGCAAGTCAAGTCGTATGCACTTTAGATCCATGTAAGTTTACTAGATTGCAAAACTATCAATAAATGCAGTACTGATTTTTGTCAAAAGTCCATCGTTTCAATGTGCAATGCAAAGCGGGGAAGGCGACCACAAATGTGCTGGCATAAGAAGTTATTCTGTTCTCAAGATACAACTACTCTAAAATCGGCCGTAATAGCCTCGTGATCCGTTTATAATCAATGAATTATGCATCCTAACAGTATAAAAAGTGAACGATTGAGAGCTAAAAATGTAAAACTGCACTTAATTTATTTCTTGTGTAGCCATAGGATATCTTCAAAGCGAATTCTATGCTTGTTTTAAATTCTCTTGCACCCAACTTGAAGATGCGGTACCTTCTAATATCAGTGAAAATAGCTTTTTGTCTCTTTATAAGTATTGTTTAATATCTTGGTAATACTACCGTACTGTGTTTGAATATGTTGATTGGGTGGACGGAGAGAAAAGTATAAGCATAAAAATTAAACATTACTTATATGACATATCTCAACTTCGAACTTTGCGAAATTTATTCACTAGATAACGCGGACATTTACCACGAAAATCAGCGCTCAAAGTCAAAAAATGTTCCGGCCGGGACTCGAACCCGGGTCTGCTGCTTGGAAGGCAGCAATGATACCCTTACACTACCGAAACCTCCTTGTTGAAAATCAGCGCGAAGTAGCTTATTTATAATTCCTTAATAAAGTAATATTTTCATGCAGCGCTAGTCTTATGAGTTCAAATATGCAGTTTAATCCTGGGCCAATTTTTAAAGTAACCACAACCTACTTATTTAGGTAGGGAGGTAATGCAGCTTATTCCCTAATAGCTATGTAACAGCGTGGATGCAAAATGAAGTGTGATGAGAGAATCTGTGCTCTGCAAGTGTATCATTCCACCAGTTAGCTGACATTTAAGAGTTCTAGGACTCTATATATGTGACTTCTCTGTGCTAAATTTGGCACCTCTCGAGATACGCGCCCCCTAATCTCCACATGCTAGGGTTTTTGTCCAACTATTTTATGGAACCTTTGTTTGAGGCAATGAGTGCCAGGGAAGTTATAATTTGGTAATACTTAAGGTCTGAACTAGCTCCTTTTTCGTTTTGTTGAGATGTGGACTCCATGACCATCGATAAGGTAGGACAAGTAGGGCAGATCAAGCAACCCTCTCACCGTTAGATCGTTATCGGGCTTCCGAGAGACCCCACAGCGAGATTTATGTGCAAGTTATAAAGACACACCAGCCCAAGTGCATTGACAATCTGCTATCCCAGGAGCTTTTGCCACCGAAATTACCACAGCGCGCAAAGCTTGAAGTCCCACAATCAGCTCCACTGCGTCGTTACCTACAAACAGCGACAAAAGCCTCGTGTCGACGCCGACTAAAAGTCTTTGGAAGCATACGACCTATTTCCGGTGATTTCGAAAACCAAGACTGTGAATATGTCTGACCTGAAAGCGGCAAGTCGGTAGTAGCTCGAAACTCTGTCGCTTAAATGTAAACACTGAAACTATGCGAGTATCACAACACTTCTCATCATTTTGGCTGTTTAGGAAAGGTCAGCTGTGTTGGTTAATGCCAGCGAACATTCTAACCACCTCCATTTGATGATATTAGACCTGAACTTGTATGAGCTTGTCTCTGGTTCTGCGAAAGGTCGAGAGATTTGAAGACTTACTAGGTAGGTCTGCTTGATTGCTTCTTCTTGAAAAGTAAGACTTTGTTGTTGTCGTTCAACTGAGCATCACGAGCGCGGTCGAGATGTCGAGATGTTGAGATGTAGCCTCATTCGATTCGTTAAGTGTGGAGGCTTTTTACTGTTGATCACTCTACAGAAGGTCTGAGAACCATTAAATTAGTCACTGAACAGTACTAATTCGCATTTCGCATTTCATGTTGTAAACTTTTGAGTTTCTGAGTATATCCTACTTGACAAAACTATTGTATCAATCTAGAGGTCTTGGGTAACAAGACCGTAGAAAAGTATCAGCGATTTGCTAGCAGAGCCACCGCGGTGGGTCATTTTTGACCTTTCTACTATTTTTGAACAAATAAAGCAATGAAAAAACTAAATACATGGTTGTCTCAGATATTTATTTCTTGACTGCTTTCGATCTAATCATTTTACCAACTAAAGGTTTTTTTATTACAGAAAAGGTGACTACCCAGACCACTTCAGCTCTCACGACTATATTTGTTCCACCTTCCCTATTTGTTTCAGTCTGAGCTCAATGAAATTACTCGATTTAGTCAGATCATGGCACCTTGAATATACCAACTAAATACTCATAAAACATCAGAAGATATGATAGTCAACAAAGATTGTTTGCGTAACTATCGTCTCAAATTGCATGCAAAATGCCGATTGGAACAATAAAATGTTCATAGAACCAGTTTTCGCGCGTTAAGTTATGTGTTTTGGTCCCATGCACTTGCATAATACATGAGGGTATGAGTTAATTACTACATAAATAAGTATCCGGAGTTTCGTGGTTAATTTCTTGTGCGGTTAATTTCGCTCAAAAGAATTGGTTATCGAGGGATCACAAATAAACTTATGAGCGTTGTAGTCGCACTCAATGAGAATACGCTGCAAAAACAGCTTCAAAACTTTTTATAAATCATTTCTTGTGTTCTTCTAGCATTTTCCGTCACGAAAAAATAGTTTCAATTAAAGACGGAAATGACAAAACCCAGCAGTTTTTGCAAACAGAGGTGCCGCCTGAATCATTACATTTCATCATACTCTTAAAAACACAAAACTTAAATTATGCGTATGATGCTGCGGTTAAGAAGAATGAGATCTCATTTATTGCTGAAAAATCGGCAGATTACCAATTCAACAAACAGGGTAAGCTAAGCTAACTGTAATCACCTTAATGTAGAGCACCAACTCCGATTATTTATGTGTGAACAGAAATGCAGATGGCTTGCCAGAAAAGTATATTCCACGGATTTAGATTAGAATGTCTTTTGGAGTTCTTCAGAAAGATTCATTCGTATATAAATTGCATATAACATATGGATAATAGATAAATATTTTATTTTGAAACGTGGTCAGCCTCTAACGCATCGATATATGACTCACAGTCTTATAGTAACCAGTCGTTTGAGAATAGAACCAACTGTCTTCGAACTGACATTGAAGTAAACATTGAGGTATTGAGTTCGTGTTAAGCGTCTGGATTATACAATAAACAAACGGAACATAATGCAATTAAATCAATACATAGCTGACGACTGGTTCATTATATCTAACAAGCAAACATGGTATGAAATTGTATGAGAGAGAATCTAAGAAGGATCTGGTGCTCTTGTGTCGACAACTGATTTGTTTATTTTGCGGACAAGTTTTATTTGCGGGTACGGGTTTGAGTCGTTTTCCGAATGCGGTAATCGACTTCATGCTGCTTCGAGACTGCATCGAGACTTAAATTTATAGTATATATACAGTTCCACGCCCCTCAATATTTCTTCTTCATATTGACAGAAAGCTTCTAGAGGTCAATATATTCAGCGCCAAAAAGGTATCAAAACCTGCAACACAAAACTGCAACAAGCTATTCCAAGTTACTGTATCACGATGTTCACTCACGCTACAGAGGGCGTGTCCATTCTCCTAAGTCTTGAGCTGGTCTCGACTTTCGGACGTGTTTATCTTGATGAATTCATTTGCCCTGAGCTTACCGAGCTTGTTCACTTTGTCTCCTGCATTGCACTTATGCAGATGTACTTGAATGACTTTTCGATGATCCAAACAATTTGCGCCATTTCCGCTTTCTTTGTCGCCGCTATTTACCAAGTCTTGCGTATCCTCATTACGCCCATCATTTTCATTGTTTGCCGGGTTTTCTATCTCTCTTGCGCCGCAGCCAATTCACGCGCCAGCCGTACAGTTACTCGCAACAACCACGAATCCAACATTGAGAGTCTCGATATGATACTCTACAACACTGCGTCTACTTCCTTGATCTCTACGCCATTCAATGTCCACTTCATGTCGTACCGCATTTCAAGCGCGTTGGACAATTTCATCGTCAATGGAAAAAGAATCTTAATCGGTTATCCTGGCATTGAAAATCTTTCGCCTAGCCGTGTGCTTGTTACCATTTCCAAACGTCACACCAACTCGTATATCATTGACTCTTCAACACTGCATGCCAAGTGGCTCAACATTCTTTGCGACATGACTCGAAGTGGTGTGGGTTTGCAGCAAGAGATATTCATTCGCACCTATTTAATGACGGCAACGCTTCCGATGAATACTTTCCATACATCCAGGGCTTATCAATTGCCTATGATTGAGAAGGAAACCAAAATCACTGAAATTCATGAAAACCGAGTTCCTCTTGATTTCAATGCAATTCGTACGAACCTCATAGGATACCATACTAATCCAGAGCATGCTGCTCACGAGGAGCCCAGAATTACACCACTAGTCGATGAAGAAGACGCTATGAAAGATGATTCTGAGGCCGCAGAAGACTCAGTTAAAGAGACACTTCCTGAAGCGCGCCTTTTGCCAGAGCCAAGTTTTATGCCTGAGACAACAATTAATGATGAAAAAGTGGAGAAAGAACTTGATCCAAACGATACTCCTGAGCCTGCACTGGAGCTACCATCATCAACCTCAGAACGAGTCGCAACTCCACAAACTGATTGCAAACTTACCAAAGAGTCTGCCAGGGAAACATTAGACAGACTAAACGAGGACTGTCGCGTGGTATTTGGAGAGCATCTTAGACGACTCCAGGAGAAATGGTCTAAGGAGATTGAAACACGGCCAAGGAAAGCTTCTAAGTGTACTGTCAGTCACGAACCAAAAGAAAGAATGTGTGCTACCACAGCTGCAAACTCCGATAGTGACCATAGTAAGGCATCTAATGCATCTCCAGTAGCTCCTGAAGATTCTTCGGAAGACCCTGTCACAGATTATGATTTTACGAATTATGATATGGAGGGTGATCAAAGCGTGATCGTGCATACTGGCCGTCGTCGCAACAAGAAAAAGGCAGCCAAAATTGAGCAAGCCCTTAGTTCAACCTGTCTTAGAGGGGTTCCACCCAAGATTGCTGCCATTATGGCCTGTAAGAATCCTGGCAAGTACATTGACAAGTCGCGCGATTTGGATATATCTCCCAGCGGTAAGCTCAATCGCTCATTTTACCGTGTGATTAACACCTTCTTCTATGAGTTCTGTTTGGATCTTGGCAAATCTGAATGGATATTTCCAGAGACACAGCGGGAGAAACTCTTATACAGCCTGAAGATCATCAGAGAGCTACTCACTGACATCGTTCAATTCGCTGAGCTGCTTTACACTAGCCGGGGGGCCGACGTGGAAAGTAGTTTCAGACAGAGGAATGAAGCCATTCGAAAAGATCCAATGAGGTTTTTGCTGCACTACTGTTACAGCAAAGGTTGCGATGTTGTTGAATTATATCATGGTGACGATTATCTTGAACCAAAAGAAGATTTATTAGCCATGTTCCGACACGCACTCCATGAGACCAATCCTGATGGTAACGGCGAACCAGGCCTGCTCGATATGCTATTTGAAGCCTACAAATGGGGCGCAATCACAACGCTTTCGAGAACTGAGTCTATGAGTGAGAGATTCGGAAACGATATACAAAGCGTCTTCACCTCATTTTGTCTAAACGACGAAGTAGAAGATTGCCTTGACTACCTCAATAGGGTGATAAGGGAAGTAGAGCAGGACCTACCGATCCTCTACAAACCTTTGCTTCTTATAATACGCTTGTACAAGCCACTCAAAAAAGTTTATGAGGAATACAAGGAAGAATTACCCAGAAGAGAAGTTGATATGAAGAGATACCAACAATTCATTCAGTGGGCAGACTCCATGGACGCTGAACAAGCATATGCGAATAGCAAGGACAGGACGAGCCTCTTCGCTGCTTGGGATGAAGATAAATTTATCGACGACCTCAATGAACTGCAAGAACGTTGGAAAACTGTGATTGAATACAACGAAAGACTTGATGAAGAGTCGGATCATTTACCATGGTACTTCGAGCGTCCTCCTTATGAGGAAACTCGACGTCGTGACAGATTTCGTAACCTTTGGCGAAGCTGGCGACATAAACAATAACATACATTATTTTCTATTTCGTTACATTATTATTTTTTTCATATTACTTCTTCTGAGAGCACACTTGTTTACTGAAAAAGTGAGACATTCGCGTTGAATAATCTAGAGCCCTATGTGCTCGCGAATATCGTTTCCACAGCAGGTTGAGCTAATACGGCGAGTGCATGCGGTGTCGATTTTAGGAATTCCAGTAGTGAGCGAGCTTGGGCAACGGCAGATTGTTATATTCGTCGAGGTCAAAATCAGCCATCACTAAAGACGATGCATATGGCAAGAGTTATAAAGCAGCAGAGACGCTTCAGCCCTGAAATTTCTGATAATGAATATATAGAACATAAAATGTTTATGCACTATCTATGCTCATGTTTATAATAGATTCGCCAAAACAACTTACGAATCTGCTTAATTTGTCTAAGGAAAGTATAATCTGTCAATATCCGATCAATTAGAGCCAATATTTGGAGCAAGTACTTAGAAAGAAATGCACATAGAGTTTTATAATGTAAGTTTCTCAGTTTGTTTTTCATTCTACTGGACGGCTCAAGGTCTGTCACATCAAGATGGAGATGTAGAAGGAGTTGGTAGGAGACATTTTGCTTTTAATCGGGTTGAACTGCGTAGGATGGTACTATTGTAGTTTCTATAATCATAAAGTATTTTTGGTTAAATCTAGGCTCAATATGTTTCTAAGTATGAACTATTTAAGCAGAGCAGAGAAGTAAGGATGAATGCCGAGTTATCTCAACTTTGTGAAAGGAACAGGGGTCCGATCAGCTTTCCTGTCCATACTTGCTACCCATATGGTGCATTCAGTTGCTTTTAACGTTATATCTAAAACAGAATAGCACATTTCTCGAAGTTCGCATGCATCATGATTGCACGCGGAGGCAAGATTGTAGCTGCGCTAATTGGAATGGCAATTGCAAGGACATCATCTAGGCTGATAAGAAAATTTTCCTGCCATCCGGAGCATGGTATGTGGCCAATATAGTGACGCGCTCTAGATCTCTTACCGACAGTGTAAACTTATCATCGAGCCAACAAAGTATAGCATAATAAAGATAGTGCAATGTGACAATGGGATTAGAGATAGTCAACTACTTTCTTGTGCTACAAGAGCCACTTCAGAGGTAGGTCTTGGCTCTGTCACTTAGTCTCATAAGAACGACATTCATGTACTGGCATGCGAAACCGAGACAAGGCATTGTTGTAAAGATAACGTCATTGACTGATTACTGAGGATTGCAGCTAATGGGTCAGCGTAAACTTAACCATGATTTGTTTAGAATTGCACGACTTGAAACGTGCGGTTTAGCTCAAGGTAAAACGATATTCGAGCGAGGTGAAAATATCAAAGAATAAACAGCGAGCTGTGCATCCATTCCTCAAATTGCACGATTGAAGAAGAAATTACACATATAGCCGATCAATTCCTTTCTAAGATTCAATTCACGGATTCATTTGTTTCGATATTTGGTGATTTGAGCTTGTCTCAACCATTCTATTTACACAGTGGACCATTAGCACATTACAACGAACAAACGACTTTCCGCAAAGCCCATGCTCAACTGAACCAACTGAATTCAATTGAATTGCAGCAGGTGAAGCCTAAACGTATGATGAGCGTGAGACGCGTACCATGATGCAATTCTCTAATATTACAGACACATGTGAACTCTGCTCCTCCTACACAAGAGAACGATGGAATTCCAGGAGATTGATACTAATATAGCTGCAAAGAGGAAGAACTGCAAGTATTTCGTCGAATTTTCCCGTTTACACTTCTGCAACTCAGTCGATAGGTCCGGCTGATTTCCATAACGTCTTGTATAATTGAGTCAGATGACTAAGCCGAATGATAACGGTCCGTGTTGGTACCTTCAGTTCCGGTGTGGTTCGGAATGGCAATCCTCTAAATACCCAAAACGTCAACTATATTTGCACTGCGCTATAATGAATTAGGTGAAAAATCTCCATTCACTTCAGGTACAATTGACTTTACATCATGACGAAAGATAAGTTGAAAGGCACTTAGGATTATTCACGGTGTATGTGTAGGCACAGTAGCGGCGTTAGGCTTGCACAAGGTAGCTTTGATATGCACTTGTTTGAATTGAATCACTATGACTGGGGTTATTTATGTGGTACGTGGAAATAATGGGGAATCTATTCTCAATTGACTACGATGAGCTTCCAATCCACCTCGAATTCGACAACTTCGGCAATTTATTACACTCTAACTTGATAAGTGTCTCGACGAAAAATAAAAAGGACCAGAACCCCCCAAGAAAGTCTTCACCTGGAGATCTCGTCGTACAATGAGATTGAAGCAGAGACTAATTTGGCTCGCAAAAACAAAGTTCTGATATTCCCAAAACGGTAAGTCAAGTTAAACACCCACCCTAGTGTTTGGTTGTTGTGCTTTCATGGTACGCACATGTTGATGTCATTACGCAGGGCCGAAGTTTAAAGCTTGTAGCATGTAAACATCTTCGGGTACATTTCCCGATGGGGAAATAAGTTTACCGTCCCGGTCCAGTATTTAGAAAGACGAGAGGGTACTTTCAACCTCATCTCTCCACAACAACAAAAATCTATCAACAATGCTTTCAATTGACGCAAAATTTGCCGCGATTATCATCACTCACGCACTGGCCGCCACTTATGGCCCTATGCTTCTGTCGCTTCTGCCGCTTTCTCTGGTTTCCTTCCAACTTGACGAAGACGTTTTCCAGGAACTCGTCGACCTTTGGGCTACGGTTTCCGCTATCATTTTTCTGCAGATTTTCTGCAATGACTGTTCAATGTACTCGGTTGTCTGGAATGGCATTTCTCTTCCGTTCTTCCTCGGCTATCAGATTGTTCACGGTCTTCTATTCATCACTACCGCTACTGTTATTCGCGCATTCAGCCACTTCTACAGCGTTATAACTGAATTCTGTGCTATGGGTGAATCTACCTTCGACTCCACGGACTTTGACTATCGCGAGACATCATCCAATGGCGCAGCCAACACTATTCATCTCTTGGGTTTCCCTCTGTTCCGTTATTTGCGTAATGCAAAGGTCGAGTCCGCTCTCAACGTTCCAATCTTAATCGATTATGCTGAGACCGAGTGTTGTGAGGCTTACACCTCCAGCGACCTCATTCCGAACCGCATTCCACTAGCCATCTCTCATGGTCGTACTACCTCGCATGCCACCGAAATTGCAGATCCTTATGACATCTCTTTCGGTATCTTCTTCGACGTAGCTGAACGCGGTTTACTACTTCAGCAGGAATTCCTTCTCTTGGCCAATTGCATTGTCGCAATACTTTCCTATGACATCTGTTCTACTCATGAGCCTATCTGCTCTGTTGATTCCATCTCTGACGATCACATTTCGAACCGTGTTCCACTAACCATCTCTCATGGTCGTACTACCTCGCATGTCAGCGAAATTGCAGATCCATATGACATCTCTTTCGGTATCTTTTTCGACGTAGCTGAGTGCGGTTTACTGCTCCAGCAGGAATTCTTTCTCTTGGCAAATTGCATTGTCACAATAATTTCCGATGATATCTGTTCTTTTCATGAACCTGCCATTGTTGATGCACCGAAGGAAAAAAGAGTTCGTTTCGCTGAAGGCGTTTCTACAATACCTTACTACACTGGCGATGCAGTTTCCACTATTGCTAACCATGACTCTGACTTGCCTCAGTCTTCAGCATCTAACGCTCCTGTGGAACCTGACTTTGAAGTTTTTACCGATGAAGAAGCGTGGGAGTCGTTTTTCAGGGAGCCAGAAAAACCTCCGAAGAAAGGACCCGTCAAGATCGGCTATAACATTTTTGGCAATGCTGAAAAACTAGGTGAAGATGATCCAGACCATCCAGACGATGATGACCGTTACTTGCAAGTCTATTGCGAAGCGATGAGCGACTCATACAAAATACTTAGTCGTGATCTCGGCCAGTTAAAGGATATGCCTATAGCCACAAATCTGGACGAAAAGATTTTGTACAACATTACCGTTGTCAAATCTTTACTTGAGAGTATCGTTAGCTTCTCTGATCAGCTTTCCGCCTGCCGGGGGGCCCGTGCGGAAAACTTTATCGAACGAAGTAAGCGTGCTTTGGGTAGAGACCCAATAAGATGGATGCTTTATTATTGCTACGATGTTGGCATTCGTGCTGTTGAATCTCATAAATCAACAGGGCTTTCAGAAACGAAAGAAACAATGTGTTGTCAGTACGAAACCGCTTTGCAGATGAGCATAAACGAGGAGACTGGCGAAAAAGAGTCTCTACTAATGAAGGAAATGTTTGAGACGTACATTTCGTACACGTCACGCGCCGCCTCTGATTGCGCAGACTATAAGGAGAAATGCGAAAAATTCCAAGAAGATATGTCGGAAGCTATTCGCATGGCTCGTTTTGGCAAGTCCAGTATCCAAGCTTGGATCTCCTACCTCGATTACGTCGCTTTAACGATCCGCGGAGATGGCACATACAAATACTTAATTGTGCTCAGGGCTGTTCGCGCGTATTACCTGCTCAAAACCTGGTTCGAGGAACAGAAGAGCAGTCTTGCGCCTCTGATAGAGCGCGAGGATAACTTTTGCGCTCTCGTTAAATATGCAGAACGTCGCTTTCATGGTCAACACTGGTACCATGTGCATAGGGTCAACCAGTTCAGTGTCTGGAATGAAAAGCAGTTCCTTCAAGACTACAGCTACTATAAGCAGTCCTGGGAATCCAATTTACCGAAACATAAGGTCATGTTCAACAGTTTATGCAGAAATGTCACTGGTTTGTTTAAAAAAAATTGATGATACTGAAATAATTTTATAAACTCTCATTACCTTTTACTTCTATTTGAACTTATATTATCCGTCGTAAATGTCTAAATCATCAGAGAGAAAACAAATGTACATAATCCTCCAGCGACCCCGTAGATAGGAATAAGCTGACCAAGAGCCCAACAGCCACGCCTTCGCAAAGATTGTAGGCTTTCGGTCTACGTTCGAGTTCCAATTTTTGAAGCTCAACTACAGTCTGAACAATAAGATAGTTCAGAGGGTCACAGGAACTGGCTTGAGCCCGACCTGCACACACACTTCCTATGGGCGGTGAACAACAAGGTCAACACATATACCCTTGTAACCATGCAATGATAAGCAGCATTCAAAATGCCCCCTCCCCTCACTGAATTTAATCGTGAGGAGTTTTGTGAAAGAACAATGAGTTTTGATGAACCGATCAGGTGAATGTATTTGTGACGGGAGTGTCAACTGTTTGGATACACTGGTGCGAACAAGTCGCTCGTAAATATTATGGCATATTTGACGACCTTTCTCTTCAGATGAGCAAACTCACACGACTTTAATGCATGAACATTTCAAATCAGATTTGTAATTTGGCAATCGGAGGCCGCTCCTAACCTCAACGTTGAGTATTCTTCCATATTTGACCGGAAACGACTTATATTCCTTGCAGAGAAAATCAACAAATGAAAGATGGATTGAATTTAATTCTATCACAGCCTTAGCTGCGAAAAATTTGATTCAATAACGCGTGAGCTCACACATTTATATAAGAGATTAAATGTCAGACTAAATGCATCGTGTGGGTAAGGATCACATATTCGTGTGCATGATAAGACATCACGTGCATTTGATCAACAGTACACAATGGCTGTACCATCTATTATCGTAGCTGTTAAAAGCACACCCTATCACATCCCCTAACATTAATACTGCGTGACTGTACTAATCCTACTAGAAAAATATCTTTTTTATCACTGTAAGCACCATTTTTTCTATTACCGATTAGCTAAATGCCAGAAGACTTGATGCCCAACGAGATAAACCTAGACATAATAGAGGAATACTATCGCCGATGGAGCCACAGCAGTATTCACAAGATTTGTTGAAAATGGTATGGCTTTCGAGAGGTGGGCCAGAACTAAGGGTACTTCGGATAACGTCTCGGTGACTTACACAGGGTTTCAATGACATGTAAGGCTCTGTCCAAGTAGTTTTTGATAGCTTTGTGAATGTTTGAGTTCAATAAACGACAGATTTACTTTGCGAATCCGTATCCTTGTTCCAATACGTAGCACCGTCAATCCCTCAGCAACATAATCATATTGGAATCTTCTTACTTAGTGTGCTATTGTATAACCGAATCCGGCTTGGCATAATATTGAATCACCAAATAATCATTTCTATCTGACAAATCTAAGGGATAGACTCTACGTTTCCAACGTTTGACAGATATCACATCGGTGTCGCTCAGTTACTTTACAGTCCACGTGAAATATGTTTTATACACTGGGGAATAAGATGCGAATACTACAGATGAAATCTGTCATAATATCTTACTTCGCTGTATATGAACAAGATATTTTCAGGAATTTTGAAAAACATCGTCACTTGGCCTTTCTCTTTCGACAGGCCATTCCCCGCTCTTCAATGAACGGCACCACGAGTTGTGAAACAATGCTTAGTCCAATCTTAAAATCTGCATATTGCTCTTCAATCAACCCATTCAGCCGCTGCATGCGCATAGATCAGAACGAAATTCCACGAGAATAGTTTTTATTCAATTATCAATGGTTTGCTAAGATAAGCCACAGAAAGTTTGTTGAACATTTCTGATCTCAGAGGTAGATATTTTGATTATGCGGAACTAGAAACCTTTACAATGGTGTTGTGATTCTACATTTCTTACATATTTAATGTCTTACAAATCTGCCGATCCTACCACAAGGCTCAGTATCAATGCACCCACACCGTCTCAGAGCTCGTCCGATTCCACTTTATTCAACACTCCTCAGCCTCTGTTCCTGCAGTGCAGCTTTGTCAAGACCTTTGGACACCTTGCAAGTAGCTAGTTCTTTGATCAAATATGCAAAGTTGCCTCATATCGAGAGATTAATTGAATTTCCATACTGTATTCACAAGATACGTAGGGTCAATAGATTCCATCCGCTTGTAAGGAGGAAGACATCATGTTTGCCTCAACGTTTGCCCTTTGCTTAGAACACATCATTTTTTGTTGTCTTATCACTGGATCTAAACCCCCTGATAAATACTATTATTCATATATGATAGTTTGCCGCGCGTCGTCACCCTCATGATCAATATTCACATTACAAAGGCATTTCATCAGTGAGTCAGACATTTATAGACATGCCTTATCAGCTTTACATAAACAAAAAAGTATATAAGTCGAACCAATATAAAGAAACAAAACATTGAAATGAGAGGAAACCCGCAAGCGAGAAAAAACCCCTCCTACATACTTAGATTATATACATTTACTGGCCTGATCTTTTCTTCCCTGCTATTTCCATTCTCCACCTCAGCTATTCACTCAAACAATGCAGACACTGCTCTTATAATCATTGATCCGTGCCTATGCTCTCACTCGCTAGACTTCCTGAATAAGCAATACAGCTGGCTCAAGCCGCTGACAGGGCTCCCGTCAGATAGCAAATTGATAACTACAACTCCTTTGGTTCCTTCCAGACGGCTGCTATCTTAGCAGCACTGTATATCACGTAACGTCGAATGTACATCCTCCGGTCCAGTCCCTTGAGATGAACACTGATCCAGTCCCTTGGGATGATGCCCAAACAGACAATGACACCCACCCTCCGTTTCCTTGGGATGATGATTGCCGCATGAGGGGGGGG